>OZ024745.1:32655264-32847764 GCA_964016885.1 Eledone cirrhosa | reverse complement strand
ATTCTATAGCGATTAGGTCTTCAAAATGTTTATTATAAACATACAGAATATTTTCGAATATTCTATGTCTATATTCACATATATATCGCTATTTCAGAGCATTTATTCCAATTTCTAATTTCTGCCGGACCGGCAACCGCTCTTTCAAACCAGTTCCTGTACACAGCTAAGTATTCTATAAGTCTCTAGCTGTGTCATTCTCGATAGAAGCACTGGATATGTAGTCCTGAAGATTTCTAACAAGAATGAAACGCGTAGATTACTTCCCTTGCTTTTGTCGAGAATCTAATTGTAATACGTGACGTATTCTATTCTATAGCGATTAGGTCTTCAAAATGTTTATTATAAACATACAGAATATTTTCGAATATTCTATGTCTATATTCACATATATATCGCTATTTCAGAGCATTTATTCCAATTTCTAATTTCTGCCGGACCGGCCGCTCTTTCAAACCAGTTCCTGTACACAGCTAAGTATTCTATAAGTCTCTAGCTGTGTCATTCTCGATAGAAGCACTGGATATGTAGTCCTGAAGATTTCTAACAAGAATGAAACGCGTAGATTACTTCCCTTGCTTTTGTCGAGAATCTAATTGTAATACGTGACGTATTCTATTCTATAGCGATTAGGTCTTCAAAATGTTTATTATAAACATACAGAATATTTTCGAATATTCTATGTCTATATTCACATATATATCGCTATTTCAGAGCATTTATTCCAATATATATATATATATATATATATATATATATATATATATATATATATATATATATATATATATATATATATATATATACACACACACATACATATATACATAACTATATATGTGTGTGTTTATCTATGTATGTATTTTATCAGCAGGCAGGAGGTGTGGCTACGCCAGTAAAGGTGAAGAGAGGGAAAGATAGTAAGTTAGAGTTGTCCTGATTTTTGCCTCTGGTGACCTAATTATCGATTTTTCGAAAATTTAATGTAGCGCACGTTTATCCCCGGATCAAAATACACACTTGCGTCGAGTTTCATCGAATTTTGGCTTCTGGGGTCCCGATTATCGATTTTTCGAAATTTTCAAGTAGCCTATTCCACTCTACGCGTTGAGTTTTATATATGTGTGAGGTTTCATGAACATTGGATGAACGGTGTAGCATGCAAGTTCGGTACACCAAACAACGCCCAACTTCACTTTATATATAAGATATATATATGTCACCTCAAGCCTGAATATATATATATATATACACATACACACACACATATATATACACACATATAAGCTTCGCCTCTTAATTATATATAAATATATATGTATTTATGCATATATGTGTGTCTGGTAAGCGGTGAACCACACATCAAGTGGAATGAATGTCAATACAACTTCCTACAAATTAACCTTATGAAAGATAGAAGCAACGTAGGGCAATAAACAACCAAAGTTTTTATCTATTTATTTATTCCTTTATTTTCAAGTGTTTCCTTTTCCATTACTAACTTTTATTATCTATATTACTATTATCATCTATATTACTTCGTCTCCTTGACGGGGCTGCAGTCCTGGGTCAAGCGAAGACCGAGAGGGAGCGCTTGGAGACTGGAATGTCTTCAGGCGCTCACAGCCCTCGACCAATCGGGCAATGTGATCGGTGGAAACTCCACCTTGGCGTTCTATAGAGGATTAGTGGAGGGGAAGAGCGACGACGTACTTGGAGAAACTCTAGGCGTCGATGAAAATCAACTAGCCAATCTCTTCGGAAGGACTTTCGGACCGGGGCCTATGGACAACTTCCAGAAATCCTTGGCCTGGCAGTGCTACCGAGCTTTGCCAGTTCGGGATAAACTCTACAGGCATGGAGGTGCCGTCAGCCGGGCATGTCCGAGATGCGCGCAGGGCGACGAAACCGTCCTGCACGCACTCGTCCAGTGTCCGAGCATTGCTGACTTGTGGGTTTATGTCGAACACCTGCTGTTACTTGTAGGACGGATCCAGCTATCAGCTGAGTCCATCGTGAGGATTGCCCCGCCCTTTTCCTTTAGCCGGGAAGGGCAGGCAGTTTTTATCTGTCTGGTGGCCATGGCGAAAGAGATAGTATGGTGGACACGTTTGAAAGGGCTGAAGACGAGCACTTACCTCTTCGGTGATGTCCTGATTAACTTTTTCAAATTTCATTTCAAAAGGAAAATCAGGGTAGAGAGGGAAGTGCTCTCTTCCCAGCATTTTGTTGAAAGATGGGTGAGAGAAGCAAGTATGGCCCGAGTGAATGGGCCTACTCTGAGTATGTGTCTGTAAATTAAAGGTGGAAAACTGGGAGAGGGCACTTGCCCTGGTGGTCAGGGTCACTGTGGCCTTTTAATGGGCTTTCTCCACAAATGTCCCTCGGAAGTCTCCCCCCTTTTCATTGTTATTTTTCCATTACATCCGCTGTTTTTTTTACACGCAGAAATGCCCATTTGTACCGTCCTGTATTGTCCTGTACTGTCCTTAATGTCTACTTTATGTAAACCCTTGTGGTTAATAAAGAAAGCATTATCATCTATATTACTATATTACTATTATCAACTATATTACTATTATCTCCTTATAATATATAACCAGCAATTTCTCTGTCTGTCTGTCCGACAGTGGAAACACGTGCGTAGAGAGAGAGAGTGAGAGTGAAAGAAAGAGACAGACTACAAGAGGGGGATAGCGGGAGGGAGAGAGAGAGACGCTGGAAGAGGGGAAGGAAAGCTATGTCTTGCTGTCTGCATTACGATACATATATATATACACACACACTGAGCGCGTCATAATGATGTAATGCAGACATCAGACATACAGACAGATATTATAAGGGCGCAACGTTATATCTATGTATCTATCTAAAAAGATAGATACATAGAATTATATAGAGAGAACGCTAAATCGCCTAATGCGGTCCCTAGGGCATTGAAAATTTGAAATAATTTTTGCTCAAAACACTCACAGGACCATAAGTATTACATGTCTAAAGTTTGAAAACAATCGGTTGGATGGTTCTCAAGTTTTAGTGAGCTGACAGACAGACAGACAGACATTCTCTGTTTTAGATATATAGACTAGTAGAAACCCCCCCGGGTGGTTTTCTGCTAGTCTATATATATAAAACTGAGGATGTCTGTTTGTGTGTGAGTTCGAATCCCTAAAACTCGAGAACCACCAAACTGACTGTTTTCAAACTTTACACATGTAATACTTATGTTTCAGGGAGTGTTCTGAGCAAAAAAAGTTTCAAATTTTCAATGCCCTAGGGACCGCATTAAGCGATTTAGCTATCTCGCTCTATAATTCTTAGTCACTCTTTTTAGATAGATACATACATATAACGTCGCGCCCTTATAATATCTGTTTGTATGTCTGGCTGTCTGCATTACGTCACTTCCCTGGATGTCTGCCTGTGTGTGTGTGTGTGTGTGTGTGTGTGTGTGTGTGTGTGTGTGAGTTTGAATCCCTAAAACTTGAGAAGTACCCAACCGATCTTTTTCAAACTTTACATGTGTATTACTTATGTTTCAGGGAGTGTTATGCACATAATTTAACTTTTTGATCTCCTAGGTTAAAACTGCGTTTTTTAAATTTTTAGGGGTTTTTTGAAGCGTTACGTCAGACCGATTTCCTTGAAATTGTAACTATGAATTAGTCAGTCTCTTCTTCATAGCGTGAGCAAAGAAAATCCAACTTTTTTTTATGTCCTAGGCCCGCATTAGGTGAAAATCTTCATTTTTTCAGCTTTTTAGGGCTTTTTTGAGGCGTTACGTTTAGCCGATTTTCCCGAAATTTCAAGGCATATTATGCACATAAAAATTTTTTATTCTCTTGATCCCCAAGGATGCTTTAGGTGAAAACCTGCATTTTTCCTGCTTCATCGAGGAAAATCTTAAAGATTATCCAGCCATCAGAGTATTCGGTTTATTTTCTTTACATATTGTCCAGACATGCAGTTTTTCCACGATTACGTCTGTTGGCGGCTCGCGTTCCAAAATACCTTATCCCGTGCAACGCCGGGTACCACTACTAGTCAACTATATTACTATTATCATCTATATTACTATTATTATCTATATGATTTACACTTTATCAATCTAATTTCTAATACTTTTTCTCATCTGTTATATTCTTTATTTTTTTCGTGTTTGTAACTCTATCTATTCTTTGTCTCAGTATCCATTTAATGTAGTTCAACCTCTCTCTCTATATATATATCTTCAAAATAAAGATTCTAGTTCATTGTTTCTGATGGAAATGAAATCTAACTAGACTAATAATATGGGGTTGCATAACTACTATTGGTTAGTCACTATATCGATTTATCAGGGTTAATCAACCTTCTGAAATAATCGTACAACAATGAACTAATTAAGCACTAAACTACGCCTTTTGTTTTTATTGTTCAATACACACACACACACACACACACACACACACACACACACACACACACACACACATATATATATATATATATTGTTATACTTTGGGAGGGTCATGTTGCCAATAAGAAACACACGCACCAATTGCTTTCACTTCAATTTATTATAATAAATTTATAAATTTAGGAATTTATAAATTTCCGGTTGGTTGGTTGGTTCCACAACCAGATGATTGTTCATATATTGTCAAAGTTCTTTCGTCACACATTCTGTGACTCTTCAGTGACTGGGGATTCTTTTCTTTGTTTGTGTGCCTCTCCTTTGTTCTGTCCTACGCCATCTTGTTTTCGTGTGTGTTGATAAAAAAAAAAAAAAAATGGCGTAGGACAGAACAAAGGAGAGGGACAAAAACAAAGAAAAGAATCCCCAGTCACTGAAGAGGTCACAGAATGTGTGACGAAAGAACTTTGACAATATATGAACAATCATTTGGTTGTGGAACCAACCAACCAACCGGAAATTTATAAATTTATTATAATAACTTGAAGTGAAAGCAACTGGTGCGTGTATTTCTTATTGGTAACATGACCCTTTCATCCTTACGGGGTCGATAAAATAAAGTACCAGTAATAGACTGAGATAATTGCTGGCCTTGTGCCAAAAGTAAAAACAATGGCACTACAACGCTATTAGCTGTCAGTCCAGTGGAAAACAGGCGAAGGTGACGTCACTCGTCAACATCGTTTATTTCCGTATTACTACCACGCGTAAGTGGAGTTTTCACGCGTTTTTTTGAGAGAGAGATAGGGAAGAGAGAGATAGGGAAGAGAGAGAGAGGGAAGACTTAAAAGGGCCAAATTAGAAAACAAATAGAAAAAACGGCACTACAACGCTATTAGCTGTCAGTCCAAGCAGCCGATGGAAACAGGCGAAGGTGACGTCACTCGTCAAACATCGTTTATTTCCGTATTACTTCCACGCGTAAGTGGAGTTTTCACGCGTTTTTTGGAGAGAGAGAAGGGAGGGGGGGGGAGAGAAGGAAGACTTAAAGGGCCAAATTAGAAAACAAGTCATGGTTATAAAGCATATCGATATTTTCATTTAAGTAACTCCACTTACATCGATATGCTTTATAACCATGACTTGTTTTCTATTTTTTTTTCTATTTGTTTTCTAATGTGGCCCTTTTAAGTCTTCCCTCTCTCTCTCTTCCCCCTCTCTCTCCCAAAAATGCGTGAAAACTCCACTTACGCGTGGTAGTAATACGGAAATAAACGATGTTTGACGAGTGACGTCACCTTCGCCTGTTTCCATCGGCTGCTTGGACTGACAGCTAATAGCGTTGTAGTGCCGTTACAGGGAACACTATGGGAGGGCGCAGGTCAGAGTCCCCCCCCCCCCTTCTGTTTTCTGTAGAAAAAAGTTGTTTGTAGCAAGTTTGAAAGTAAAATTAGTTGGTAGCACACGAAAAAAAACAAAAAAAAAAACTTAAAATGAAATGGTAAAACTCGGTATGGTGGTCAAAAGTGTGAGGATCACTCGCCTTACCTTTTCCGAGGAAAAAGTCTCTAGGACCATATTTAAAAAATATTACAGTTGTATAAATTTACTGTAGAATAACGTTGCAAATATGTTTAAATATATACATAAATAACAACAAATGCGTAATGCGTAAATGACACCAAAAATTGCTCGCAATTCGTTCAGGACAAATATGTCTAAACCGTGTATAATAACTAATATAAATTCATGAACAAAAATGTTCATGAAAGGAAAGAAAAAAAGAAGTAAAAAAAAAGTGTATGTGGGTGGGCAATTTAATACCAAAGAATAAAAAAAAATGATTTCCAACTGAAATTGGTGGTGTCTTTCTATAAATTTACTACGTAATCATACAGTTTGATTCTATATTTTTATGAAAGATATATTCTTTTAATGTTGCAATATTAAAGAAAATATAAAGGAAGGAGTGAACAACCGAGCCAACGCAGGAGCAAAAGACAGCAGCGAGGGGTACTGGGCAACCTCTCAATGTTAATTATGTATATATTTAAAACATATTTGTTATGTTATTCTACTGTAAATTTATTTATATGCTCTGTTTATATTTTCATTCTGAAAGAATTGCAAACGATTTGTAATGTTATTTATAATGTTATTAAGTTTAGAACTGTTCCTTTACGTCTCACCTTCCTGAATTATTTTTATGTGGAATATTTATGTAATTAATAGAGAATATATGTTGACTTTTGACAGCTATAGAATTTGTATTTGTAATTTTAAGCTACCCTCTTTTTGTATATCAGTGATTACAGTATCTAATAAACCTTTCCATCTTTTTAAGTATGTAGCGTAAGATTTAAGGGAGATTTTGCTGTTTTTTTTTTTTAGCAGGTTGAGAGACCACAAACGGTGCTGTTTGGAAAGTTAGGAGAATACATGAACAGATAAACACATTTAGATTTTAAAAAAAAGGAAAGACATGCGTATGATTTTAAAATTGACGTCACTTCCTGCACGTAAATGTTTTACGACAACTTTTCTCTTAAACTACAAACCCTGTGATTACACCTCGTATTGGGTATGATGAATATTTTTTAATATTGTCATTAATGTTACCTTTTCATAATTTTATTATTTATCAATCAATGGTATGAAAAGTAAACTTATACTTTTAATATAATTATTTAATCTCGGGACACGTTTTCTGCCTTTAACGTTGTCATTTCAGTCACAAATTCGGACACTGTCACCCGTAACGCATAGAAACAAGATATCCAAATCCCGAGACTTGATCGACCGCTTCCTTTTCGTGGCAGTCACCGTCGAGACCTCTGGTGTCCTCGGTACCTGAACTGCCATTTCCATCATAAAACTAGAAGTGCATGCCACCTGAGGCAGGATCCCGGTGAGGTGGAGTTGCTGTTGCAACGGGTATCCTTGATCATTTTTGTCCCCAGGGTAGAGCTTGATTGGGGTCTAAGATCTGCCGCTATTCCCTTTCAGTTTAGTTTTATTTTATGGCAAACCTATAGTATAATGTCGCTTCGACTGTAAACCCGGTCACCACAAATAGAGGAGAGGGAGATAACCAAATATCTGGGGCATGATCGACTGCTAACGTTATGTTAGGGTTTCTATCGAGACCTCAGGTGTCCTTAGTCACCGCACTTGATTTCCTTCGTAAATAGGAATGAAAGCAGCCGCCTAAGGGAGGACCCCCTTGCCATTTTCCGACGGGTTGCAGCTGACACACCGCTCAGACTGCTGTGTAGAATTTGTCGCGCCTCCCTATCTCTTTCTTTCGTTGCTTAATTCCTTTTGTCTGATTCTTTTTCTTTTCTTTTTATTCTTTATTGCCATGTATATTGTACATTTGTTTTAGTACTGGATATTTTGTATTGAAATGTAATGTTATATTCTAGATTAACAAAAGAATCACGCACAACATTACTTTAAATGTTTTATTTGTTATCTTCGAAGAGAATATAAAAAACACATTTCTCTAAAATGTGACTCTGCCTTTTTCTGTTAGTCTAGGATCAAATGCATTCCAGCCTTAAACATCCAGTTTTTTTAAAGGTTGCAGGGTGCGATTTCGTGGGGAATTTGGTTGCTATTTTTAGTTGGTTAAGTGATCGCGCATATGTATGAGAAATCTTCGGCTTTTGAATTTTTTTTAATCAGCTAAACGGAAAAAAATTATTGCACTACCATGCTATTAGCTGTCAGAAGTGAAAGTTTCGTCAACCTTCTCAATCGTAAACATCGTTTATTTCCGTATTGCCACGCGTTGGTGGATTGGCAGTATCGGTAGAGGGTCGGACGCCATGCTTTCCAGCATAGTTACGTCCCTTTACGATCTGAGTTCAAATCTCGCCGAGGTTGACTTTGCCTTTCATCCTTACGGGGTCGATAAAATAAAGTACCAGTAATGCACTGGCTAATTGCTGGCCTTGTGCCTAAAGTAGAAACAGTTATTTTAATAAAGCATATCGATGTAAGTGGAGTTACTTAAATGAAAATATAGGTGGCCCTTAAAAGGGCCAAATTAGAAAACAAATTTAAGTTAATTAGAAAACAAGTCATGGTTCTCAAATAAATTGGATTTAATCATTTATATTTAATCATTCATATTTATTTTCATAGTCATAGTTATCAATTTCATGTATAGAGTTGGTGAAAAAAATTTGATAACCATATATTTGTTTTCTAATTTGGCCCTTTTAAAGGCCACCTATATTTTCATTTAAGTTAACTCCACTGTTGGTGAAAATGACTTGTTTTCTACATTGATAACCATGACTATGAAAATATAAATGATTAAATCCAATTTATTTGATAACCATGACTTGTTTTCTAATTAACTTAAATTTGTTTTCTAAAAAGGGCCACCTATATTTTCATTTAAGTAACTCCACTTACATCGATATGCTTTATTAAAATAACGCGTGGTAATACGGAAATAAACGATGTTTACGAGTGAGAAGGTTGACGAAACTTTCACTTCTGACAGCTAATAGCATGGTAGTGCCAAAATTATTTCTGAAGATTTATTTTGAAATGAAACTGTGAATTGGTAGAGTAATTAAAACGTCGGCTCGAATGCTTTGCGGTATTAGTTCCGGCTCTTTGTGTTCCGAATTTAAATCCTATTTAGGTCAATTTTGCCTCACATCCTTTCAAGGACGATAAAAATAGTACCAATCCAATACTGGGGTCGATTCGTCCTCTATACCCCCCTCTCTCCGGACGCAGCACAGCTGATCAACTATTCACACTGCGTCAAGTCTTCGAGAAATCGCGGTAGTATTACCAAGAGGTATATAGAAAACGTCGGCTGGAAATGTTCATTTGCAGATTGTGTGAACTTAGTTTGGTTATATTGAATTGGCAGTAGCACTAAGACAGTGCTTAATCATATTAGGTGTGTATATGGAAACATATATAAATACTTACTATTCGTTTATATACAATAAATATATAGCCTCACTATTGTCAGCAAAAAATTATTTTCTCTATTTTTCTCTGTGAATATATCAGAGTTTGTCAGTGAGGGCGAGAATGTCTGACAGTGCAATTTCAAGATTTGTTAACCTTTCATCAGTGACACTCAACATGTACTGGCATGGAAATAGACTAGAATCTATATATATAATTTTGCGTGACGAACATTTTCTGGAGATGCTCTGCATATATATATATATATATACAGTTCAAGAGTAACCAATCTTAAAGAGAGAGATGGAGATAGGAGAGGAGAGATTGGTGAATTAGTTAGAAGCCAAAGCTCAATGTGCAATATGCAGTAGAAAGCAGCTAGGTGGCTGGGTTCATGCAGAAGTTAGGCGTGCAGAGCTGGAAATATTCATTAGTTAAGCAAAACAAGACCACAAATTTCACAAGGAAGACATTATTAAAAGATTGTCAACATATTTTAGTTTGATGTAAGGAATGTAGAGAATAATAATAATAATGTCCGTTTACAATTGTTTCGCTACTCCATATAATATTTCTGGATCAGATGACTATATATCATTATTGATCTGGTTCAGTTGAAAATAATTAACATATTTAAAAACAGAGCGGCTCATCGGAACTTCAAAGGAATATAAATTAAAATAAGGAGAGAGTGTTACATAATGTAATGTTCCATATATTGGTATTTCACTATGGTGTCCTGGTTGTATCAATTGTCAGCCATAATCAAGCAGTATTCATCTGTCGAGGCTGCATTGTGTGAGATCTGCCTATGGGTAACAAGAAGGCCGCCAAAGGACATATTTACCTTACTAATTAGAGGGTGGTTTCAGGGGAAGTAACTCCTCGAGAGATTAGAAATTGTGGGTAGTTTATAGTTAAGTGCTAATTTTTAAATTTTTTAATTGAGAGACAATGTAGGGGAGGTAACTTATAATTATCTAAGTTATAGCTATTTAACTTATTAGCTACAAGTAAAAATGGGGCTAGATGACTATGTTGGGTCAAATATTCTATTGGCGAAGGAATTAACCCTTCGATGTTGACAGCTAATAGTTACCTCCGTTCTATCGTTAATCGGTAGAGGTCATGATAGAGTTATGTAATATGCTTCGGTAATACAGAGATCACAAGATTTTCTTCGTCCATTGAACGGTTGGGCCCTAGCTACAATATCCCATTTTAGTGAGTGTTCAATGTTGCTTAATTTAAGGTTTTTAATGAGCCTAGCTAGAGATGTCGAACATCTTTTGCTAGGGTCTCGGAAGGAAAAAGAGTGCGCATTATAGCGTACCTTAAAAGGGTTAGAGGTAGACCCGATATAAGAGCTGGTATTCGAAGCAGTTTTAACCGTGCACCTATAGACTATGTTGGGTGTCAGGCAGTGTCCATTTAATGGGCATGCATTAGGGTAACGGCAGTTGCAGTTGCTTCTGCGGTTAGTGAGAGTAGGGTAGTTTAACCTAAGCGGTTGGTCAGTGCTAGAAGGATTAGATGGGAGAGGTGTGCTACTAGAGTAATTATTGGTGTAGTGGCGTGGTGTATTTGATAGGGGTGGTGGTACCGCGGTGTGGGAGTTATACTGTCTTAGTTTATGATGGCTACTGAATGCGATGTGGTTAACTAGGTTAGGTGTTGTGGAGAATGAGATTTTAATGTTATTTTTATTAAAGAGTTTGTAATATCTATGGTTGGGTGGGAAATGTTTAGATAGGATAGAGAAGAAGCGTTTAGGGATATTAGTGGCTAGATTAGATTAGGTTAAGCCAGGTGATATTTTTAGGTCTATTCCTTCTAGGGGTTCTAGTGGAGTTGGTAGGGGCCTTCTTAGGGTTATTATTACATGGGGATTTGTTATTTGCCATCCCATTTCTCATTCCTATTCTAGGGTTGATTTTTAGTTTGCTACTTGGAGTGGGGAACAGGCCGCTGCCACCATTAAACTTCCCTGTATAGGTGCTGTTACTGCTAAAATTCCGGCGAATCTGGCTATATGCTAAGGTATTTCTAGTTCTAGTGTTAAGTTTATTATGGTGAATTGCTGTGTTATGGCATTTAGGTATGTAGTAAATGGATTGTTCATAACCAGATTCAGAAAGAGCCTTATTATAATATTGTGCATGGTTTATAAATATCTCCTCATTTGCTGATAGCATGGAGATCCTATACGAGATAGATTTGATTACTGCTCTGATGACTGCCGGTGGTTGGTTAGAGTGTGGGCTAATATATGTGAGTATTTCACCTGGTTTATGGTTATTGTTGAGATCCAGGGTGACGTCTAGGAAGTTTACTACTTTATGGCTCGGCTCGATGGTGATAGAGAGACCGTTATTTTTAAAGAATCTATGTAATTGTTTTTTTTAGCAAATCAATGCCCCGATTAGTGCAATTGTGGACTGCAAATAGGGCGTCGTCCCTGTAATTCCGCCTTGCAAGGGTTGGATTTCGGCTCTGATGTTATGTAATAGGTAAATTCCAACTAAATCGGTGATTATTATGAATAGCTCTAACTAACTTAGATAATTATAAGTTACCTCCCCTACATTGTCTCTCAATTAAAAAATTTAAAAATTAGCACTTAACTATAAACTACCCACAATTTCTAATCTCTCGAGGAGTTACTTCTCCTGAAACCACCCTCTAATTAGTAAGGTAAATATGTCCTTTGGCGGCCTTCTTGTTACCCATAGGCAGATCTCACACAATGCAGCCTCGACAGATGAATACTGCTTGATTATGGCTGACAATTGATACAACCAGGACACCATTGTGAAATACCAATATATGGAACATTACATTATGTAACACTCTCTCCTTATTTTAATTTATATTCCTTTGAAGTGCCAATGAGCCGCTCTGTTTTTAAATATGTTAATTATTTTCAACTGAACCAGATCAATAATGATATATAGTCATCTGTACCAGAAATATTATATGGAGTAGCGAAACAATTGTAAACGGACATTATTATTATTATTAATATTATTATTATTATTCTCTACATTCCTTACATCAAACTAAAATATGTTGACAATCTTTTAATAATGTCTCCCTTGTGAAATGTGTGGTCTTGTTTTGCTTAACTAATGAATATATATATATATATATATGATTATTTTCCATGAATTACCTATCAATAATCAGAAACAAAAAAATCTTTTCAATTTTTTTGTTTCAGATTATTAACATGTAATTCTTGAAAAATAATCATGGAGAAATCCATGACAGAGCAACGAGTAAAAATAATCGAATTGTATCTACAAAATCAAAGATCAATTGTACGAACCCAAAGAGCTTATATTCATCATTTTGGGGTAAAAAAAACCACCATCTAAACAAGCGATACTCAATTTATTCCGGCGGTTTGAACACCAGGGGACTGTTAGTGATTTACCAGGTGTAGGGAGGTCTGAGGACAACATTCAGTGTGTACGACAGAGCATTCAAGAAGAGCCTTCAATATCAGCCCGAAGGCAGTCTCAGCAGCTGGGCATATCCCGAAGCTCACTACAGAAGATTCAAAGGATGCTGAATATATTCCCGTATAGTATAGTATATATTTATATGTTTTCATATACACCTCTATTATGCCTAAATACTTAAAGCAAGTTCATACTATATGCAAATGAGAATTTCCAGCCAATGTTTTCTATTTGCTATATGCAAATGAACATCTTCAGCAAATATTTATCATGCAAAATTCTATATAGACTAGTCTATTTCCATGCCAGTATGGGTTGAATGAGTGTCATTGATGAAAGATTAACAAGACGACAATTGATGGTATTGAAAGTCTTACACAGGTCAAAGAAGGCAAAGCTAATCTCCCTTAGGTGTTCTCTAACCTTTTCCAGAAGCTATTCAGCTCCAAAAATCATATCAGTTGTGTCGGAAGTTGGTTTGAGCTTCATTAAAAGGATGCAAGTATAATTTTTCCTGTGATATCCAAAAGAGATATGCCATAGCTGTTATTAAAATTAGAATGATCACTTTTCATTTTATAAATGGTTATGATGGAGCCATGTTTCCAACAAAGTAAGAAGAAATCAAACAATTTCTCCTTCAAATAAGCTCCATCATACTTTTAAAAATTGACAGGAATAGTATCCTTACTTAGTGCCTTTTTGTTTTTTCAATACATTGATCTCATGTAACTTTGTGAGCTGATGGGAGTTTTATCTAATTTTAACACTAGAGAAAGAGTGGGAGTTTGTCGAGTGCGGGTAGATTAGTTGGATTTATGCACTTCAGAAATTCTTGAAAATATTCTGCCCCTTGATTTAGTATCTCTGTTTGGTCCTTAAGAAGTTGACTTCCATCAGTTGTGTGTAAAAGAGCAACTTTGATTTTGGCAAAGCTAAAGATACTTTTAATTGCACTATATAACTCAGGTTTTGTTTCCATCAGCTAAGCAATGGATTTCATGTTTTTGCAGTCCACCAGTTTGGGATTTCTCTTAGCCTACGCTGTGTTTTATCTTTTTCCAGGCCTCTAGATGGGAGATTGAACTGGGGTTTGCAAGGTCAGCCTTGAATTGAAAGCCATGGATTCCTTCCCTAACAGACTGTCTCACAAGTCAGGATTTTTCTTTTGGGGATTCTTATAACTTCCTTTGATGTCAATTGTATGCGTTCAAGCAATGAGCTCCAAATATCTTCAATTTCAGCTTTTTGATTGTGGTCACCTTCCAATGAGGGAATATGAACATTATTGAGCTGAGACTGAAGTTTATTCTGGAATGCAAGCCTGATTTTAGTAGATCCCAGAGATGCTATATCAAAATAAGGTTTGGGTGCTTGCTTTCTTGCTGGTATACAAGGTACAACACAGAAGATGGAGCATACAACTCTAGTGTGAGAGACATTGCAAACATTATGGAGACGAACAATAACATATTCCAAGAGATGCCAATTTCTAGATTGTGGGTTCTTCCAGGTGATTTTCTGCTTGGTTAAAAGTTGGAACATTGAGTTGTTAATAAAGAATTGGTTTTTCTGGACTAAAGGAGAGAAGTCAGAGCCCATTTGAATTCCTGTTGCCTATGTTATGGTTCCCAATTACATGTTTCCAAACTGTCAATACTAACAGAAAATTGTAGAAGTTTTGAGGGGAGCACATTTCTGATAGCCAAACCAATATCATGTAGATGACTTTGGTCTTGTGGAAGCTCTTTCCAGAAGGACGTGTAGACCCTTCATTGGGAAAACAATTTTCACTGAGTGCACAGATGTCCGTCTTGTAGCAAGAAAATTTCTCTGGCAACATGCGCTCTTCTATATGGAGCTCTTTTTATTACAAGAACATAACCATCCATGAGGGTGCAAACATTCCAGGCACCAAGAAACAAAGTTTAGAGAATTTCTTTGATTTCTGATCCCATTGAGGAGGTAACTTATTAAGTACTGTTTCCAACCGAGTACAAAATGGAGCTAGCTTTCTTTAGGACACCTTTTTTTTTATTTTGGACTCCTCAAAATTTGAATAGGCTGTGCTGCCCTTAGATAATGTTGTCTAGTTTCTCCAGCAGGAATTGAGTGAAGTTTTTGCCTTAGTATACTTCAAAATGGCCAGAACATTGAAGCTGCCATATGTACAGGTTCTAAGCTAGAAATATTCATCAACGTCCTTGACTGTTCTTGTCACACGTTGCCTATTGCTGTAGGACTTGTGATATAGAGGAGAAAAGCAAATAAAAAATTGTGGCTAGCAAATATGCAAGATAACGGAGTCAACAGAAAACTGTAGAGAGCTACAGGGTCCCAGCTTTACCTCAGCCTTCCTAACACATGCTCTTGATGCAGGAAAAGTTAATTAAGGGGCGTTTACTTGCCCTGTCATAAAACCATCATAGTATTTCTGCAGCACTTGATGCTGTGTATGGTGGCCAAATTTGGATGTTAATATTGAAATGACATGCGAGGTTTGTGAAGTAGGCATTCAAGGTCAAAACAGTTTATGAAATGCTCCAATTCATGCTTGGAATATCCAAATCAGCCACGAGAAAGAATATAAGGGTCTGCTGAAAAGTTCATAGGCTGACCAAGGTACTCTCATGGAATGACCAAATAAGGTTTATTTTTCAACATAGTTCCTGGAAAGAAACAATGCAGTTATTAATAAGAATTGTTGAAAGTAATGCATGCAAGATTTCAAAGCTCTTGCATCAATCCTTTGTAGTCAGCCTATGAACTTTTCAGCCAACTCTTGTACATATGGGTGTTGTTGATATATTTATGGGACATATTTTTAATCGTTCTTAATGTCTACTCAAAATAGACTGAAGTATGTATCATGAGTTCTGCCACTGACACAGTTAAGAAGTAGAGGAATCTTCACCATGCATGGTCTGCCTGTAATATTAGTAAGTGACAATGGTCCATGTTTTGTTAATAAAGTGTTTAAATTGCTTATGAACTTCAATAGAATTCGGTATATATTCAAAGCTCTGTATCATCCCTCCACTAATGGCCAAGATGAATGTACTGTTTGCACATTTAAAAAGGCTTTAAAGGAGATGAAAACGAACAGGAAAGGGACACTTGAAACTAATGTCAACAAGTTCTTGTTCTGTTTCAGAATTACTTTACATTCAACAACTACAGCTTCGCCTCCTGCCGAATTATTGTTCAAAGATCACTTACAGACAGCATTTCATCTTCTGAAATCAGATACTCATTGTCAGGTTCAAGGGCATGAATATGATATGGAACAAATGAAAAAAGAGGATAATATTTTCTAAATTTCTACTTGTACAGAATTTTGGAACTGGTCAATGTTGGGTGGAAGGCACTACATGACAGTTGAAAGATGTAAATTTTGAAGTAAGACTGGGTAGAAATGTGTTAAAATGACATGTAAATCAACTGTTGAAGCTTCTACCCCAGTCAGCTGAAGTAATGATGCCTCATATCTCTACTGTTACTGTGGTTGGGGTTCTGAGTTAACAGAAGTGACAGGTAAAGCACCTGAATTGCCTGAGATGTCAGTTTCTGTTGATTCTACGCTATGTAATACTGTTGTTTCTCCCAGTACACCATTAGCATCTTCTTTTTGAAGTTTGCAAATCAATTCATAGATGTCAACTGCTTCCCAGTTGAATGACCATGTGAATGGAAAAATTATAACTCCAATAATTATTGGAGTTATATTGACAATTAGAGATTGAAGAGTTGCCTCCCTTGATTAGTTGTCGGCAAATAAAGTAGAGGATGGACGTCGAACTGTCATGATGTGTCTTGTCTGACTATATATATTGAACAGAATGGAATTTACCTGAAGGACAATACAATATAACTGTTTCTACTTTAGGCACAACGCCAGCAATTACTCAGTGCATTACTGGTACTTTATTTTATCGACCCCGTAAGGATGAAAGGCAAAGTAAACCTCGGGGGGGATTTGAACTCAGACCGTAAAGGGACGTAACTATGCTGGAAAGCATGGCATCCGACTCTCTACCGATACTGCCAATCCACCGATATAACATTGAGTGAAATCTACCTCAAAGGAAATATAGCGTTCATCATCTATCGACTATAACTTACAATTGTGTTCTACCATCACCAGTGTCCTAAGTTTAACAGTAGTTGTATGTTACTGTCTCTAATCTCTGATTCTGTGCTGGATATTCATATTAAGTGAGGGGCTGAGCTATTGCATCTAAATTCAGAGAACTCTCTAAGCAAACTGAGGATGTTGAAATGGAATGGAGACTTTAAATTGGCAGTTTCTGCTTCAGCTGTTGAATGATGTTGGTGAAAGCAGCTTCGTTCAATCAAAGGCTTGAAGATGCCATCCAAGTAAAAAAGGAGGCCGACAAGTCTTAGCTTGGAAATATGTCCTCCTTTTTGCACTTGCAGTAAAAGCAGGCATGAAAAGTCACAGCAGAATAGTAAAGGCGTTCAAAGTCTTGAGGACTTTGTGGTTAAGCTGGAATCCAACTTCAGATCAGCAAATAAAGTGCTCTGACAAACCATATGCTGACTTCATAATAAAATGTTCTCCACACCTGCTGTCAGGAACATGTTTGGGGTTCTCTTCTCACCAGAGAGGTGCATCCTCATGAGCTGGAGAGAATACTTTGCTGATCTCCTAAACTTAATCACAAGAGTATCTTCTTATGTACAAGAGGTACATCTGGGAGCAATGACATCTCTTGCAGGTTAATGTCACAAGAGCAGTTAATAGCTCAAATATATCAAGGCTGCTGGGGAGGAGCAAATTCGGCTTGAGATGTTAAAAACCTTAAATAAAGAAAATATTTTCTGGTTGACTTATATGTGCTGGGTGGCCTGGAAAGGTACCTAAGAAATGGCAATCAGATGTGATAATCCCAATTTTCAAAAAGGGAGACAAGAGGGATTGCTCCATTTATTGAGGGATCTCCTTGTTAAACCTCTCCAGTAATGTCTATGCTGAGTGTCTGGCTAAGAGATTTAGGGAGATTGTTGACTCCAAGCTAGCTGATGAACAGTGTGGTTTTCACCCCAGATGCAGCACAACCAACCAAATATTCACACTGTGGTGGTCTTTGAGAAATTGTGGGAGTACTGCCAAGAGGTGTATGCTTGCTTTGTAGACCTCAAAAAGGCATACAATCGCACTCCACGGGACCTGCTATGGAAGGTTCTGCAGGACTATGAGATCGATGGACAGCTTCTTGTTACCTTTATGTCTCTATATCAATGCTGTAGTATTTGTGTTTGGATAAAAAGTACTAAATCGAAACCATTCAATATGGAAGTCGGACTCCACCAAGTGTGCATACCATTACCTCTCCTTTTCATAATCTTCATCAACTGAATTATCGTGTGGAGCCAGGTTGGAAGTGGTATCATGACTAGCAGGTGTAGCATCAGTTGGCTGGAATTTGCAGATGTCATGATACAACTTAACTCATCAGAAGGTGATCTCCAACATGCTCTTGATAGGTTTACTACTGAGTGTTGCATAGCTGAAATGAAAATCAGTGCTGTGAAGACAGACACTCATCCTCTCAAGGAAGCATGTGCAGTGCACTTTACATGTGAATGGAGTTCCACTGAAGCAGGTGGAGAAATTCAAGTATCTCAGGGCTGTGTTCATGAGTGATGGAAGGCATGAGGCTGAACTAAGTGCAAGAATTGGAGTAGCTGGTGCAGTGATACGCCTGTTTCAGCATTCAGTAATCAGAAGAAGGGTGTAGCTGTAAAAGCCAAACTCACTATCTTACCTATGGTCATGAATCTTGGGTAATAATCAAAAGAAATAACCGTGAATATAAGTGGCTGTAATGGGGTTCCTCTTAAGGGTCTTTTGAGTAACATTACTTGATAGAGTGCATAGCTGGGAAATCAGAGTTGCTTCAGGGAGAGCTGCTACTTCTCAGAATTAGAGATCACACAGCTCTGATATTATGGGCATGTAGTTAGAATGTCTCAGGAAAGAATCACTGGAAAGATCTTATGGGCAAAACCAAACGACAGGAGACCCAGGGGTAGACTGTGAATAAGATGGTTGGATAACATCCATGAGCTTGGCTGGTCTTGTTTGGGGATCTAGCCAGATAAATTGGAGAAAGTTTCTTCTGGCAGGACCCACTGGGAGGAGTGTTTGAGGGTGAAGACGAAAACTTGTGTGATGTCATTGTTGTATGACAAGAGTGGTTGGATTTAACAGGGTGATGTGAGGGAGAAAAGTAGTGTGAGTGATCTCAGATCAAGTAGATATACAGTAATGATGAGAATAGTTACTAAAAAGCAATGGTGTCAGAGGTTGAGTACAAATGGATTAAAATGGGCCAGTTACCATTTGCACAGAGGATGTGTTACATGGGGTTTTGATATAAGTGTAGTGGACACTATAGCAAAAATGGCAGGTTATACTTGTTTTTTTACCACTATGCTGTTTTTCTCCAGTACTGCTTATTATCAATCATCATGGTCATCATATTCCTTTGTCATTTCTGTTGTGAAGTTCAACTTCCTAAAATCGGTCTTCACTACTTCATCCCATATTGTCCTTGTTCTAACCACTGAAATGTTTATGCACTTCGTTCTACAGCTGTCATCTTCCATTTGCATTACATGTCCATATTAGTGCTGTCTTTGTTCTTGTACCAGATTTTTTTCTCAGAGGGTGGCCTGTTTGTTTATCTGGATTGAAAAGAAGAGGGTGTAACTTAACTTTGTTACATTGTCAGTTATAGCACTGGAGTGTAACTCGACTGTGTTACATTGGTCAGTTATAGCACTAGAGTGTAACTTGAGTGTATTACAAGATCAGTTATGGCACTGGAGTGTAACTTAACTTTGTTACATGGTCAGTTATAGCACTGGAGTGTAACTTAACTTTGTTATATGGTCAGTTATTCTTTACAGAATAGCTGCGCAGTGTCAATTCAATCAATTTAATCAATACAAGTTGATTCCATGATACTATCCTTCTATTAGATTTTCTAGTTTTTGTTTAGTCGATAGAAATCATGGATTGGCAGTATCGGTAGAGGGTCGGACACCATGCTTTGACGCATAGAGTTACGGCCCTTGCCATTCTGAGTTCAAATCCCGCCGAGGTTAACTTTGCCTTTCATCCTTACGGGGTCGATAAAATAAAGTACTGGGTAATTGCTGGCCTTGTGCCAATAGTAGAAACAATTATTATTTTGGTTGACGGAATCATTAGTGTCAGAAAAAATGCTTTGTAACATTTAGTTATGGTCCTTCATATTCTGAGTTGAAATCCAGCTGTGGTCAGCTTTACCTTTCATCCTTCCAGAGTCAATAAAATAAAATACCAGTAAAGTACTAAGGTTTGAGCAACTCCCCTTCCCCAAAATTACCTGTTTTGTGCCTATGTTAAAAACAATTATAAGAAATGAAATAATGATTTATCGACATTTTTAGAAAATATTTGGTCACAAAATCATTTTTTTTCTTTCTCTTTCTCTTCTCATTGAAACCAAAGTACAATGTGTGAGAAAGCTGTTTATGAGCAAGTGAAAGAATATTACGGCAAGAGGGTTAAAAATACTACTGATCTACAGTTGAATGCTTGTACTGTTTCTACTGGTAGTGGAATGAGTAAATGTGCCAAAGAGGCTCTTGCATCTGTACATGAAGAAGTTTGTAAAAAGTAAGTATGATAAATTATAATGCTTTCTCATGTTTAACCCTTTAGTATTTACATTACTCTATACTTGCTATTATATTTCCATGGTAAAGTCTTTACCTCACATAATTATCTCACATAATATGGAATTTATGAGATTTTGGTGTTATTTATTTTGAGAACAATACTTTTACATCAATGTGCCCTTCCATTTTTTAGAAGGTAGGGTATGATTTGAGGAAGAGTTAGCTTCTATTTCTAATAGAATGACTAACAATGTTGAGTCACACTTGTTGGCTTGTGTTGGCTATTATTTATTATGTATGTGTAAGAGCATTATATAAATACTGTGTGTATCTGGTTTAGAATAAATACACTGTATTTCTGTGTGTTGAAGGAATTCAGTCATAAAACAATATCTCAAAAAAGGACTTCAGGACTTGTCAAAACTCAAATACAGAAGTACATGCAACACCCACACCCATTTATGTAATGATAGGCAGGGGAAAGGATGTTGTCAGTCACCATTGCGGAGCATTATAGAGTCATCTTTATAAGGTGTGTTGGTAGGGTGGGTGGTCAGAGAAAAAATGGAAGGTGGCTGTGTGAAGTTTACAGGAAGAGTGTTGGAGGGAACTCCATTAAGTCAGGTAAAATGGCCTTTGTGGTAATGTCTAAAGTCTGTCTCAAGCCCAGATGCTCATCAGGCCGGTGCTTATCATATTTTCCTTGGCATGAAGTGATTGAGAATACAAGATTCCCCCCTGGATAGCATGCTTGTTAATCACAGGGTTAAACTCCCAGCTGTTGCTGTTACTCATTTTTAGCTGAGTATACTGGAACAGCGTGAAATGAAGTGTTTTGCTCAAGAACACAACCCAGTCCAGGAATGGAATCTATGACATTAGATTCGTAAGTCCAACACCCTTATTACTAGGCCACGTGCCTCCTTTGTGGTAATGTGCTCCACCAGAATTCAAGAGACAATGAATTTGATTGTCTGTAGTGGCTGCTGGTATTTTACCCAATTTCTAAAGCTATTATTATTTATAGGGATTTCTGCATGTGGATTCCAACATTTCAAACATAATTTGAAGTGTTGTATATTCTAGAGAAAAAAGAAGACATTGGTTATTGACTCAACTGAAGAGTCTGTTCTTACTCTACAAATTACGTTTTTGTCTGTTCATTATTGTTTTAACGAACTGCTGGCTTACATACTATTTATATATTCAGATATTATGGATGTGGACTTGTGATTCCTGAGTGCCTGGAAGGCATGAAAGTTCTTGATTTAGGAAGTGGAAGTGGACAGGATTGTTTTGTTTTATCAAAACTAGTTGGAGCTGATGGTTTTGTTGTTGGTATTGATATGACACAAGAACAGGTGAGATAATCTTAGATTCTTTCTTTATTTCATTCTTAATTTTAGAGTTATACATGGTTGGCAAGTGCGAACTAATTACATCATGGAAGGGTCAAAGTAGCTATTTAAAACACACACCTCTGTTGGTAATACTGTAGATGGTGGTGGCAGCTGTTGTTTTAGCTGTAAATATAAGTGGTACTGTCAAAACATGAACTTTGCATGTCATATGTTGAAACCTTACTTTAGGCATTTAATTGTGTCTCAATAAAAGTACATTATTACTCTGTAATTTTTATTCCAACTAGATGACACTCTTACTTCATAGTCAAAGCAAAATTGGCCAACTGAACATGTAATATGAGACAAGCAATTTCATTTATGTATGCGTGTAGATAGGAATTAAATTCTATCTATTTCAGTTCATGTAGCTGTATCTCTATTGGTGCAAATTTCTCTGAGAATATTTACTTATTATTAAACTGGTATATATGTACAAACATATATCTGTGTGTGTGTGTCTGTGTGTGTGTGTAAAGAGTGATGATGGTGTTGACATATATATTTTTTAATTCAGCAGTAGAATTGAAGGAAGTCAATGATAGTCTGTGTTGGAAAATATTAAGTGCAAAAGTTTAAAAACTGATAGTTTACTATGTCTACATTCTGAATTTAATAAAAACAATAACACCTGAAGCTGAAACATTGTGTCTGAATATAACTTGACACCTGTCATTATAAACTCTTTGATTTTAGTTTATTATTATAAACTGAAAATAATTGAAATGTAATATGTGTGCATGCCTATACCCCACACACATATATGTGTAAAAAGCTTTTATTTAAAAAAATATGTATGTATCAGCTCCAATTGAACAAAACTAGGATTAAAAATATACCAGCTGTGAATATAATGTTTTTTGTTTTGTATGTCAGGGACTACATTGTTCAATGTCTCCTTCCATCTAGCAAACACATAGAAGTTCCTGTGTTTTACTTTCTGCAATTTGTTGTAGAAAGATTTGTAGAGGTCAGAGTCATGACTGGTATAATCCATGATCTATTGTATTATTTTACACAAGTATTTCTATTTCTGTATGGTGACTATAGTTACAGACATATAACTCTGCTGGGAGTATGAAGTTTACTCCACAATTACATGGCCTTAGGTTTGATTTTACTGCACAGCACTTTGGGAATGTGTCTTCTAATTTATTCTTGGGTTGACCATTGATCAATGCTTTGTGAATGGAGTTTGGTAGACTAAAACTGTGGAATTTTGTCAAATATACAGATGTATGCATGATTGTCCATTTTTATGGTAATTTGGTATTGCATAGGGTTTTGACAAATAGAGAGTGATAAAATAAGTACCAGATGGAAGTAAGTATTGGAGCTGATATGATTGACTAAATCTGTGAAGGTAGTGCCTGAGTATGACTGCAGTCTAGTGACTGGTACTATTAATAGTAATAAAATGTGGTGTCCCAGTATGGTTGCAGTCTAATGACAGAGGCTATTAATAGTAATAAAAGAATATGTGGTATCTTATAAAGATAAATTTATATATAATTTCTTTTTTCCAGTTAGATGTTGCTAATCAGTACATAGAATATCACACTAAACTTTATGACTATAAGAAACCCAATGTCAAATTCGTCAAAGGATACATTGAGCACCTCACAGATGCAGGATTGGAGGAAAACAGTTTTAACATAATTATGTATGTATTTTAGTTTCTAATAAAATCTCTTAATATTTTTATTTCACTATTTGTCCCAGTTCTAGTACTAGATTTTGGTACCATATCTTTTCTTTGTGTTATCATCATCATCATCACCGTTTAGCATCCATTTTTCCATGCTTGCATGGATTAGATGGGTCGTCCATGTTGGGAGACAAGTTTGGTTAGAGTTGGCCATGCCATACCTTGCTCCGACGAGGACTAAATTTGGCTGGGTATTTTACAGCTGGATGCACTTCCTAACATCAACCACATTTACAGTGTGGAACTGGATGGCTTTGTTATGAGGAGGGACAGGCCAGTTGGTCGTGCTGAATCCATCTCAAAGTGGAACTATAGTTTTGGAGCCTGATACTGGATGGCACCAATATGAGGAACCTAACCCATCTCACAGCGTCGCCATAGTTTTGGGACCCGGTACTGGGTGGCACCACTATGAGGGGGGATAGGCCAGTTGGTGTGCGGAAAGAAATTTGAGGTTAATAAACTATTAGGTTTTTGTCTAATTTGCAGATTCAAAATAGCTTAAATTACAGGTGGCATAGGAAGTTGATTATGGAATCTTTAAAGTTTCAAACAAAATACCATCTTGCATTTAGTTATATTAATTTATGTTCTGAGCTCAAATTTTATCTTGGTCAATTTTGCTTTTTATTTTACTGAGGTTAATAAAATAAGTGTTTATGGATTGATAAAATGGATTATCTCTTAAAAAGCAGTGTTTCAGCATAATCACAGTTAAATGTCTGAAATCGTAAAAGAACAGAAGAATTACATATACACTGTACATAAGGATTTGTCCTACATCATAACATGATAACTAGACAATTGCTTGATCTTTGATGATCAAAGTTAAATTATGGAATCTGAAGAAACTGGTGAATATCTGTTTCGGCAACAATAGTAATAGTAAATACTGGTGAACTTCCATTGAAAGGCTATAGACCAAAGTGTAAATGTTTACCACTTATCATAGCAAACAATTGACTATTTTCATTGTCAATCCTAACTACTTTAGGGCTTAAAAGAATGGAAGTTGTGATGCTCTGGCTTTTCCCCAAGTCTCATATTCAGCAGGAGTATTATTTAGACCTTGGGCTAATTTTGTTGGGTTTGTATCACCTAATCTACAAAACTCCATCCTCTTACACATACCCCCCCCCCCCACACACACTTATATGCCTTTTTCCATTCTAATATGGGTGTGATCATATATTTACATGTCATTATTTGAATACCTCAAAGCAGTGGATTTGTATGACAGTTGAATACTTAACAGTATTTGTTCCAACTCTTTATGTTCTGAGTTTAAATCCTGATGAAGAGTTCAATAAAATTAAGTATGAGTAAAGTATTGGAGTTGATGTAATTGACTTTCTCCTTCACACAAAAAGTGATGGTCTTGTGTCGAAATTAGAAACTATTATTCAAATACTTCATAGTTTAGTATTGGAATTTAAAAAAGGGTAAGTTTAAAAGACAAAAATCAAACAAAACAATTCTAGGGTCAAGTTAGTTTCTACTGGTTACTGGTACGGCTTATATATATGTCTCGTGGTGGGCAACTAAACAGTTCCACATCAGTAACTAGTTTACTGAATGAGGAGAGTGTTTAAAGCTAAAAGAATCCAACAGAGACAGGCACTACCAGGTTATTAGTCTATTAAAACATTGCTGTGCATCTAGGGTCTCCTTTGGCTATGGATTTTGGATGGAGATTTCATTTACAGATCTTTTAGACACCATTGAAGATGGCATAAACATACTCGCTCCTCTATAAATCTGAAGTCTTTTGCAAGGTCACAAATTTGTTTTTAGAAGGAACAATCATTTAAACAAACTTATTTTATTGACCCCAGATGTGTAGGAGGGTTGACTGAAAGGTTCCTAGGCTGACCAAGATACTCTTATGTATTGACTATATGCGGTTTATTTTTCAACATAGTCCCTGGAAAGAAACAGTACAGTTATTAATAAGAAGGGTTGAAATTAATACATGCAAGATTTCACAGCACTAGAATCACTCCTGGATAGCCAGCTTAAGAACTTTTCAGATGACCTTCGTTTAAAGCAGAGTGGATATTTATGGGATTTGAACTCAGAATGTAAAAGGACATAACTAAATACTACAAAGCATTTAGTTTAGTACTCTACTGATTCTGAGAGACACGCACGCATGCAGAGAATAACAGACTGATAGAGAGAGACCGACCTTACATAAGAAATAAATTATTGACAATTTCTGTAATATTATTAATTTCACTTTTCATCCCCACTATTTTCATTCTTTTCCAATTCTTTTAATTATTTAATATTTTTGTTGCAGATCAAACTGTGTCATCAATTTATCTCCTGATAAAAAAGCAGTTTTATCCGAAAGTTACAAAATGCTTAAAGTAAGTAATTCACAAAATCTAAAAGATATATTTCCTTGTTATTATTCCAACTAGTTTTCTACATAATATACTATAGGTGAAAATATATTCAAAACATTGAATGAGGAATAGGGTCCTATTACATCTTCCTTGAGCTTATAAGTATATATGAAGTGAGAGGAGGGAGTATATGTTTTGTTCTCAGTAACTGTTATTCTGTTTGTATTTTTAACTATCAGGAAGGAGGAGAATTGTATTTCAGTGATGTCTATGCCAGCCAGGAAGTTCCTGATGAAGCTCGCAATCATGAAGTTCTTTGGGGTCAGTTATATCCCTTAATTTTTTTCATTACTTACTTTTGAATATGAAATATAAGTACTTGACTCTCTTCTTTTCTTTTTGGTTGAAATGATTACCGTTTATATATGAATATAAGCCAACCTCCCTATTTTATGAGAAATGGGTAAAAATAAATCCCAACCCATTTATAAGCCGAGGCAGCAAATCAACACATTGTTTTGATGGCTTATATAAGACCCCCCGCGCATTTTACCATCAATTTTTCAGACACATATTTCTCGGCTTATATTCAAGTATATACTGTAAATGCAGTTTTCAACTCATTATATTACATATAGTATGATATTCATCTACTTCATCTCATTTCACATCTTTTGTATGTTGTTGTTTTCTATGCCTGTTTTTTTTTACTTTTGTAATTGATTCTGCAAAAACCTGCACTGTTTTGCAATTTGGTCTTGTAATGTCCTTACATTTATTGCATGTGTAGGATGGATCTGGTTAGCAGGTGAGTCTATTGTGAAGATAGCCCCGTCACCTTCCTTTAGCTGGAAAAGACAGGCAGCTTTTATCTGTCTGGGGGTGTTGCTTTCATATGTGTTTTATAAAAGGTAGATAAGAGGAAGATGGATGAGGTTGAATGGGCTTATTCTAAGCAGAAGGAAAGAAACTGGGAGAAGGTACTTTCATTGCCCTTGAGAGGACAAAGTATTCCAAGGTTTTGTGTGGAGTTACTCTAAAGTGCAGTCCCCATCATATTAAGGGAACTTCTACTTGTTGATATTTTTTATTTTTTTATATTATTATTATTACTATTTATTACAATTGTTGTTGTATCTTCTGTTTCCTTCTATTGATGTCCTCTGCCACGACCACGACCACCTCCTCCTCCTCCTGAAATCCTGCTGAGATCAACTTAGCCTTTCATCTTTCCTGGATTTCATAAAATAATTAACAGTCAAGTACTCTGGTAGATTTAATTAACTCTCTCTGGAATTTATGGCCTTGGGCTTATATTAAAAATCCTTATAATATTAGAAATCATCATCATCATATTCCTGCTCTTTATGTTCCGAGTTCAAATCCTGCCATAGTCAGCTTTGCCTTTCGTCCTTTTATGGTCGATAAAGTACCAGTTAAATACTGGATTGATTTAATCAACTAGCACTGCCCCAAATTGCTGTTATTGTGCCTATGTTAGAAACCATTGTTGTTGATATTGTTCTACTTTAAATTATTATTGCTAACAAGGAAATAGAAGAAATGGCTTTTACAATAACATAAATTCAACATCCTTCCTCTTTGGCACTCCTTGAAAAAGGGATGGCCTTTAAAGAAATCCTGTTGCACACAAACAAAGAGAATACATAGAAATGTCATTCATTTTGGCAGTGCAAATATTTGTTTGAAATCAAGACATGGCTTCAGAATTATAAATGTAGGAGAAATAAGATGTGAGGATTATGCCTCTTGCAAAAACATTGATAACAGTTCTGCCAATCCATCACCTTAAACTGGTATTTTAAGCAAAGTAATTTTGGTGGGATTTGAACTCAGAGTGCAGAGGGTCAGAATAAATACCACAAAGCATTATATCTGATGTTTTAACCCTTTTCTTACCAACCTGGCCAAAACCAGCTCTGGTTCTAAGAAACAAAGTCACCCATTTTAAAGGTTTCCATTTTAAATTAAAATCTTCCAATATAATTTTATATAACAACCTTATATTGATTTACTGTCTTAGTAATGAAATAATTAATAGTTTTAGACACCCCCTCAACATTCTTCATTAATTAATTGTAACAGAGTGTATTTCATTAGACATGCAGACTTGAAAGGGTTAATAAACTACCTTCAATTAGGCATTAACATTTTTTATTGTTTAATCATAGAATGAAGGACTGTGCAGCACCCAAAGCTATGTAGAGTCCCTGAGATTAGAGGAGAAATCACCACAACTTGTGTGACAAATCTGGTAAAATTTGAACTGAGAAATGTAATAAAATTAATTACTGTATGGTATTTTTTTTCTGGGAATCTACTGATTCTGCCATACTCTGCCTTTATAGTAATGGTTTCTAATAGAGGCAATATTGTAGGGAAGGGAAAACTGATTATATTGACTCCAATACTTGATTGGTACTTTATTTTGTTAATCCCACCCAATGAAGGATAAAAAGCAATGTTGGCCTCAGCATGATTTTAACTCACAACTTAGAGTCATGACTAAATACCTCAAAGCATTTTGTCAAATGCTCAAATGATTCTGTCAATCCACCACCCTTAAAATGGTTAGGTTTGAGTTGAGAGAGAGAAAATGTAAGAAAGAGATGTAAGAAAGAGACAATGTCCTCAGACTGGTACTTTATTTATCAACCCCAAAAGGATGAAATGTAAAGTTTCAAATATATGCATTAGACCAAAAGTTTTGAGGGAGGGTTTAGATGATTAAATAAATCTCAGTACTTGACTGGTACTTTATTTTACTGACTCTCATTAGGATGAAATGCAAAGTTAACATTGGCAGCATTTGAACTCAGAATGTAAATGGCCATAACTAAATACTGCAAGGCATTCTATGCAATGCCTCAGCATTTCTATCAATTCACTGCCTTTGTCAACAAGTATTTAGTTTCATCCCTCTCAGTTGCAAGGTCACAAACTTTGAGACTGAAATTTATCTTTCATTCTTGAGTAACAGAGATAGAACAAGGTATTGATTTAGTCTACTATGTATGTCCCTGTTGATTGGTCTAGTGTATGGGAAACTAATATTTGTATTGAAAGATAAGATCTTGGAGAACTGAATTGATTTTATATATGTAGGCTTGGTCACGGGGTAAAGAAGTTTGCTTTATTCATTTATATCATTATCATCATATGTCTGTTTTTCCATACTTGCATGGGTTGAACAGGTCCTTTCCAATACAGCCTCCCTCCACTCGCAGCATTCCTTCGTCATCTCCTCTGTGAGGTGCAGTGTTTTCATATAAGCTCACCACTTCTCTCAAGGTTTTTCTTAGTCTTCTACTGCAGTTTTCTTCCACTGTCATCACCCTGCACTTCAGCTAGCATTCCTCACCCATATGTATGCATCACATGTCCAAACCAGTGCAGTTTTCTCTCTTGCACACCACATCTGATTCTTCTCACACCCAACTTTTCTCTTAGTTCATTCGTGTCCTGTTGTTCATGCACACTAACACTGCAATTGTTTAACTATGGTATTGTTGTTACAAGTTTTCAATGGCTAATCTGAAAATGGAAATAACAGTATCTATGACTGGGTGTAAAACAAATATTGTAAGAGATTTACCATATATACTCGAATATAAGCCGACCACCCTTTTTTATGTTTGAGAAATGGACATAAATCCAAACCCCATTTAAAAGCTAAGAAAGATATCTTTAGAAACAGTCACACTGCAGGTCAATTTTTAACACCAATGGACAAACTAAGAATGCCAGCATTACAGACAGAAATACTAAGATAGATATTTTTAGAAACAATTACTCCCTCAGTCAACTCTAAGGTCACTCAACCATTTAAGCCAATCACACAGACAGCTCCCTTTACTGGTTTTTCTGCTTCCTATAGGTGCTCAATACAATGACTGCAATATGTTTAGAATTTAGTTTATCCAGTGTCTTGATCTCAAAGCCATGTTTTTTTAATTTTCTCTAGCTACAAAATATATTTTCTTTATAAGCTTGTTCAAGTATATATTTTTTAAGTAGTCACTTATTTCACTCTCAAATCACAACAGGAGAATGTATATCTGGAGCACTTTATTGGAAAAATCTTCACGAACTTGCTGGGGATATTGGATTTAGTCAAGCACGCATTGTGAGTGTTTCTCCAGTAATTGTGGACAGAGAAGATTTCAAGAAGATTCTTGGTAAGGCATGTTATTATATTATTAGGGCTGATAAGGATGGCTTTGTAATTTGCTCAAAGTATAGTGAGTTATATTTGATGTTTACTCATGTTCAATATTATAATTTAATTAGTGATTCTCTCATCACTGTTTCTGTAAGTTCAGTTAAGTCTGTGGTTTACCGAGGAGTCTAATAAGATAGAACTATGACTGAAGTAGTTTCCTGTATTTGCTAAAATGATTAAAGTAATATTAGTAATATTAGTATGTCTGCTGGTATCAGTTGGGCAGGCTGTCATGCTTTGAGATTAGACAGCTCAGAGGGATCTTATCTTGCTCATACATTCCATATTTGGGATAGTTTCCAAACACCTTACAGAGTGTACTGGATGCATTTTATCATAGCACCAACACTACCACTTTACAGAGGGTACTAGGTGCAATTCATTGTGGCACGAGCATTACTACTTTGCAGAATGTAATGTGTACATTTTATTGTGCTATCAGTACTATCACTTCACAGATCGAATTAGGTGCATTTTATAATAGCACCAGCACTAGAAAGGTTGTCATGTACTCGACAATATAAAGTAAAGTTCTCTTTACTCTAAATTGTTTCCATTTAGTCACCACCATTTTCATAAGTTTTACAAAGAAAGATCCTTGCCAGCTACAAAGCAGAACATTAAAACAATGGTAGATCTTGGTATGTAAGTGACTTAACAATATTATACCAAGTCAGTAATGATTAAGTTGCCCCAGAAAATGAGCACCTTTGCCTCAAAGTTCTAAAATAGATATATTTCTTATATTTCCAGGGGATATAAAATTTGTTTCTGTTACCTATCGCCTATTTAAGTTGCCAACAGGTTACAAAACATCACCAGGCCAAGCAATTTACAATGGTGATATTACTGATCATGAAAAAGAATTGAAGTTTGATCACCAATTAACATTCCCTGTAAGTAAGAAACAATTGTCATTTACTATATCTATTTATTTCTCTACTTTCTTAGTTTTAAAATTTTCTCTTGTACACATTTCATTGCAGAGAACCCACACCAGTTATTGCTTGCATCTATGAGACATAATAATTTCATCATGAACTAATACATTAATGATATGTCTCTGGTTCTATGATACAAAGCTGTTTATTTTAAAGTATTTATATTTATTTAAAACCTTTTGTGTAACAACTTTTCTTATGTTCCAAAAGCTGGCTTAATAATGAGAAAGTTTGGCATGCTTGTGTTTAACGTATCAGGGCTTCTTTTTTTATTTTTGTTTTTTCCAGGTTTGTGAGCGCCATTCATTTCTGGCCTAAACTGTTTATGTATCACTTTACCACCCCAACCAGCTAATGCATCCTCTGTGCCACTACCATGTAGAGAATGTCATCTCTGCCCTGTTTATACCCAAATCCTTCATCAATGTTCTTTAGTAACTATTTTCATCATTGTTGTACCTTTCAACTCTATCTTACAAGACTCTCACCACACTTGTCATATGGCATCATACTTGTCATTTTGACTTTCCCCTCCTATTCTCACTCCTGAAGCATGGCTGCTTTGGGACAAGTCATCCTTCCCCCCTTCCTCTCTTTTATCCATATACAGTTAAAACAGCTCTTCAGTCAAGCCAAAAACTTCCCTTAATGCATCTGCCATGATAAACTGCACTCAGTACACTATGTAGTGTGGATAGTGGTAGGAAAGTTATCCAGCTGTAGAAACCATACCAAAACTAGAATGTAAATGAGACATGAACCCAACCCATTTGGGAGGAAAAAACTCTGATTAAGTACTGACTTGGTCTATGACAATACATCCAACCCATACCAGCCTGGAAGAATAGAAGTTAAAAGAGGATGATTATATTACGGAGTAGGCAGACCCAGAAAAACCTGGGACGATTTGATAAATTCCGACCTTACACACTTACACCTCTCTAAGACAATATCACTGGACCGAGATCTTTGGCGCTATGCAGTAATACAGAAGACCCGCCTTGCCTAAGTACAAAGCAAAACCTACAGTCAGTAGGCACTTCTTAATCAAATACCCCCCCCCCCCCCCCCTACCCCAACTCCCCCACCCCTTCAACACCACCCCTTTCTCTGTAAAGTTTTGTTGGTATCACAACATCCAGTCCTAAATAAATGAGATCGTGTTGGTGTCACGACAAAAAAAACACACAGTGCACGCTGTAATGTGGCCGTGTAGGTAACACGGTAAAAACCTACCAGTCTACACTGTAAACGTGGTTGGTGTTAGGAAGGGCATCCAGCCGTAGAAACCTGACAGAAAGTCCTATACGAGCGAGACGACCAATCTTGCCTCAAGTGGGACAATTCCCGTTTAAACCCATGCTAGCGTGGAAGATAGACGTTAAACGATGATGATTAGGAGGGTTGACTGAAAAGTTCATAGGCTGACTATGAAGGAGTGATGCTAGTGTTGTGAAATCTTGCATGCATTTTCAACTCTTCTTATTAATAACTGCATTCCAGGGACTATGTTGAAAAATAAACCTCATTTGGTCATTCCATGAGAGTATCTTGGTCAGCTTATGAATTTTTCAACTGATCCTCATATATATATATATATATATAATCATCATCATCATCATTGCTTAACGTCCATTTTCCATGCTAGCATGGGTTAGCCAGGTTGTCCCATTTGAGGCAAGTTGTGTCAGGTGACCGTGTCTTGCTCATATGGAACTGTTTCTGGCTAGATTTCTACAGCTGGATGCCCTTCCTAATGCCAACCACATTTTCAGTGTGTGCTGGGTGCTTTTTGTCATGACTCCTACATGACTACTTTACAGTGTGGGCTGGGTGCTTTTTGTCATGACACCTACGCGATACTATATATTCAATAATGTAGAAGTTGAAAGTATTTATATTAACAGTATGACTTATTTCTGCATTACCAGCAATTTTTGAAACAAATGCGGGCGTGTTGGTGTCACGACAAAAAAACACACACAGTCCACGCTGTAATGTGGCCGTGTAGGTAACACGGTAAAAACCTCCCAGTCCACACTATAAACGTGGTTGGTGTTAGGAAGGGCATCCAGCCGTAGAAAACCCGCCAGACAGTCCTATACGAGCAAGACAACCAATCTTGCCTCAAGTGGGAAAATTCCTGTCCAAACCCATGCTAGCGTGGAAGATGGACGTTAAACGATGATGATGATGATGATGATGAAACATGTCTGATTCAGTCAAGTACCTCAAAATAAGTAAAAAAAACAAGAAAATGTAGCTTAGGAGTATGTTAAGAGCCACCATTTGTTCAGACCACATGAATGTGTTAGTAAATCAGTATAATAAGTCAGTGGCACCATTAACTTTTAGCAACATTAAATATATTTAATAGTGCCCTGGCAGTGTCATTGAGTCTGGTAGGTCTTCTACACCAGGTATGTCAAACTGAGGGTCCCCCGAGGGCCATATGGGTCATACGTGTTGCCTGAGGGCCACACACGACAACTAATTCCGCACATACAACTAATTTTATGAAAATAAAACATGCTCGCATTGTAAAAACCTTTGTGTAGGCTGCAGGTGTGCTTGTAAAAGGCTGCATGCGGCCCGCGGGCTGCATGTTTGACATGCCTGTTCTACACTGTGTCACTGGCAGACTGAATATTTGATGTATTTAATGACCTTTTTGGTGGGAGCAGGGGTCTGAAGTTGGTAACAGAGTGATGTAGGCATTTTTATGGTGTACATGCTGGTCTGAGGGTGGTGGCTGCCTGCCCCACACATACATATGAGTCAAGTAGAGCTAAGGTGTTCTTTATGGAATGTCTGGGTCTAGTGGTTAACAGAACACTTCTGTGGCAGAAAAATGTTAAATCAGTTTTTCTTTTGATGGATATCACAGGTTGCTACATTATATGCAACTTCTTGTGGATGCAGAGTTGAAAGTTGTCTCCTGGGCAGTAAAGGGGTGCTCTGTCTAGGATACACCATTTAATGCTGGAGATGTTGTACCCTTGGTCATAGACATTCCAGATGAAACAGGAAAGGGAGATGGAATTCTTCTTGTTCCTGCATCTAAAGAAGTGTATATGCTGGGTAAATCTACCCTTGAACTCATTTACTGTTAGAATTATGTAATTCTCCTCACTATAACACTTTCAGTACATTCACCTACATTGTTAATGAGGTTAATTGCCTAGATTGCAAAAACTATCTATTATTTCTAGTGAACACATTTCATGGGTAACCTTACTGTTGACTGCTCTTATATACATGTCACATATGAAGTCTATTTTCTCTGTTAGCCTGAGTGTGATACCATTACATCTCTTATACATCTATTGTATATACTTGGCATACTGAATGGAGTTTCTATCTACTCCTTTTCGGCATATTGAACACAGCTATTTCCCAGATGGCAGTAGAGTTTTATTCTCTTTCCTATTTACTTTAGTTTAGTTTTCAATAGAATAATTAAATAATTTGCTTCTATTTTCAGACAAATGAACCAGTCTGTATTGATTCTGATACACATGCTATCCTGAAATATTCTCGCTTTAATGATGAGTTTCTGATTCGGCCACAAAAGGTAAGTACATAAGACAGAGAGTAGACACCACCATGCTGCCTGGTTCTCAGTTTTTTTAAACATATTTTCACTAAGGTCTATTGTATGTTCACTAAGGTCTACTATGTGTTCACTACAGCCTATTGTATGTTCACTAAAGTCTGTTGTATGTTCATCTATGTCTATTGTATGTTCACTAAGGTTTATTGTTTGTATGTTCACTATGGTCTATTGTATGTTTATCTGTATATATTGTATGTTCATTATGGTTTACTATATGGTCACTTATGGTCTACTGTATATTAATTAATGTCTATGTTATGCTCACCAAGGTTTACCATATGTTCACTATAGTCTACTGAATTGTCACCATGGCCTATTATACATTATACTGTATGCTCACTATGGTCTATTCTATTAAAATCTTATCTTATTTTTTCAATAATTGATTATTGAAGACCTCTTTATGTCTACCTTATCTTTGTTCTTCTGATGGTATTTAGTACAGTGGCTATCTTTGTTCTTCTGATGGTATTTAGTACTGTGGCTATCTTTGTTCCTCTGATGGTATTTAGTCCTGTGGCTATCTTTGTTCTTCTGATGGTATTTAGTACTGTGGCTATCTTTGTTCTTCTGATGGTATTTAGTACTGTGGCTATCTTTGTTCTTCTGATGGTATTTAGTACTGTGGCTATCTTTGTTCTTCTGATGGTATTTAGTACTGTGACTGTCTTTGTTCTTCTGATGGTATTTAGTACTGTGGCTATCTTTGTTCCTCTGATGGTATTTAGTACTGTGGCTATCTTTGTTCTTCTGATGGTATTTAGTACTGTGGCTATCTTTGTTCTTCTGATGGTATTTAGTACTGTGGCTATCTTTGTTCTTCTGATGGTATTTAGTACTGTGACTGTCTTTGTTCTTCTGATGGTATTTAGTACTGTGGCTATCTTTGTTCTTCTGATGGTATTTAGTACTGTGGCTATCTTTGTTCTTCTGATGGTATTTAGTACTGTGGCTATCTTTGTTCTTCTGATGGTATTTAGTACTGTGACTGTCTTTGTTCTTCTGATGGTATTTAGTACTGTGGCTATCTTTGTTCTTCTGATGGTATTTAGTACTGTGGCTATCTTTGTTCTTCTGATGGTATTTAGTACTGTGACTGTCTTTGTTCTTCTGATGGTATTTAGTACTGTGGCTATCTTTGTTCTTCTGATGGTATTTAGTACTGTGGCTATCTTTGTTCTTCTGATGGTATTTAGTACTGTGGCTATCTTTGTTCTTCTGATGGTATTTAGTACTGTGACTGTCTTTGTTCTTCTGATGGTATTTAGTACTGTGGCTATCTTTGTTCTTCTGATGGTATTTAGCACTGTGGCTATCTTTGTTCTTCTGATGGTATTTAGTACTGTGGCTGTCTTTGTTCCTCTGATGGTATTTAGTACTGTGACTGTCTTTGTTCTTCTGATGGTATTTAGTACTGTAGCTATCTTTGTTCTTCTGATGGTATTTAGTACTGTGGCTATCTTTGTTCTTCTGATGGTATTTAGTACTGTGGCTATCTTTGTTCCTGTGATGGTATTTAGTACTGTGGCTATCTTTGTTCCTCTGATGGTATTTAGTACTGTGGCTATCTTTGTTCTTCTGATGGTATTTAGTACTGTGGCTATCTTTGTTCTTCTGATGGTATTTAGTACTGTGGCTATCTTTGTTCTTCTGATGGTATTTAGTACTGTGGCTATCTTTGTTCTTCTGATGGTATTTAGTACTGTGGCTATCTTTGTTCTTCTGATGGTATTTAGTACTGTGGCTATCTTTGTTCTCCTGATAGTATTTAGTACTGTGGCTATCTTTGTTCTTCGGATGGTATTTAGTACTGTGGCTATCTTTGTTCCTCTGATGCTATTTAGTACTGTGGCTATCTTTGTTCTTCTGATGGTATTTAGTACTGTGGCTATCTTTGTTCTTCTGATGGTATTTAGTACTGTGGCTATCTTTGTTCCTCTGATGGTATATAGTACTGTGACTGTCTTTGTTCTTCTGATGGTATTTAGTACTGTGGCTATCTTTGTTCTTCTGATGTATTTAGTACTGTGGCTATCTTTGTTCCTCTGATGGTATATAGTACTGTGACTGTCTTTGCACCTCTGATGGTATTTAGTACTGTGGCTATCTTTGTTCTTCTGATGGTATTTAGTACTGTGGCTATCTTTGTTCCTCTGATGGTATATAGTACTGTGACTGTCTTTGTACCTCTGATGGTATTTAGTACTGTGGCTATCTTTGTTCTTCTGATGGTATTTAGTACTGTGGCTACCTTTGTTCTTCTGATGGTATTTAGTACTGTGACTGTCTTTGTTCTTCTGATGGTATTTAGTACTGTGGCTACCTTTGTTCCTCTGATGGTATTTAGTACTGTGACTGTCTTTGTTCTTCTGATGGTATTTAGTACTGTGGCTATCTTTGTTCCTCTGATGGTATATAGTACTGTGACTGTCTTTGTACCTCTGATGGTATTTAGTACTGTGGCTATCTTTGTTCTTCTGATGGTATTTAGTACTGTGGCTATCTTTGTTCTTTCTGATGGTATTTAGTACTGTGGCTATCTTTGTTCTTCTGATGGTATTTAGTACTGTGGCTATCTTTGTTCTTCTGATGGTATTTAGTACTGTGGCTATCTTTGTTCTTCTGATGGTATTTAGTACTGTGGCTATCTTTGTTCTCCTGATAGTATTTAGTACTGTGGCTATCTTTGTTCTTCTGATGGTATTTAGTACTGTGGCTATCTTTGTTATTCTGATGGTATTTAGTACTGTGGCTATCTTTGTTCCTCTGATGGTATTTAGTACTGTGGCTATCTTTGTTCCCCTGATGGTATTTAGTACTGTGGCTATCTTTGTTATTCTGATGGTATTTAGTACTGTGGCTATCTTTGTTCCTCTGATGGTATTTAGTACTGTGGCTATCTTTGTTCTTCTGATGCTATTTAGTACTGTGGCTATCTTTGTTCTTCTAATGGTATTTAGTACTGTGGCTATCTTTGTTCTTCTGATGGTATTTAGTACTGTGGCTATCTTTGTTCTCCTGATAGTATTTAGTACTGTGGCTATCTTTGTTCTTCTGATGGTATTTAGTACTGTGGCTATCTTTGTTCTTCTGATGGTATTTAGTACTGTGGCTATCTTTGTTCTTCTGATGGTATTTAGTACTGTGGCTATCTTTGTTCCCCTGATGGTATTTAGTACTGTGGCTATCTTTGTTCTTCTGATGGTATTTAGTACTGTGGCTATCTTTGTTCTCCTGATAGTATTTAGTACTGTGGCTATCTTTGTTCTTCGGATGGTATTTAGTACTGTGGCTATCTTTGTTCCTCTGATGGTATTTAGTACTGTGGCTATCTTTGTTCTCCTGATAGTATTTAGGACTGTGGCTATCTTTGTTCTTCTGATGGTATTTAGTACTGTGGCTATCTTTGTTCTTCTGATGGTATTTAGTACTGTGGCTATCTTTGTTCTTCTGATGGTATTTAGTACTGTGGCTATCTTTGTTCTTTCTGATGGTATTTAGTACTGTAGCTATCTTTGTTCTTCTGATGGTATTTAGTACTGTGGCTATCTTTGTTCTTATGATGGTATTTAGTACTGTGGCTATCTTTGTTCTTCTGATGGTATTTAGTACTGTGACTGTCTTTGTTCTTCTGATGGTATTTAGTACTGTGGCTATCTTTGTTCTTCTGATGGTATTTAGTACTGTGGCTACCTTTGTTCTTCTGATGGTATTTAGTACTGTGACTGTCTTTGTTCTTCTGATGGTATTGAGTACTGTGGCTACCTTTGTTCCTCTGATGGTATTTAGTACTGTGACTGTCTTTGTTCTTCTGATGGTATTTAGTACTGTGGCTATCTTTGTTCTTCTGATGGTATTTAGTACTGTGGCTATCTTTGTACCCCTGATGGTATTTAGTACTGTGGCTATCTTTGTTCTTCTGATGGTATTTAGTACTGTGGCTATCTTTGTTCCCCTGATGGTATTTAGTACTGTGGCTATCTTTGTTGTTCTGATGGTATTTAGTACTGTGGCTATCTTTGTTCTTCTGATGGTATTTAGTACTGTGGCTATCTTTGTTGTTCTGATGGTATTTAGTACTGTGGCTATCTTTGTTCCCCTGATGGTATTTAGTACTGTGGCTATCTTTGTTCTTCTGATGGTATTTAGTACTGTGGCTATCTTTGTTCTTCTGATGGTATTTAGTACTGTGGCTATCGTTGTTCTTCTGATGGTATTTAGTACTGTGGCTATCTTTGTTCCTCTGATAGTATTTAGTACAGTGGCTATCTTTGTTCTTCTGATGGTATTTAGTACTGTGGCTATCTTTCTTCTTCTGATGGTATTTAGTACTGTGGCTATCTTTGTTCCTCTGATGGTATTTAGTACAATGGCTATCTTTGTTCTTCTGATGGTATTTAGTACTGTGGCTATCTTTGTTCTTCTGATGGTATTTAGTACTGTGGCTATCTTTGTTCTTCTGATGGTATTTAGTACTGTGGCTATCTTTGTTCTTCTGATGGTATTTAGTACTGTGGCTATCTTTGTTCTTCTGATGGTATTTAGTACTGTGGCTATCTTTGTTCTTCTGATGGTATTTAGTACTGTGGCTATCTTTGTTCCTCTGATGGTATTTAGTACAGTGGCTATCTTTGTTCTTGTGATGGTATTTAGTACTGTGGCTATCTTTGTTCCTCTGATGGTATTTAGTACTGTGGCTATCTTTGTTCCTCTGATGGTATTTAGTACAGTGGCTATCTTTGTTCTTCTGATGGTATTTAGTACTGTGGCTATCTTTGTTCCCCTGATGGTATTTAGTACTGTGGCTATCTTTGTTCTTCTGATGGTATTTAGTACTGTGGCTATCTTTGTTCTCCTGATAGTATTTAGTACTGTGGCTATCTTTGTTCTTCGGATGGTATTTAGTACTGTGGCTATCTTTGTTCCTCTGATGGTATTTAGTACTGTGGCTATCTTTGTTCTCCTGATAGTATTTAGGACTGTGGCTATCTTTGTTCTTCTGATGGTATTTAGTACTGTGGCTATCTTTGTTCTTCTGATGGTATTTAGTACTGTGGCTATCTTTGTTCTTCTGATGGTATTTAGTACTGTGGCTATCTTTGTTCTTTCTGATGGTATTTAGTACTGTAGCTATCTTTGTTCTTCTGATGGTATTTAGTACTGTGGCTATCTTTGTTCTTATGATGGTATTTAGTACTGTGGCTATCTTTGTTCTTCTGATGGTATTTAGTACTGTGACTGTCTTTGTTCTTCTGATGGTATTTAGTACTGTGGCTATCTTTGTTCTTCTGATGGTATTTAGTACTGTGGCTACCTTTGTTCTTCTGATGGTATTTAGTACTGTGACTGTCTTTGTTCTTCTGATGGTATTGAGTACTGTGGCTACCTTTGTTCCTCTGATGGTATTTAGTACTGTGACTGTCTTTGTTCTTCTGATGGTATTTAGTACTGTGGCTATCTTTGTTCTTCTGATGGTATTTAGTACTGTGGCTATCTTTGTACCCCTGATGGTATTTAGTACTGTGGCTATCTTTGTTCTTCTGATGGTATTTAGTACTGTGGCTATCTTTGTTCCCCTGATGGTATTTAGTACTGTGGCTATCTTTGTTGTTCTGATGGTATTTAGTACTGTGGCTATCTTTGTTCTTCTGATGGTATTTAGTACTGTGGCTATCTTTGTTGTTCTGATGGTATTTAGTACTGTGGCTATCTTTGTTCCCCTGATGGTATTTAGTACTGTGGCTATCTTTGTTCTTCTGATGGTATTTAGTACTGTGGCTATCTTTGTTCTTCTGATGGTATTTAGTACTGTGGCTATCTTTGTTCTTCTGATGGTATTTAGTACTGTGGCTATCTTTGTTCCTCTGATAGTATTTAGTACAGTGGCTATCTTTGTTCTTCTGATGGTATTTAGTACTGTGGCTATCTTTGTTCTTCTGATGGTATTTAGTACTGTGGCTATCTTTGTTCCTCTGATGGTATTTAGTACAATGGCTATCTTTGTTCTTCTGATGGTATTTAGTACTGTGGCTATCTTTGTTCTTCTGATGGTATTTAGTACTGTGGCTATCTTTGTTCTTCTGATGGTATTTAGTACTGTGGCTATCTTTGTTCTTCTGATGGTATTTAGTACTGTGGCTATCTTTGTTCTTCTGATGGTATTTAGTACTGTGGCTATCTTTGTTCTTCTGATGGTATTTAGTACTGTGGCTATCTTTGTTCTTCTGATGGTATTTAGTACTGTGGCTATCTTTGTTCCTCTGATGGTATTTAGTACAGTGGCTATCTTTGTTCTTGTGATGGTATTTAGTACTGTGGCTATCTTTGTTCTTCTGATGGTATTTAGTACTGTGGCTATCTTTGTTCTTCTGATGGTATTTAGTACTGTGGCTATCTTTGTTCTCCTGATAGTATTTAGTACTGTGGCTATCTTTGTTCTTCGGATGGTATTTAGTACTGTGGCTATCTTTGTTCCTCTGATGGTATTTAGTACTGTGGCTATCTTTGTTCTCCTGATAGTATTTAGGACTGTGGCTATCTTTGTTCTTCTGATGGTATTTAGTACTGTGGCTATCTTTGTTCTTCTGATGGTATTTAGTACTGTGGCTATCTTTGTTCTTCTGATGGTATTTAGTACTGTGGCTATCTTTGTTCTTTCTGATGGTATTTAGTACTGTGGCTATCTTTGTTCTTCTGATGGTATTTAGTACTGTGGCTATTTTTGTTCTTCTGATGGTATTTAGTACTGTGACTGTCTTTGTTCTTCTGATGGTATTTAGTACTGTGGCTATCTTTGTTCTTCTGATGGTATTTAGTACTGTGACTGTCTTTGTTCTTCTGATGGTATTTAGTACTGTGGCTATCTTTGTTCTTCTGATGGTATTTAGTACTGTGGCTATCTTTGTACCCCTGATGGTATTTAGTACTGTGGCTATCTTTGTTCTTCTGATGGTATTTAGTACTGTGGCTACCTTTGTTCCTCTGATGGTATTTAGTACTGTGACTGTCTTTGTTCTTCTGATGGTATTTAGTACTGTGGCTATCTTTGTTCTCCTGATAGTATTTAGTACTGTGGCTATCTTTGTTCTTCGGATGGTATTTAGTACTGTGGCTATCTTTGTTCCTCTGATGGTATTTAGTACTGTGGCTATCTTTGTTCTCCTGATAGTATTTAGGACTGTGGCTATCTTTGTTCTTCTGATGGTATTTAGTACTGTGGCTATCTTTGTTCTTCTGATGGTATTTAGTACTGTGGCTATCTTTGTACCCCTGATGGTATTTAGTACTGTGACTGTCTTTGTTCTTCTGATGGTATTTAGTACTGTGGCTATCTTTGTTCTTCTGATGGTATTTAGTACTGTGGCTATCTTTGTACCCCTGATGGTATTTAGTACTGTGGCTATCTTTGTTCTTCTGATGGTATTTAGTACTGTGGCTATCTTTGTTCCCCTGATGGTATTTAGTACTGTGGTTATCTTTGTTCCCCTGATGGTATTTAGTACTGTGGCTATCTTTGTTCCTCTGATGGTATTTAGTACTGTGGTTATCTTTGTTCCCCTGATGGTATTTAGTACTGTGGTTATCTTTGTTCCTCTGATGGTATTTAGTACTGTGGTTATTTTTGTTCCCCTGATGGTATTTAGTACTGTGGCTATCTTTGTTCTTCTCATGGTATTTAGTACTGTGGCTATCTTTTTTGTTCTGATGGTATTTAGTACTGTGGCTATCTTTGTTCCCCTGATGGTATTTAGTACTGTGGCTATCTTTGTTCTTCTGATGGTATTTAGTACTGTGGCTATCTTTGTTCTTCTGATGGTATTTAGTACTGTGGCTATCTTTGTTCTTCTGATGGTATTTAGTACTGTGGCTATCTTTGTTCTTCTGATGGTATTTAGTACTGTGGCTATCTTTGTTCCTCTGATGGTATTTAGTACAGTGGCTATCTTTGTTCTTCTGATGGTATTTAGTACTGTGGCTATCTTTGTTCTTCTGATGGTATTTAGTACTGTGGCTATCTTTGTTACTCTGATGGTATTTAGTACAATGGCTATCTTTGTTCTTCTGATGGTATTTAGTACTGTGGCTATCTTTGTTCTTCTGATGGTATTTAGTACTGTGGCTATCTTTGTTCTTCTGATGGAATTTAGTACTGTGGCTATCTTTGTTCTTCTGATGGTATTTAGTACTGTGGCTATCTTTGTTCTTCTGATGGTATTTAGTACTGTGGCTATCTTTGTTCTTCTGATGGTATTTAGTACTGTGGCTATCTTTGTTCCTCTGATGGTATTTAGCACAGTGGCTATCTTTGTTCTTCTGATGGTATTTAGTACTGTGGCTATCTTTGTTCCTCTGATGGTATTTAGTACTGTGGCTATCTTTGTTCCTCTGATGGTATTTAGTACTGTGGCTATCTTTGTTCCCCTGATGGTATTTAGTACTGTGGCTATCTTTGTTATTCTGATGGTATTTAGTACTGTGGCTATCTTTGTTCCTCTGATGGTATTTAGTACTGTGGCTATCTTTGTTCTTCTGATGCTATTTAGTACTGTGGCTATCTTTGTTCTTCTAATGGTATTTAGTACTGTGGCTATCTTTGTTCTTCTGATGGTATTTAGTACTGTGGCTATCTTTGTTCTCCTGATAGTATTTAGTACTGTGGCTATCTTTGTTCCCCTGATGGTATTTAGTACTGTGGCTATCTTTGTTATTCTGATGGTATTTAGTACTGTGGCTATCTTTGTTCCTCTGATGGTATTTAGTACTGTGGCTATCTTTGTTCTTCTGATGCTATTTAGTACTGTGGCTATCTTTGTTCTTCTAATGGTATTTAGTACTGTGGCTATCTTTGTTCTTCTGATGGTATTTAGTACTGTGGCTATCTTTGTTCTCCTGATAGTATTTAGTACTGTGGCTATCTTTGTTCTTCTGATGGTATTTAGTACTGTGGCTATCTTTGTTCTTCTGATGGTATTTAGTACTGTGGCTATCTTTGTTCTTCTGATGGTATTTAGTACTGTGGCTATCTTTGTTCCCCTGATGGTATTTAGTACTGTGGCTATCTTTGTTCTTCTGATGGTATTTAGTACTGTGGCTATCTTTGTTCTCCTGATAGTATTTAGTACTGTGGCTATCTTTGTTCTTCGGATGGTATTTAGTACTGTGGCTATCTTTGTTCCTCTGATGGTATTTAGTACTGTGGCTATCTTTGTTCTCCTGATAGTATTTAGGACTGTGGCTATCTTTGTTCTTCTGATGGTATTTAGTACTGTGGCTATCTTTGTTCTTCTGATGGTATTTAGTACTGTGGCTATCTTTGTTCTTCTGATGGTATTTAGTACTGTGGCTATCTTTGTTCTTTCTGATGGTATTTAGTACTGTGGCTATCTTTGTTCTTCTGATGGTATTTAGTACTGTGGCTATCTTTGTTCTTATGATGGTATTTAGTACTGTGGCTATCTTTGTTCTTCTGATGGTATTTAGTACTGTGACTGTCTTTGTTCTTCTGATGGTATTTAGTACTGTGGCTATCTTTGTTCTTCTGATGGTATTTAGTACTGTGGCTACCTTTGTTCTTCTGATGGTATTTAGTACTGTGACTGTCTTTGTTCTTCTGATGGTATTTAGTACTGTGGCTACCTTTGTTCCTCTGATGGTATTTAGTACTGTGACTGTCTTTGTTCTTCTGATGGTATTTAGTACTGTGGCTATCTTTGTTCTTCTGATGGTATTTAGTACTGTGGCTATCTTTGTACCCCTGATGGTATTTAGTACTGTGGCTATCTTTGTTCTTCTGATGGTATTTAGTACTGTGGCTATCTTTGTTCCCCTGATGGTATTTAGTACTGTGGCTATCTTTGTTATTCTGATGGTATTTAGTACTGTGGCTATCTTTGTTCTTCTGATGGTATTTAGTACTGTGGCTATCTTTGTTCTTCTGATGGTATTTAGTACTGTGGCTATCTTTGTTCCCCTGATGGTATTTAGTACTGTGGCTATCTTTGTTCTTCTGATGGTATTTAGTACTGTGGCTATCTTTGTTCTTCTGATGGTATTTAGTACTGTGGCTATCTTTGTTCTTCTGATGGTATTTAGTACTGTGGCTATCTTTGTTCCTCTGATAGTATTTAGTACAGTGGCTATCTTTGTTCTTCTGATGGTATTTAGTACTATGGCTATCTTTGTTCTTCTGATGGTATTTAGTACTGTGGCTATCTTTGTTCCTCTAATGGTATTTAGTACAATGGCTATCTTTGTTCTTCTGATGGTATTTAGTACTGTGGCTATCTTTGTTCTTCTGATGGTATTTAGTACTGTGGCTATCTTTGATCTTCTGATGGTATTTAGTACTGTGGCTATCTTTGTTCTTCTGATGGTATTTAGTACTGTGGCTATCTTTGTTCTTCTGATGGTATTTAGTACTGTGGCTATCTTTGTTCTTCTGATGGTATTTAGTACTGTGGCTATCTTTGTTCTTCTGATGGTATTTAGTACTGTGGCTATCTTTGTTCTTCTGATGGTATTTAGTACTGTGGCTATCTTTGTTCTTCTGATGGTATTTAGTACTGTGGCTATCTTTGTTCCTCTGATGGTATTTAGTACAGTGGCTATCTTTGTTCTTGTGATGGATTTAGTACTGTGGCTATCTTTGTTCCTCTGATGGTATTTAGTACTGTGGCTATGTTTGTTCCTCTGATGGTATTTAGTACAGTGGCTATCTTTGTTCTTCTGATGGTATTTAGTACTGTGGCTATCTTTGTTCTTCTGATGGTATTTAGTACTGTGGCTATCTTTGTTCTTCTGATGGTATTTAGTACTGTGGCTATCTTTGTTCTCCTGATAGTATTTAGTACTGTGGCTATCTTTGTTCTTCGGATGGTATTTAGTACTGTGGCTATCTTTGTTCCTCTGATAGTATTTAGTACTGTGGCTATCTTTGTTCTCCTGATAGTATTTAGGACTGTGGCTATCTTTGTTCTTCTGATGGTATTTAGTACTGTGGCTATCTTTATTCTTCTGATGGTATTTAGTACTGTGGCTATCTTTGTTCTTTCTGATGGTATTTAGTACTGTGGCTATCTTTGTTCTTCTGATGGTATTTAGTACTGTGGCTATCTTTGTTCTTCTGATGGTATTTAGTACTGTGACTGTCTTTGTTCTTCTGATGGTATTTAGTACTGTGGCTATCTTTGTTCTTCTGATGGTATTTAGTACTGTGACTGTCTTTGTTCTTCTGATGGTATTTAGTACTGTGGCTATCTTTGTTCTTCTGATGGTATTTAGTACTGTGGCTACCTTTGTTCTTCTGATGGTATTTAGTACTGTGACTGTCTTTGTTCTTCTGATGGTATTTAGTACTGTGGCTACCTTTGTTCCTCTGATGGTATTTAGTACTGTGACTGTCTTTGTTCTTCTGATGGTATTTAGTACTGTGGCTATCTTTGTTCTTCTGATGGTATTTAGTACTGTGGCTATCTTTGTTCCTCTGATGGTATTTAGTACTGTGGCTATCTTTGTTCTTCTGATGGTATTTAGTACTGTGGCTATCTTTGTTCTTCTGATGGTATTTAGTACTGTGGCTATCTTTGTTCTTCTGATGGTATTTAGTACTGTGACTGTCTTTGTTCTTCTGATGGTATTTAGTACTGTGGCTATCTTTGTTCTTCTGATGGTATTTAGTACTGTGGCTATCTTTGTTCTTCTGATGGTATTTAGTACTGTGGCTATCTTTGTTCCTCTGATGGTATTTAGTACTGTGGCTATCTTTGTTCTTCTGATGGTATTTAGTACTGTGGCTATCTTTGTTCTTCTGATGGTATTTAGTACTGTGGCTATCTTTGTTCTTCTGATGGTATTTAGTACTGTGACTGTCTTTGTTCTTCTGATGGTATTTAGTACTGTGGCTATCTTTGTTCTTCTGATGGTATTTAGTACTGTGGCTATCTTTGTTCTTCTGATGGTATTTAGTACTGTGGCTATCTTTGTTCTTCTGATGGTATTTAGTACTGTGACTGTCTTTGTTCTTCTGATGGTATTTAGTACTGTGGCTATCTTTGTTCTTCTGATGGTATTTAGTACTGTGGCTATCTTTGTTCTTCTGATGGTATTTAGTACTGTGACTGTCTTTGTTCTTCTGATGGTATTTAGTACTGTGGCTATCTTTGTTCTTCTGATGGTATTTAGTACTGTGGCTATCTTTGTTCTTCTGATGGTATTTAGTACTGTGGCTATCTTTGTTCTTCTGATGGTATTTAGTACTGTGACTGTCTTTGTTCTTCTGATGGTATTTAGTACTGTGGCTATCTTTGTTCTTCTGATGGTATTTAGCACTGTGGCTATCTTTGTTCTTCTGATGGTATTTAGTACTGTGGCTGTCTTTGTTCCTCTGATGGTATTTAGTACTGTGACTGTCTTTGTTCTTCTGATGGTATTTAGTACTGTGGCTATCTTTGTTCTTCTGATGGTATTTAGTACTGTGGCTATCTTTGTTCTTCTGATGGTATTTAGTACTGTGGCTATCTTTGTTCCTGTGATGGTATTTAGTACTGTGGCTATCTTTGTTCCTCTGATGGTATTTAGTACTGTGGCTATCTTTGTTCTTCTGATGGTATTTAGTACTGTGGCTATCTTTGTTCTTCTGATGGTATTTAGTACTGTGGCTATCTTTGTTCTTCTGATGGTATTTAGTACTGTGGCTATCTTTGTTCTTCTGATGGTATTTAGTACTGTGGCTATCTTTGTTCTTCTGATGGTATTTAGTACTGTGGCTATCTTTGTTCTCCTGATAGTATTTAGTACTGTGGCTATCTTTGTTCTTCGGATGGTATTTAGTACTGTGGCTATCTTTGTTCCTCTGATGCTATTTAGTACTGTGGCTATCTTTGTTCTTCTGATGGTATTTAGTACTGTGGCTATCTTTGTTCTTCTGATGGTATTTAGTACTGTGGCTATCTTTGTTCCTCTGATGGTATATAGTACTGTGACTGTCTTTGTTCTTCTGATGGTATTTAGTACTGTGGCTATCTTTGTTCTTCTGATGTATTTAGTACTGTGGCTATCTTTGTTCCTCTGATGGTATATAGTACTGTGACTGTCTTTGCACCTCTGATGGTATTTAGTACTGTGGCTATCTTTGTTCTTCTGATGGTATTTAGTACTGTGGCTATCTTTGTTCCTCTGATGGTATATAGTACTGTGACTGTCTTTGTACCTCTGATGGTATTTAGTACTGTGGCTATCTTTGTTCTTCTGATGGTATTTAGTACTGTGGCTACCTTTGTTCTTCTGATGGTATTTAGTACTGTGACTGTCTTTGTTCTTCTGATGGTATTTAGTACTGTGGCTACCTTTGTTCCTCTGATGGTATTTAGTACTGTGACTGTCTTTGTTCTTCTGATGGTATTTAGTACTGTGGCTATCTTTGTTCCCCTGATGGTATTTAGTACTGTGGCTATCTTTGTTCTTCTGATGGTATTTAGTACTGTGGCTATCTTTGTTCCTCTGATGGTATTTAGTACAATGGCTATCTTTGTTCTTCTGATGGTATTTAGTACTGTGGCTATCTTTGTTCTTCTGATGGTATTTAGTACTCTGGCTATCTTTGTTCTTCTGATGGTATCTAGTACTGTGACTATCTTTGTTCTTCTGATGGTATTTAGTACTGTGGCTATCTTTGTTCTCCTGATAGTATTTAGTACTGTGGCTATCTTAGTTCTTCTGATGGTATTTAGTACTGTGGCTATCTTTGTTCTTCTGATGGTATTTAGTACTGTGGCTATCTTTGTTCTTTCTGATGGTATTTAGTACTGTGGCTATCTTTGTTCTTCTGATGGTATTTAGTACTGTGGCTATCTTTGTTCTTCTGATGGTATTTAGTACTGTGGCTATCTTTGTTCTTCTGATGGTATTTAGTACTGTGGCTATCTTTGTTCTCCTGATAGTATTTAGTACTGTGGCTATCTTTGTTCTTCTGATGGTATTTAGTACTGTGGCTATCTTTGTTATTCTGATGGTATTTAGTACTGTGGCTATCTTTGTTCCTCTGATGGTATTTAGTACTGTGGCTATCTTTGTTCCCCTGATGGTATTTAGTACTGTGGCTATCTTTGTTATTCTGATGGTATTTAGTACTGTGGCTATCTTTGTTCCTCTGATGGTATTTAGTACTGTGGCTATCTTTGTTCTTCTGATGCTATTTAGTACTGTGGCTATCTTTGTTCTTCTAATGGTATTTAGTACTGTGGCTATCTTTGTTCTTCTGATGGTATTTAGTACTGTGGCTATCTTTGTTCTCCTGATAGTATTTAGTACTGTGGCTATCTTTGTTCTTCTGATGGTATTTAGTACTGTGGCTATCTTTGTTCTTCTGATGGTATTTAGTACTGTGGCTATCTTTGTTCTTCTGATGGTATTTAGTACTGTGGCTATCTTTGTTCCCCTGATGGTATTTAGTACTGTGGCTATCTTTGTTCTTCTGATGGTATTTAGTACTGTGGCTATCTTTGTTCTCCTGATAGTATTTAGTACTGTGGCTATCTTTGTTCTTCGGATGGTATTTAGTACTGTGGCTATCTTTGTTCCTCTGATGGTATTTAGTACTGTGGCTATCTTTGTTCTCCTGATAGTATTTAGGACTGTGGCTATCTTTGTTCTTCTGATGGTATTTAGTACTGTGGCTATCTTTGTTCTTCTGATGGTATTTAGTACTGTGGCTATCTTTGTTCTTCTGATGGTATTTAGTACTGTGGCTATCTTTGTTCTTTCTGATGGTATTTAGTACTGTAGCTATCTTTGTTCTTCTGATGGTATTTAGTACTGTGGCTATCTTTGTTCTTATGATGGTATTTAGTACTGTGGCTATCTTTGTTCTTCTGATGGTATTTAGTACTGTGACTGTCTTTGTTCTTCTGATGGTATTTAGTACTGTGGCTATCTTTGTTCTTCTGATGGTATTTAGTACTGTGGCTACCTTTGTTCTTCTGATGGTATTTAGTACTGTGACTGTCTTTGTTCTTCTGATGGTATTGAGTACTGTGGCTACCTTTGTTCCTCTGATGGTATTTAGTACTGTGACTGTCTTTGTTCTTCTGATGGTATTTAGTACTGTGGCTATCTTTGTTCTTCTGATGGTATTTAGTACTGTGGCTATCTTTGTACCCCTGATGGTATTTAGTACTGTGGCTATCTTTGTTCTTCTGATGGTATTTAGTACTGTGGCTATCTTTGTTCCCCTGATGGTATTTAGTACTGTGGCTATCTTTGTTGTTCTGATGGTATTTAGTACTGTGGCTATCTTTGTTCTTCTGATGGTATTTAGTACTGTGGCTATCTTTGTTGTTCTGATGGTATTTAGTACTGTGGCTATCTTTGTTCCCCTGATGGTATTTAGTACTGTGGCTATCTTTGTTCTTCTGATGGTATTTAGTACTGTGGCTATCTTTGTTCTTCTGATGGTATTTAGTACTGTGGCTATCGTTGTTCTTCTGATGGTATTTAGTACTGTGGCTATCTTTGTTCCTCTGATAGTATTTAGTACAGTGGCTATCTTTGTTCTTCTGATGGTATTTAGTACTGTGGCTATCTTTCTTCTTCTGATGGTATTTAGTACTGTGGCTATCTTTGTTCCTCTGATGGTATTTAGTACAATGGCTATCTTTGTTCTTCTGATGGTATTTAGTACTGTGGCTATCTTTGTTCTTCTGATGGTATTTAGTACTGTGGCTATCTTTGTTCTTCTGATGGTATTTAGTACTGTGGCTATCTTTGTTCTTCTGATGGTATTTAGTACTGTGGCTATCTTTGTTCTTCTGATGGTATTTAGTACTGTGGCTATCTTTGTTCTTCTGATGGTATTTAGTACTGTGGCTATCTTTGTTCCTCTGATGGTATTTAGTACAGTGGCTATCTTTGTTCTTGTGATGGTATTTAGTACTGTGGCTATCTTTGTTCCTCTGATGGTATTTAGTACTGTGGCTATCTTTGTTCCTCTGATGGTATTTAGTACAGTGGCTATCTTTGTTCTTCTGATGGTATTTAGTACTGTGGCTATCTTTGTTCCCCTGATGGTATTTAGTACTGTGGCTATCTTTGTTCTTCTGATGGTATTTAGTACTGTGGCTATCTTTGTTCTCCTGATAGTATTTAGTACTGTGGCTATCTTTGTTCTTCGGATGGTATTTAGTACTGTGGCTATCTTTGTTCCTCTGATGGTATTTAGTACTGTGGCTATCTTTGTTCTCCTGATAGTATTTAGGACTGTGGCTATCTTTGTTCTTCTGATGGTATTTAGTACTGTGGCTATCTTTGTTCTTCTGATGGTATTTAGTACTGTGGCTATCTTTGTTCTTCTGATGGTATTTAGTACTGTGGCTATCTTTGTTCTTTCTGATGGTATTTAGTACTGTAGCTATCTTTGTTCTTCTGATGGTATTTAGTACTGTGGCTATCTTTGTTCTTATGATGGTATTTAGTACTGTGGCTATCTTTGTTCTTATGATGGTATTTAGTACTGTGGCTATCTTTGTTCTTCTGATGGTATTTAGTACTGTGACTGTCTTTGTTCTTCTGATGGTATTTAGTACTGTGGCTATCTTTGTTCTTCTGATGGTATTTAGTACTGTGGCTACCTTTGTTCTTCTGATGGTATTTAGTACTGTGACTGTCTTTGTTCTTCTGATGGTATTGAGTACTGTGGCTACCTTTGTTCCTCTGATGGTATTTAGTACTGTGACTGTCTTTGTTCTTCTGATGGTATTTAGTACTGTGGCTATCTTTGTTCTTCTGATGGTATTTAGTACTGTGGCTATCTTTGTACCCCTGATGGTATTTAGTACTGTGGCTATCTTTGTTCTTCTGATGGTATTTAGTACTGTGGCTATCTTTGTTCCCCTGATGGTATTTAGTACTGTGGCTATCTTTGTTGTTCTGATGGTATTTAGTACTGTGGCTATCTTTGTTCTTCTGATGGTATTTAGTACTGTGGCTATCTTTGTTGTTCTGATGGTATTTAGTACTGTGGCTATCTTTGTTCCCCTGATGGTATTTAGTACTGTGGCTATCTTTGTTCTTCTGATGGTATTTAGTACTGTGGCTATCTTTGTTCTTCTGATGGTATTTAGTACTGTGGCTATCTTTGTTCTTCTGATGGTATTTAGTACTGTGGCTATCTTTGTTCCTCTGATAGTATTTAGTACAGTGGCTATCTTTGTTCTTCTGATGGTATTTAGTACTGTGGCTATCTTTGTTCTTCTGATGGTATTTAGTACTGTGGCTATCTTTGTTCCTCTGATGGTATTTAGTACAATGGCTATCTTTGTTCTTCTGATGGTATTTAGTACTGTGGCTATCTTTGTTCTTCTGATGGTATTTAGTACTGTGGCTATCTTTGTTCTTCTGATGGTATTTAGTACTGTGGCTATCTTTGTTCTTCTGATGGTATTTAGTACTGTGGCTATCTTTGTTCTTCTGATGGTATTTAGTACTGTGGCTATCTTTGTTCTTCTGATGGTATTTAGTACTGTGGCTATCTTTGTTCTTCTGATGGTATTTAGTACTGTGGCTATCTTTGTTCCTCTGATGGTATTTAGTACAGTGGCTATCTTTGTTCTTGTGATGGTATTTAGTACTGTGGCTATCTTTGTTCTTCTGATGGTATTTAGTACTGTGGCTATCTTTGTTCTTCTGATGGTATTTAGTACTGTGGCTATCTTTGTTCTCCTGATAGTATTTAGTACTGTGGCTATCTTTGTTCTTCGGATGGTATTTAGTACTGTGGCTATCTTTGTTCCTCTGATGGTATTTAGTACTGTGGCTATCTTTGTTCTCCTGATAGTATTTAGGACTGTGGCTATCTTTGTTCTTCTGATGGTATTTAGTACTGTGGCTATCTTTGTTCTTCTGATGGTATTTAGTACTGTGGCTATCTTTGTTCTTCTGATGGTATTTAGTACTGTGGCTATCTTTGTTCTTTCTGATGGTATTTAGTACTGTGGCTATCTTTGTTCTTCTGATGGTATTTAGTACTGTGGCTATTTTTGTTCTTCTGATGGTATTTAGTACTGTGACTGTCTTTGTTCTTCTGATGGTAATTAGTACTGTGGCTATCTTTGTTCTTCTGATGGTATTTAGTACTGTGACTGTCTTTGTTCTTCTGATGGTATTTAGTACTGTGGCTATCTTTGTTCTTCTGATGGTATTTAGTACTGTGGCTATCTTTGTACCCCTGATGGTATTTAGTACTGTGGCTATCTTTGTTCTTCTGATGGTATTTAGTACTGTGGCTACCTTTGTTCCTCTGATGGTATTTAGTACTGTGACTGTCTTTGTTCTTCTGATGGTATTTAGTACTGTGGCTATCTTTGTTCTCCTGATAGTATTTAGTACTGTGGCTATCTTTGTTCTTCGGATGGTATTTAGTACTGTGGCTATCTTTGTTCCTCTGATGGTATTTAGTACTGTGGCTATCTTTGTTCTCCTGATAGTATTTAGGACTGTGGCTATCTTTGTTCTTCTGATGGTATTTAGTACTGTGGCTATCTTTGTTCTTCTGATGGTATTTAGTACTGTGGCTATCTTTGTACCCCTGATGGTATTTAGTACTGTGACTGTCTTTGTTCTTCTGATGGTATTTAGTACTGTGGCTATCTTTGTTCTTCTGATGGTATTTAGTACTGTGGCTATCTTTGTTCCCCTGATGGTATTTAGTACTGTGGTTATCTTTGTTCCCCTGATGGTATTTAGTACTGTGGCTATCTTTGTTCCTCTGATGGTATTTAGTACTGTGGTTATCTTTGTTCCCCTGATGGTATTTAGTACTGTGGTTATCTTTGTTCCTCTGATGGTATTTAGTACTGTGGTTATTTTTGTTCCCCTGATGGTATTTAGTACTGTGGCTATCTTTGTTCTTCTCATGGTATTTAGTACTGTGGCTATCTTTTTTGTTCTGATGGTATTTAGTACTGTGGCTATCTTTGTTCCCCTGATGGTATTTAGTACTGTGGCTATCTTTGTTCTTCTGATGGTATTTAGTACTGTGGCTATCTTTGTTCTTCTGATGGTATTTAGTACTGTGGCTATCTTTGTTCTTCTGATGGTATTTAGTACTGTGGCTATCTTTGTTCTTCTGATGGTATTTAGTACTGTGGCTATCTTTGTTCCTCTGATGGTATTTAGTACAGTGGCTATCTTTGTTCTTCTGATGGTATTTAGTACTGTGGCTATCTTTGTTCTTCTGATGGTATTTAGTACTGTGGCTATCTTTGTTACTCTGATGGTATTTAGTACAATGGCTATCTTTGTTCTTCTGATGGTATTTAGTACTGTGGCTATCTTTGTTCTTCTGATGGTATTTAGTACTGTGGCTATCTTTGTTCTTCTGATGGAATTTAGTACTGTGGCTATCTTTGTTCTTCTGATGGTATTTAGTACTGTGGCTATCTTTGTTCTTCTGATGGTATTTAGTACTGTGGCTATCTTTGTTCTTCTGATGGTATTTAGTACTGTGGCTATCTTTGTTCCTTTGATGATATTTAGCACAGTGGCTATCTTTGTTCTTCTGATGGTATTTAGTACTGTGGCTATCTTTGTTCCTCTGATGGTATTTAGTACTGTGGCTATCTTTGTTCCTCTGATGGTATTTAGTACTGTGGCTATCTTTGTTCCCCTGATGGTATTTAGTACTGTGGCTATCTTTGTTATTCTGATGGTATTTAGTACTGTGGCTATCTTTGTTCCTCTGATGGTATTTAGTACTGTGGCTATCTTTGTTCTTCTGATGCTATTTAGTACTGTGGCTATCTTTGTTCTTCTAATGGTATTTAGTACTGTGGCTATCTTTGTTCTTCTGATGGTATTTAGTACTGTGGCTATCTTTGTTCTCCTGATAGTATTTAGTACTGTGGCTATCTTTGTTCCCCTGATGGTATTTAGTACTGTGGCTATCTTTGTTATTCTGATGGTATTTAGTACTGTGGCTATCTTTGTTCCTCTGATGGTATTTAGTACTGTGGCTATCTTTGTTCTTCTGATGCTATTTAGTACTGTGGCTATCTTTGTTCTTCTAATGGTATTTAGTACTGTGGCTATCTTTGTTCTTCTGATGGTATTTAGTACTGTGGCTATCTTTGTTCTCCTGATAGTATTTAGTACTGTGGCTATCTTTGTTCTTCTGATGGTATTTAGTACTGTGGCTATCTTTGTTCTTCTGATGGTATTTAGTACTGTGGCTATCTTTGTTCTTCTGATGGTATTTAGTACTGTGGCTATCTTTGTTCCCCTGATGGTATTTAGTACTGTGGCTATCTTTGTTCTTCTGATGGTATTTAGTACTGTGGCTATCTTTGTTCTCCTGATAGTATTTAGTACTGTGGCTATCTTTGTTCTTCGGATGGTATTTAGTACTGTGGCTATCTTTGTTCCTCTGATGGTATTTAGTACTGTGGCTATCTTTGTTCTCCTGATAGTATTTAGGACTGTGGCTATCTTTGTTCTTCTGATGGTATTTAGTACTGTGGCTATCTTTGTTCTTCTGATGGTATTTAGTACTGTGGCTATCTTTGTTCTTCTGGTGGTATTTAGTACTGTGGCTATCTTTGTTCTTTCTGATGGTATTTAGTACTGTGGCTATCTTTGTTCTTCTGATGGTATTTAGTACTGTGGCTATCTTTGTTCTTATGATGGTATTTAGTACTGTGGCTATCTTTGTTCTTCTGATGGTATTTAGTACTGTGACTGTCTTTGTTCTTCTGATGGTATTTAGTACTGTGGCTATCTTTGTTCTTCTGATGGTATTTAGTACTGTGGCTACCTTTGTTCTTCTGATGGTATTTAGTACTGTGACTGTCTTTGTTCTTCTGATGGTATTTAGTACTGTGGCTACCTTTGTTCCTCTGATGGTATTTAGTACTGTGACTGTCTTTGTTCTTCTGATGGTATTTAGTACTGTGGCTATCTTTGTTCTTCTGATGGTATTTAGTACTGTGGCTATCTTTGTACCCCTGATGGTATTTAGTACTGTGGCTATCTTTGTTCTTCTGATGGTATTTAGTACTGTGGCTATCTTTGTTCCCCTGATGGTATTTAGTACTGTGGCTATCTTTGTTATTCTGATGGTATTTAGTACTGTGGCTATCTTTGTTCTTCTGATGGTATTTAGTACTGTGGCTATCTTTGTTCTTCTGATGGTATTTAGTACTGTGGCTATCTTTGTTCCCCTGATGGTATTTAGTACTGTGGCTATCTTTGTTCTTCTGATGGTATTTAGTACTGTGGCTATCTTTGTTCTTCTGATGGTATTTAGTACTGTGGCTATCTTTGTTCTTCTGATGGTATTTAGTACTGTGGCTATCTTTGTTCCTCTGATAGTATTTAGTACAGTGGCTATCTTTGTTCTTCTGATGGTATTTAGTACTATGGCTATCTTTGTTCTTCTGATGGTATTTAGTACTGTGGCTATCTTTGTTCCTCTGATGGTATTTAGTACAATGGCTATCTTTGTTCTTCTGATGGTATTTAGTACTGTGGCTATCTTTGTTCTTCTGATGGTATTTAGTACTGTGGCTATCTTTGATCTTCTGATGGTATTTAGTACTGTGGCTATCTTTGTTCTTCTGATGGTATTTAGTACTGTGGCTATCTTTGTTCTTCTGATGGTATTTAGTACTGTGGCTATCTTTGTTCTTCTGATGGTATTTAGTACTGTGGCTATCTTTGTTCTTCTGATGGTATTTAGTACTGTGGCTATCTTTGTTCTTCTGATGGTATTTAGTACTGTGGCTATCTTTGTTCTTCTGATGGTATTTAGTACTGTGGCTATCTTTGTTCCTCTGATGGTATTTAGTACAGTGGCTATCTTTGTTCTTGTGATGGATTTAGTACTGTGGCTATCTTTGTTCCTCTGATGGTATTTAGTACTGTGGCTATGTTTGTTCCTCTGATGGTATTTAGTACAGTGGCTATCTTTGTTCTTCTGATGGTATTTAGTACTGTGGCTATCTTTGTTCTTCTGATGGTATTTAGTACTGTGGCTATCTTTGTTCTTCTGATGGTATTTAGTACTGTGGCTATCTTTGTTCTCCTGATAGTATTTAGTACTGTGGCTATCTTTGTTCTTCGGATGGTATTTAGTACTGTGGCTATCTTTGTTCCTCTGATAGTATTTAGTACTGTGGCTATCTTTGTTCTCCTGATAGTATTTAGGACTGTGGCTATCTTTGTTCTTCTGATGGTATTTAGTACTGTGGCTATCTTTGTTCTTCTGATGGTATTTAGTACTGTGGCTATCTTTGTTCTTTCTGATGGTATTTAGTACTGTGGCTATCTTTGTTCTTCTGATGGTATTTAGTACTGTGGCTATCTTTGTTCTTCTGATGGTATTTAGTACTGTGACTGTCTTTGTTCTTCTGATGGTATTTAGTACTGTGGCTATCTTTGTTCTTCTGATGGTATTTAGTACTGTGACTGTCTTTGTTCTTCTGATGGTATTTAGTACTGTGGCTATCTTTGTTCTTCTGATGGTATTTAGTACTGTGGCTACCTTTGTTCTTCTGATGGTATTTAGTACTGTGACTGTCTTTGTTCTTCTGATGGTATTTAGTACTGTGGCTACCTTTGTTCCTCTGATGGTATTTAGTACTGTGACTGTCTTTGTTCTTCTGATGGTATTTAGTACTGTGGCTATCTTTGTTCTTCTGATGGTATTTAGTACTGTGGCTACCTTTGTTCCCCTGATGGTATTTAGTACTGTGACTGTCTTTGTTCTACTGATGGTATTTAGTACTGTGGCTATCTTTGTTCTTCTGATGGTATTTAGTACTGTGGCTATCTTTGTACCCCTGATGGTATTTAGTACTGTGGCTATCTTTGTTCTTCTGATGGTATTTAGTACTGTGGCTATCTTTGTTCCCCTGATGGTATTTAGTACTGTGGTTATCTTTGTTCCCCTGATGGTATTTAGTACTGTGGTTATCTTTGTTCCTCTGATGGTATTTAGTACTGTGGTTATCTTTGTTCCCCTGGTGGTATTTAGTACTGTGGCTATCTTTGTTCTTCTGATGGTATTTAGTACTGTGGCTATCTTTGTTCTTCTGATGGTATTTAGTACTGTGGCTATCTTTGTTCTTCTGATGGTATGTAGTACTGTGGCTATCTTTGTTCTTTTGATAGTATTTAGTACTGTGGCTATCTTTGTTCTTCGGATGGTATTTAGTACTGTGGCCATCTTTGTTCCTCTGATGGTATTTAGTACTGTGGCTATCTTTGTTCTCCTGATAGTATTTAGGACTGTGGCTATCTTTGTTCTTCTGATGGTATTTAGTACTGTGGCTATCTTTGTTCTTCTGATGGTATTTAGTACTGTGGCTATCTTTGTTCTTTCTGATGGTATTTAGTACTGTGGCTATCTTTGTTCTTCTGATGGTATTTAGTACTGTGGCTATCTTTGTTCTTCTGATGGTATTTAGTACCGTGACTGTCTTTGTTCTTCTGATGGTATTTAGTACTGTGGCTATCTTTGTTCTTCTGATGGTATTTAGTACTGTGACTGTCTTTGTTCTTCTGATGGTATTTAGTACTGTGGCTATCTTTGTTCTTCTGATGGTATTTAGTACTGTGGCTACCTTTGTTCTTCTGATGGTATTTAGTACTGTGACTGTCTTTGTTCTTCTGATGGTATTTAGTACTGTGGCTACCTTTGTTCCTCTGATGGTATTTAGTACTGTGACTGTCTTTGTTCTTCTCATGGTATTTAGTACTGTGGCTATCTTTGTTCTTCTGATGGTATTTAGTACTGTGGCTACCTCTGTTTCCCTGATGGTATTTAGTACTGTGACTGTCTTTGTTCTTCTGATGGTATTTAGTACTGTGGCTATCTTTGTTCTTCTGATGGTATTTAGTAGTGTGGCTATCTTTGTACCCCTGATGGTATTTAGTACTGTGGCTATCTTTGTTCTTCTGATGGTATTTAGTACTGTGGCTATCTTTGTTCCCCTGATGGTATTTAGTACTGTGGTTATCTTTGTTCCTCTGATGGTATTTAGTACTGTGGTTATCTTTGTTCCCCTGATGGTATTTAGTACTGTGGCTATCTTTGTTCCTCTTATGGTATTTAGTACTGTGGTTATCTTTGTTCCCCTGATGGTATTTAGTACTGTGGTTATCTTTGTTCCTCTGATGGTATTTAGTACTGTGGTTATCTTTGTTCCCCTGATGGTATTTAGTACTGTGGCTATCTTTGTTCTTCTGATGGTATTTAGTACTGTGGCTATCTTTGTTGTTCTGATGGTATTTAGTACTGTGGCTATCTTTGTTCCCCTGGTGGTATTTAGTACTGTGGCTATCTTTGTTCTTCTGATGGTATTTAGTACTGTGGCTATCTTTGTTCTTCTGATGGTATTTAGTACTGTGGCTATCTTTGTTCTTCTGATGGTATTTAGTACTGTGGCTATCTTTGTTCCTCTGATGGTATTTAGTACAGTGGCTATCTTTGTTCTTCTGATGGTATTTAGTACTGTGGCTATCTTTGTTCTTCTGATGGTATTTAGTACTGTGGCTATCTTTGTTCCTCTGATGGTATTTAGTACAATGGCTATCTTTGTTCTTCTGATGGTATATAGTACTGTGGCTATCTTTGTTCTTCTGATGGTATTTAGTACTGTGGCTATCTTTGTTCTTCTGATGGAATTTAGTACTGTGGCTATCTTTGTTCTTCTGATGGTATTTAGTACTGTGGCTATCTTTGTTCTTCTGATGGTATTTAGTACTGTGGCTATCTTTGTTCTTCTGATGGTATTTAGTACTGTGGCTATCTTTGTTCCTCTGATGGTATTTAGCACAGTGGCTATCTTTGTTCTTCTGATGGTATTTAGTACTGTGGCTATCTTTGTTCCTCTGATGGTATTTAGTACTGTGGCTATCTTTGTTCTTCTGATGGTATTTAGTACTGTGGCTATCTTTGTTCTTCTGATGGTATTTAGTACTGTGGTTATCTTTGTTCTTCTGATGGTATTTAGTACAGTGGCTAACTTTGTTCCCCTGATGGTATTTAGTACTGTGGCTATCTTTGTTCCCCTGATGGTATTTAGTACTGTGGCTATCTTTGTTCTTCTGATGGTATTTAGTACTGTGGCTATCTTTGTTCCTCTGATGGTATTTAGTACTGTGGCTATCTTTGTTCTTCTGATGGTATTTAGTACGGTGGCTATCTTTGTTCTTCTGATGGTATTTAGTACAGTGGCTATCTTTGTTCCCCTGATGGTATTTAGTACTGTGGCTATCTTTGTTCCCCTGATGGTATTTAGTACTGTGGCTATCTTTGTTCTTCTGATGGTATTTAGTACTGTGGCTATCTTTGTTCTTCTGATGGTATTTAGTACTGTGGCTATCTTTGTTCTTCTGATGGTATTTAGTACTGTGGCTATCTTTGTTCTTCTGATGGTATTTAGTACTGTGGCTATCTTTGTTCTTCTGATCGTATTTAGTACTGTGGCTATCTTTGTTCTTCTGATGGTATTTAGTACTGTGGCTATCTTTGTTCTTCTGATGGTATTTAGTACTGTGGCTATCTTTGTTCTTCTGATGGTATTTAGTACTGTGACTGTCTTTGTTCTTCTGATGGTATTTAGTACTGTGGCTATCTTTGTTCTTCTGATGGTATTTAGAACTGTGGCTACCTTTGTTCTTCTGATGGTATTTAGTACTGTGACTGTCTTTGTTCTTCTGATGGTATTTAGTACTGTGGCTACCTTTGTTCCTCTGATGGTATTTAGTACTGTGACTGTCTTTGTTCTTCTGATGGTATTTAGTACTGTGGCTATCTTTGTTCTTCTGATGGTATTTAGTACTGTGGCTACCTTTGTTCCCCTGATGGTATTTAGTACTGTGACTGTCTTTGTTCTACTGATGGTATTTAGTACTGTGGCTATCTTTGTTCTTCTGATGGTATTTAGTACTGTGGCTATCTTTGTACCCCTGATGGTATTTAGTACTGTGGCTATCTTTGTTCTTCTGATGGTATTTAGTACTGTGGCTATCTTTGTTCCCCTGATGGTATTTAGTACTGTGGTTATCTTTGTTCCCCTGATGGTATTTAGTACTGTGGTTATCTTTGTTCCTCTGATGGTATTTAGTACTGTGGTTATCTTTGTTCCCCTGGTGGTATTTAGTACTGTGGCTATCTTTGTTCTTCTGATGGTATTTAGTACTGTGGCTATCTTTGTTCTTCTGATGGTATTTAGTACTGTGGCTATCTTTGTTCTTCTGATGGTATGTAGTACTGTGGCTATCTTTGTTCTTTTGATAGTATTTAGTACTGTGGCTATCTTTGTTCTTCGGATGGTATTTAGTACTGTGGCCATCTTTGTTCCTCTGATGGTATTTAGTACTGTGGCTATCTTTGTTCTCCTGATAGTATTTAGGACTGTGGCTATCTTTGTTCTTCTGATGGTATTTTGTACTGTGGCTATCTTTGTTCTTCTGATGGTATTTAGTACTGTGGCTATCTTTGTTCTTTCTGATGGTATTTAGTACTGTGGCTATCTTTGTTCTTCTGATGGTATTTAGTACTGTGGCTATCTTTGTTCTTCTGATGGTATTTAGTACCGTGACTGTCTTTGTTCTTCTGATGGTATTTAGTACTGTGGCTATCTTTGTTCTTCTGATGGTATTTAGTACTGTGACTGTCTTTGTTCTTCTGATGGTATTTAGTACTGTGGCTATCTTTGTTCTTCTGATGGTATTTAGTACTGTGGCTACCTTTGTTCTTCTGATGGTATTTAGTACTGTGACTGTCTTTGTTCTTCTGATGGTATTTAGTACTGTGGCTACCTTTGTTCCTCTGATGGTATTTAGTACTGTGACTGTCTTTGTTCTTCTCATGGTATTTAGTACTGTGGCTATCTTTGTTCTTCTGATGGTATTTAGTACTGTGGCTACCTCTGTTTCCCTGATGGTATTTAGTACTGTGACTGTCTTTGTTCTTCTGATGGTATTTAGTACTGTGGCTATCTTTGTTCTTCTGATGGTATTTAGTAGTGTGGCTATCTTTGTACCCCTGATGGTATTTAGTACTGTGGCTATCTTTGTTCTTCTGATGGTATTTAGTACTGTGGCTATCTTTGTTCCCCTGATGGTATTTAGTACTGTGGTTATCTTTGTTCCTCTGATGGTATTTAGTACTGTGGTTATCTTTGTTCCCCTGATGGTATTTAGTACTGTGGCTATCTTTGTTCCTCTTATGGTATTTAGTACTGTGGTTATCTTTGTTCCCCTGATGGTATTTAGTACTGTGGTTATCTTTGTTCCTCTGATGGTATTTAGTACTGTGGTTATCTTTGTTCCCCTGATGGTATTTAGTACTGTGGCTATCTTTGTTCTTCTGATGGTATTTAGTACTGTGGCTATCTTTGTTGTTCTGATGGTATTTAGTACTGTGGCTATCTTTGTTCCCCTGGTGGTATTTAGTACTGTGGCTATCTTTGTTCTTCTGATGGTATTTAGTACTGTGGCTATCTTTGTTCTTCTGATGGTATTTAGTACTGTGGCTATCTTTGTTCTTCTGATGGTATTTAGTACTGTGGCTATCTTTGTTCTTCTGATGGTATTTAGTACTGTGGCTATCTTTGTTCCTCTGATGGTATTTAGTACAGTGGCTATCTTTGTTCTTCTGATGGTATTTAGTACTGTGGCTATCTTTGTTCTTCTGATGGTATTTAGTACTGTGGCTATCTTTGTTCCTCTGATGGTATTTAGTACAATGGCTATCTTTGTTCTTCTGATGGTATATAGTACTGTGGCTATCTTTGTTCTTCTGATGGTATTTAGTACTGTGGCTATCTTTGTTCTTCTGATGGAATTTAGTACTGTGGCTATCTTTGTTCTTCTGATGGTATTTAGTACTGTGGCTATCTTTGTTCTTCTGATGGTATTTAGTACTGTGGCTATCTTTGTTCTTCTGATGGTATTTAGTACTGTGGCTATCTTTGTTCCTCTGATGGTATTTAGCACAGTGGCTATCTTTGTTCTTCTGATGGTATTTAGTACTGTGGCTATCTTTGTTCCTCTGATGGTATTTAGTACTGTGGCTATCTTTGTTCTTCTGATGGTATTTAGTACTGTGGCTATCTTTGTTCTTCTGATGGTATTTAGTACTGTGGTTATCTTTGTTCTTCTGATGGTATTGTAGCGGGATTACTGGTTGCATGAATGTAACAAAACGAGACAATGTTTGTGTATATAATATTTAATTAACGGTAGATAGAATACTTGACATGTCAAAGATAGATGTTAGAATGAAACAAAGTTAGCAGTTACCGTTTTGATTGCCAGGCAAACGCGGCTGGCAGAGGGCGCCTGGCCTTAGCCAGGCGCCTGTTGGCCAAATTAATGGCAGAGCCAAATGAGAAGACTCTTGACCTGGTGCCGAAAAGGCAAAGAGAGAGAGGAAGCTCAAAGCCGCCAGTTTTATAGGGCTCCGACCGGAAGTTGCAGAAAGGGTTCCACCTCCCGCCTAGATCCCAATCAAAACAAGGGAGACAACCGCTACATAACCTCCCGCCAGAATTTTAGTGTATAAAAATCGAAATGAAAATATGCAGCAAGTTGGCGAGAATGTTGTAACAGGCATGAAAATTACGACAAAAGAATGTTTGGAAAAATCAATGATAGATATCAAGGTAGCCAACCGCTCTTGGCCAGAGAACGACTGGACATCCATCTATCCATCACCCAAAGATACAATGTAATAAAGTAAAAGTAATAGAAGAGCTCAAAGTTCAAAATATAGTTCACAGGTGTGCAATCACATGACAGCTGGAAAGAAAGTGTGTTCCAGAGAATGAATGCAGGTGGTTTCTGTTCTGTGGTATATCGTGAAATTTCCAACCTCCGAATGGATTTTCTCACAGGAAGAGTGCTGCAAAAATAAATTCTCTGGCTTTGGTGAAGCTGTATTGATGTATTGCTGTTGCTGTTATATTGCTGTTGCTGCTGCTGTTGTCTCGCTGAGTGAGCGTATTCGGTGTTTAAATTCACAGTAAAAAAATTTTTTTTTAGAAAAAAATGAGTTGCGCAAAGTGCTAGAAATAGCAGCCGAAGTTGATGGTCGATGTTGAGAATGCGTTGACCTGGAAGGGTCAAGAGGCCAGCGACCAGAGAAATAAGCATTCTTAATAAATGCGCGGTTATCAACGGTAAATTTACATTGTAAATTTATAAACCGGCAAATAGAAGAATATAGCTTAAGGCTGAAGAATCCCTGGTGATAAATGGCGTGCGGCTGTCTGTGAGTAAAGACATCTCAGTGAATCGAGAATTTATGCTGCCTACACGTGCCAATACAAGGTTGAAAAAAAATATTTCTAACGCGCGAGAAAATGATAGTGCAATTTTGAAAGTGACAATGATGAAAAAGAAAGGCTTCAATCAGCATAATTATAGGTGTGAACTTTTGGAAAAAAAAAAAAAAAAAAAAAAACTAGAACTTTTTTTTTTTTTTTGTGTTTTGAAAGAGTTCGTTGTAAGAAACGAGAAACATATATATATATATATCGTGAAATGTTTTTTTTTTTTTTTTGTTTTGAAAGTGTTCGTTGTAAGAAACGAGAAACATATATATATTGGTGAAATGCGACAGTTAATTGATGCGTGAGAGAAAAAGTATGTCTGTGCGAATTCCACATGTGCGTGTGTGCGTGTCCTTGAGTATTTTCATAGTTTGTCGCTAAATTTGCTGTGTATTCGTAATGTTACTCACAAAACCAGATGTGCTATTTTTTTCTTTTTTGGGGGGTGACCACTTATAGCGATGAACGGCTGCGTGTTCGTATCACGTCAGGGTCACCAATATAGCGGGATTACTGGTTATATGAATGTAACAAAACGAGACAATGTTTGTGTGTATAATATTTAATTAACGGTAGATAGTATACCTGACATGTCAAAGATAGATGTTAGAATGAAACAAAGTTAGTAGTTACCGTTTTGATTGCCAGGCAAATGCGACTGGCAGAGGGCGCCTGGCCTTAGCCAGGCGCCTGTTGGCCAAATTAATGGCAGAGCCAAATGAGAAGACTCTTGACCTGGTGCCGAAAAGGCAAAGAGAGAGAGGAAGCTCAAAGCCGCCAGTTTTATAGGGCTCCGACCGGAAGTTGCAGAAAGGGTTCCACCTCCCGCCTAGATCCCAATCAAAACAAGGGAGACAACCGCTACAGTATTTAGTACAGTGGCTAACTTTGTTCCCCTGATGGTATTTAGTACTGTGGCTATCTTTGTTCCCCTGATGGTATTTAGTACTGTGGCTATCTTTGTTCTTCTGATGGTATTTAGTACTGTGGCTATCTTTGTTCCTCTGATGGTATTTAGTACTGTGGCTATCTTTGTTCTTCTGATGGTATTTAGTACGGTGGCTATCTTTGTTCTTCTGATGGTATTTAGTACAGTGGCTATCTTTGTTCCCCTGATGGTATTTAGTACTGTGGCTATCTTTGTTCCCCTGATGGTATTTAGTACTGTGGCTATCTTTGTTCTTCTGATGGTATTTAGTACTGTGGCTATCTTTGTTCTTCTGATGGTATTTAGTACTGTGGCTATCTTTGTTCTTCTGATGGTATTTAGTACTGTGGCTATCTTTGTTCTTCTGATGGTATTTAGTACTGTGGCTATCTTTGTTCTTCTGATCGTATTTAGTACTGTGGCTATCTTTGTTCTTCTGATGGTATTTAGTACTGTGGCTATCTTTGTTCTTCTGATGGTATTTAGTACTGTGGCTATCTTTGTTCTTCTGATGGTATTTAGTACTGTGGCTATCTTTGTTCTTCTGATGGTATTTAGTACTGTGGCTATCTTTGTTCTTCTGATGGTATTTAGTACTGTGGCTATCTTTGTTCTTCTGATGGTATTTAGTACTGTGGCTATCTTTGTTCTTCTGATGGTATTTAGTACTGTGGCTATCTTTGTTCTTCTCATGGTATTTAGTACTGTGGCTCTCTTTGTTCTTCTGATGGTATTTAGTACTGTGGCTATCTTTGTTCTTCTGATGCTATTTAGTACTGTGGCTATCTTTGTTCTTCTGATGGTATTTAGTACTGTGGCTATCTTTGTTCTTCTGATGGTATTTAGTACTGTGGCTATCTTTGTTCTTCTGATGGTATTTAGTACTGTGGCTATCTTTGTTCTTCTGATGGTATTTAGTACTGTGGCTATCTTTGTTCTTCTGATGGTATTTAGTACTGTGGCTATCTTTGTTCTTCTGATGGTATTTAGTACTGTGGCTATCTTTGTTCCTCTGATGGTATTTAGTACTGTGGCTATCTTTGTTCCCTCGATGGTATTTAGTACTGTGGCTATCTTTGTTCCCCCGATGGTATTTAGTACTGTGGCTATCTTTGTTCTTCTGATGGTATTTAGTATTGTGGCTTTCTTTGTTCCTCTGGTGGTATTTAGTACTGTGACTATCTTTGTTCTTCTGATGGTATTTAGTGTTGTGGCTATCTTTGTTCCTCTGATGGTATTTAGTACTGTGACTATCTTTGTTCTTATGATGGTATTTAGTACTGTGGCTATCTTTGTTCTTCTGATGGTATTTAGTACAGTGGCTATCTTTGTTCTTCTGATGGTATTTAGTACTGTGGCTATCTTTGTTCTTCTGATGGTATTTAGTACTGTGGCTATCTTTATTCCTCTGATGGTATTTAGTACAATGGCTATCTTTGTTCTTTTGATGGTATTTAGTACCGTGGCTATCTTTGTTCTTCTGATGGTATTTAGTACTGTGGCTATCTTTGTTCTTCTGATGGTATTTAGTACTGTGGCTACCTTTGTTCTTCTGATGGTATTTAGTACTGTGACTGTCTTTGTTCTTCTGATGGTATTTAGTACTGTGGCTACCTTTGTTCCTCTGATGGTATTTAGTACTGTGACTGTCTTTGTTCTTCTGATGGTATTTAGTACTGTGGCTATCTTTGTTCTTCTGATGGTATTTAGTACTGTGGCTATCTTTGTACCCCTGATGGTATTTAGTACTGCGGCTATCTTTGTTCTTCTGATGGTATTTAGTACTGTGGCAATCTTTGTTCCCCTGATGGTATTTAGTAATGTGGCTATCTTTGTTCCCCTGATGGTATTTAGTACTGTGGCTATCTTTGTTCTTCTGATTGTATTTAGTACTGTGGCTATCTTTGTTCTTCTGATGGTATTTAGTACTGTGGCTATCTTTGTTCTTCTGATGGTATTTAGTACTGTGGCTATCTTTGTTCTTCTGATGGTATTTAGTACTGTGGCTATCTTTGTTCTTCTGATGGTATTTAGTACTGTGGCTATCTTTGTTCTTCTGATGGTATTTAGTACTGTGGCTATCTTTGTTCTTCTGATGGTATTTAGTACTGTGGCTATCTTTGTTCTTCTGATGGTATTTAGTACTGTGGCTATCTTTGTTCTTCTGATGGTATTTAGTACTGTGGCTATCTTTGTTCCTCTGATGGTATTTAGTACTGTGGCTATCTTTGTTCTTCTGATGGTATTTAGTACTGTGGCTATCTTTGTTCTTCTGATGGTATTTAGTACTGTGGCTATCTTTGTTCTTCTGATGGTATTTAGTACTGTGGCTATCTTTGTTCTTCAGATGGTATTTAGCACTGTGGCTATCTTTGTTCTTCTGATGGTATTTAGTACTGTGGCTATCTTTATTCCTCTGATGGTATTTAGTACTGTGGCTATCTTTGTTCTTTTGATGGTATTTAGTACTGTGGCTATCTTTGTTCTTCTGATGGTATTTAGTACTGTGGCTATCTTTGTTCTTCTGATGGTATTTAGTACTGTGGCTATCTTTGTTCCTCTGATGGTATTTAGTACAGTGGCTATCTTTGTTCCCCCGATGGTATTTAGTACTGTGGCTATCTTTGTTCTTCTGATGGTATTTAGTACTGTGGCTATCTTTGTTCTTCTGATGGTATTTAGTACTGTGGCTATCTTTGTTCTTTTGATGGTATTTAGTACTGTGGCTATCTTTGTTCCTCTGATGGTATTTAGTACTGTGGCTATCTTTGTTCTTTTGATGGTATTTAGTACTGGGGCTATCTTTGTTCCTCTGATGGTATTTAGTACTGTGGCTATCTTTCTTCTTCTGATGGTATTTAGTACTGTGGCTATCTTTGTTCCTCTGATGGTATTTAGTACAGTGGCTATCTTTGTTCTTCTGATGGTATTTAGTACTGTGGCTATCTTTGTTCCTCTGATGGTATTTAGTACTGTGGCTATCTTTGTTCTTCTGATGGTATTTAGTACTGGGGTTATCTTTGTTCCTCTGATGGTATTTAGTACAGGGGCTATCTTTGTTCCTCTGATGGTATTTAGTACTGTGGCTATCTTTGTTCCTCTGATGGTATTTAGTACTGGCGCTATCTTTGTTCCTCTGATGGTATTTAGTACTGTGGCTATCTTTGTTCTTCTGATGGTATTTAGTACTGTGGCTATCTTTGTTCTTCTGATGGTATTTAGTACTGTGGCTATCTTTGTTCTTCTGATGGTATTTAGTACTGTGGCTATCTTTGTTCTTCTGATGGTATTTAGTACTGTGGCTATCTTTGTTCCTCTGATGGTATTTAGTACTGTGGCTATCTTTGTTCTTCTGATGGTATTTAGTACTGTGGCTATCTTTGTTCTTCTGATGGTATTTAGTACTGTGGCTATCTTTGTTCTTCTGATGGTATTTAGTACTGTGGCTATCTTTGTTCTTCTGATGGTATTTAGCACTGTGGCTATCTTTGTTCTTCTGATGGTATTTAGTACTGTGGCTATCTTTATTCCTCTGATGGTATTTAGTACTGTGGCTATCTTTGTTCTTTTGATGGTATTTAGTACTGTGGCTATCTTTGTTCTTCTGATGGTATTTAGTACTGTGGCTATCTTTGTTCTTCTGATGGTATTTAGTACTGTGGCTATCTTTGTTCCTCTGATGGTATTTAGTACAGTGGCTATCTTTGTTCCCCCAATGGTATTTAGTACTGTGGCTATCTTTGTTCTTCTGATGGTATTTAGTACTGTGGCTATCTTTGTTCTTCTGATGGTATTTAGTACTGTGGCTATCTTTGTTCTTCTGATGGTATTTAGTACTGTGGCTATCTTTGTTCCTCTGATGGTATTTAGTACAGTGGCTATCTTTGTTCTTCTGATGGTATTTAGTACTGTGGCTATCTTTGTTCCTCTGATGGTATTTAGTACTGTGGCTATCTTTGTTCCTCTGATGGTATTTAGTACTGGGGTTATCTTTGTTCCTCTGATGGTATTTAGTACAGGGGCTATCTTTGTTCCTCTGATGGTATTTAGTACTGTGGCTATCTTTGTTCCTCTGATGGTATTTAGTACTGGGGCTATCTTTGTTCCTCTGATGGTATTTAGTACTGTGGCTATCTTTGTTCTTCTGATGGTATTTAGTACTGTGGCTATCTTTGTTGTTCTGATGGTATTTAGTACTGTGGCTATCTTTGTTCTTCTGATGGTATTTAGTACTGTGGCTATCTTTGTTCTTCTGATGGCCACTGTACTAAAGATAGCCACTGTACTAAATACCAACAGAGGACTGTTGGTATTTAGTACAGTGGCTATCTTTGTTCTTCTGATGGTATTTAGTACTGTGGCTATCTTTGTTCCTCTGATGGTATTTAGTACTGTGGCTATCTTTGTTCTTCTGATGGTATTTAGTACTGTGGCTATCTTTGTTCTTCTGATGGTATTTAGTACTGTGGCTATCTTTGTTCTTCTGATGGTATTTAGTACTGTGGCTATCTTTGTTCTTCTGATGGTATTTAGCACTGTGGCTATCTTTGTTCTTCTGATGGTATTTAGTACTGTGGCTATCTTTATTCCTCTGATGGCTATCTTTGTTCCTCTGATGGTATTTAGTACTGGGGCTATCTTTGTTCCTCTGATGGTATTTAGTACTGTGGCTATCTTTGTTCTTCTGATGGTATTTAGTACTGTGGCTATCTTTGTTCTTCTGATGGTATTTAGTACTGTGGCTATCTTTGTTCTTCTGATGGTATTTAGTACTGTGGCTATCTTTGTTCTTCTGATGGTATTTAGTACTGTGGCTATCTTTGTTCCTCTGATGGTATTTAGTACTGTGGCTATCTTTGTTCTTCTGATGGTATTTAGTACTGTGGCTATCTTTGTTCTTCTGATGGTATTTAGTACTGTGGCTATCTTTGTTCTTCTGATGGTATTTAGTACTGTGGCTATCTTTGTTCTTCTGATGGTATTTAGCACTGTGGCTATCTTTGTTCTTCTGATGGTATTTAGTACTGTGGCTATCTTTATTCCTCTGATGGTATTTAGTACTGTGGCTATCTTTGTTCTTTTGATGGTATTTAGTACTGTGGCTATCTTTGTTCTTCTGATGGTATTTAGTACTGTGGCTATCTTTGTTCTTCTGATGGTATTTAGTACTGTGGCTATCTTTGTTCCTCTGATGGTATTTAGTACAGTGGCTATCTTTGTTCCCCCGATGGTATTTAGTACTGTGGCTATCTTTGTTCTTCTGATGGTATTTAGTACTGTGGCTATCTTTGTTCTTCTGATGGTATTTAGTACTGTGGCTATCTTTGTTCTTTTGATGGTATTTAGTACTGTGGCTATCTTTGTTCCTCTGATGGTATTTAGTACTGTGGCTATCTTTGTTCTTTTGATGGTATTTAGTACTGTGGCTATCTTTGTTCCTCTGATGGTATTTAGTAGTGTGGCTATCTTTGTTCTTCTGATGGTATTTAGTACTGTGGCTATCTTTGTGGTTCTGATGGTATTTAGTACTGTGGCTATCTTTGTTCTTCTGATGGTATTTAGTACTGTGGCTATCTTTGTTCTTCTGATGGCCACTGTACTAAAGATAGCCACTGTACTAAATACCAACAGAGGACTGTTGGTATTTAGTACAGTGGCTATCTTTGTTCTTCTGATGGTATTTAGTACTGTGGCTATCTTTGTTCCTCTGATGGTATTTAGTACTGTGGCTATCTTTGTTCTTCTGATGGTATTTAGTACTGTGGCTATCTTTGTTCTTCTGATGGTATTTAGTACTGTGGCTATCTTTGTTCTTCTGATGGTATTTAGTACTGTGGCTATCTTTGTTCTTCTGATGGTATTTAGCACTGTGGCTATCTTTGTTCTTCTGATGGTATTTAGTACTGTGGCTATCTTTATTCCTCTGATGGCTATCTTTGTTCCTCTGATGGTATTTAGTACTGGGGCTATCTTTGTTCCTCTGATGGTATTTAGTACTGTGGCTATCTTTGTTCTTCTGATGGTATTTAGTACTGTGGCTATCTTTGTTCTTCTGATGGTATTTAGTACTGTGGCTATCTTTGTTCTTCTGATGGTATTTAGTACTGTGGCTATCTTTGTTCTTCTGATGGTATTTAGTACTGTGGCTATCTTTGTTCCTCTGATGGTATTTAGTACTGTGGCTATCTTTGTTCTTCTGATGGTATTTAGTACTGTGGCTATCTTTGTTCTTCTGATGGTATTTAGTACTGTGGCTATCTTTGTTCTTCTGATGGTATTTAGTACTGTGGCTATCTTTGTTCTTCTGATGGTATTTAGTACTGGGGCTATCTTTGTTCCTCTGATGGTATTTAGTACTGTGGCTATCTTTGTTCTTCTGATGGTATTTAGTACTGTGGCTATCTTTGTTGTTCTGATGGTATTTAGTACTGTGGCTATCTTTGTTCTTCTGATGGTATTTAGTACTGTGGCTATCTTTGTTCTTCTGATGGCCACTGTACTAAAGATAGCCACTGTACTAAATACCAACAGAGGACTGTTGGTATTTAGTACAGTGGCTATCTTTGTTCTTCTGATGGTATTTAGTACTGTGGCTATCTTTGTTCCTCTGATGGTATTTAGTACTGTGGCTATCTTTGTTCTTCTGATTGTATTTAGTACTGTGGCTATCTTTGTTCTCCTGATGGTATTTAGTACTGTGACTGTCTTTGTTCTTCTGATGGTATTTAGTACTGTGGCTATCTTTGTTCTTCTGATGGTATTTAGTACTGTGGCTACCTTTGTTCTTCTGATGGTATTTAGTACTGTGACTGTCTTTGTTCTTCTGATGGTATTTAGTACTGTGGCTACCTTTGTTCCTCTGATGGTATTTAGTACTGTGACTGTCTTTGTTCTTCTGATGGTATTTAGTACTGTGACTGTCTTTGTTCTTCTGATGGTATTTAGTACTGTGGCTATCTTTGTTCTTCTGATGGTATTTAGTACTGTGGCTATCTTTGTACCCCTGATGGTATTTAGTACTGTGGCTATCTTTGTTCTTCTGATGGTATTTAGTACTGTGGCTATCTTTGTTCCCCTGATGGTATTTAGTACTGTGGCTATCTTTGTTCCCCTGATGGTATTTAGTACCGTGGCTATCTTTGTTCTTCTGATGGTATTTAGTACTGTGGCTATCTTTGTTGTTCTGATGGTATTTGGTACTGTGGCTATCTTTGTTCTTCTGATGGTATTTAGTACTGTGGCTATCTTTGTTCTTCTGATGGCCACTGTACTAAAGATAGCCACTGTACTAAATACCAACAGAGGACTGTTGGTATTTAGTACAGTGGCTATCTTTGTTCTTCTGATGGTATTTAGTACTGTGGCTATCTTTGTTCCTCTGATGGTATTTAGTACTGTGGCTATCTTTGTTCTTCTGATGGTATTTAGTACTGTGGCTATCTTTGTTCTTCTGATGGTATTTAGTACTGTGGCTATCTTTGTTCTTCTGATGGTATTTAGTACTGTGGCTATCTTTGTTCTTCTGATGGTATTTAGCACTGTGGCTATCTTTGTTCTTCTGATGGTATTTAGTACTGTGGCTATCTTTATTCCTCTGATGGCTATCTTTGTTCCTCTGATGGTATTTAGTACTGGGGCTATCTTTGTTCCTCTGATGGTATTTAGTACTGTGGCTATCTTTGTTCTTCTGATGGTATTTAGTACTGTGGCTATCTTTGTTCTTCTGATGGTATTTAGTACTGTGGCTATCTTTGTTCTTCTGATGGTATTTAGTACTGTGGCTATCTTTGTTCTTCTGATGGTATTTAGTACTGTGGCTATCTTTGTTCCTCTGATGGTATTTAGTACTGTGGCTATCTTTGTTCTTCTGATGGTATTTAGTACTGTGGCTATCTTTGTTCTTCTGATGGTATTTAGTACTGTGGCTATCTTTGTTCTTCTGATGGTATTTAGTACTGTGGCTATCTTTGTTCTTCTGATGGTATTTAGTACTGGGGCTATCTTTGTTCCTCTGATGGTATTTAGTACTGTGGCTATCTTTGTTCTTCTGATGGTATTTAGTACTGTGGCTATCTTTGTTGTTCTGATGGTATTTAGTACTGTGGCTATCTTTGTTCTTCTGATGGTATTTAGTACTGTGGCTATCTTTGTTCTTCTGATGGCCACTGTACTAAAGATAGCCACTGTACTAAATACCAACAGAGGACTGTTGGTATTTAGTACAGTGGCTATCTTTGTTCTTCTGATGGTATTTAGTACTGTGGCTATCTTTGTTCCTCTGATGGTATTTAGTACTGTGGCTATCTTTGTTCTTCTGATGGTATTTAGTACTGTGGCTATCTTTGTTCTCCTGATGGTATTTAGTACTGTGACTGTCTTTGTTCTTCTGATGGTATTTAGTACTGTGGCTATCTTTGTTCTTCTGATGGTATTTAGTACTGTGGCTACCTTTGTTCTTCTGATGGTATTTAGTACTGTGACTGTCTTTGTTCTTCTGATGGTATTTAGTACTGTGGCTACCTTTGTTCCTCTGATGGTATTTAGTACTGTGACTGTCTTTGTTCTTCTGATGGTATTTAGTACTGTGACTGTCTTTGTTCTTCTGATGGTATTTAGTACTGTGGCTATCTTTGTTCTTCTGATGGTATTTAGTACTGTGGCTATCTTTGTACCCCTGATGGTATTTAGTACTGTGGCTATCTTTGTTCTTCTGATGGTATTTAGTACTGTGGCTATCTTTGTTCCCCTGATGGTATTTAGTACTGTGGCTATCTTTGTTCCCCTGATGGTATTTAGTACCGTGGCTATCTTTGTTCTTCAGATGGTATTTAGTACTGTGGCTATCTTTGTTGTTCTGATGGTATTTGGTACTGTGGCTATCTTTGTTCTTCTGATGGTATTTAGTACTGTGGCTATATTTGTTGTTCTGATGGTATTTAGTACTGTGGCTATCTTTGTTCCCCTGATGGTATTTAGTACTGTGGCTATCTTTGTTCTTCTGATGGTATTTAGTACTGTGGCTATCTTTGTTCTTCTGATGGTATTTAGTACTGTGGCTATCTTTGTTCTTCTGATGGTATTTAGTACTGTGGCTATCTTTGTTCTTCTGATGGTATTTAGTACTGTGGCTATCTTTGTTCTTCTGATGGTATTTAGTACTGTGGCTATCTTTGTTCCTCTGATGGTATTTAGTACTGTGGCTATCTTTGTTCCTCTGATGGTATTTAGTACTGTGGCTATCTTTGTTCTTCTGATGGTATTTAGTACTGTGGCTATCTTTGTTCTTCTGATGGTATTTAGTACTGTGGCTATCTTTGTTCTTCTGATGGTATTTAGTACTGTGGCTATCTTTGTTCTTCTGATGGTATTTAGTACTGTGGCTATCTTTGTTCTTCTGATGGTATTTAGTACTGTGGCTATCTTTGTTCCTCTGATGGTATTTAGTACTGTGGCTATCTTTGTTCCCCCGATGCTATTTAGTACTGTGGCTATCTTTGTTCTTCTGATGGTATTTAGTACTGTGGCTATCTTTGTTCTTTTGATGGTATTTAGTACTGTGGCTATCTTTGTTCCTCTGATGGTATTTGGTACTGTGGCTATCTTTGTTCCTCTGATGGTATTTAGTACTGTGGCTATCTTTGTTCCTCTGATGGTATTTAGTACTGTGGCTATCTTTGTTCCTGTGATGGTATTTAGTACTGGGGCAATTTTTGTTCCTTTGATGGTATTTAGTACAGGGGCTATCTTTGTTCCTCTGATGGTATTTAGTACTGTGGCTATCTTTGTTCCTCTGATAGTATTTAGTACTGTGGCTATCTTTGTTCCCCTGATGGTATTTAGTACTGTGGCTATCTTTGTTCTTCTGATGGTATTTAGTGCTGTGGCTATCTTTGTTCCTCTGATGGTATTTAGTACTGTGACTATCTTTGTTCTTATGATGGTATTTAGTACTGTGGCTATCTTTGTTCTTCTGATGGTATTTAGTACTGTGGCTATCTTTGTTCTTCTGATGGTATTTAGTACTGTGGCTATCTTTGTTCTTCTGATGGTATTTAGTACTGTGGCTATCTTTGTTCTTCTGATGGTATTTAGTACTGTGGCTATCTTTGTTCTTCTGATGGTATTTAGTACTGTGGCTATCTTTGTTCTTCTGATGGTATTTAGTACTGTGGCTATCTTTGTTCTTCTGATGGTATTTAGTACTGTGGCTATCTTTGTTCTTCTGATGGTATTTAGTACTGTGGTTATCTTTGTTCTTCTGATGGTATTTAGTACTGTGGCTATCTTTGTTCCCCTGATGGTATTTAGTACTGTGGCTATCTTTGTTCTTCTGATGGTATTTAGTACTGTGGCTATCTTTGTTCTTCTGATGGTATTTAGTACTGTGGCTATCTGTGTTCTTCTGATGGTATTTCGCACTGTGGCTATCTTTGTTCTTCTGATGGTATTTAGTACTGTGGCTATCTTTGTTCTTCTGATGGTATTTAGTACTGTGGCTATCTTTGTTCCTCTGATGGTATTTAGTACAATGGCTATCTTTGTTCTTCTGATGGTATTTAGTACTGTGGCTATCTGTGTTCTTCTGATGGTATTTAGCACTGTGGCTATCTTTGTTCTTCTGATGGTATTTAGTACTGTGGCTATCTTTATTCCTCTGATGGTATTTAGTACTGTGGCTATCTTTGTTCTTTTGATGGTATTTAGTACTGTGGCTATCTTTGTTCTTCTGATGGTATTTAGTACTGTGGCTATCTTTGTTCTTCTGATGGTATTTAGTACTGTGGCTATCTTTGTTCCTCTGATGGTATTTAGTACAGTGGCTATCTTTGTTCCCCCGATGGTATTTAGTACTGTGGCTATCTTTGTTCTTCTGATGGTATTTAGTACTGTGGCTATCTTTGTTCTTCTGATGGTATTTAGTACTGTGGCTATCTTTGTTCTTTTGATGGTATTTAGTACTGTGGCTATCTTTGTTCCTCTGATGGTATTTAGTACTGTGGCTATCTTTGTTCTTTTGATGGTATTTAGTACTGGGGCTATCTTTGTTCCTCTGATGGTATTTAGTACTGTGGCTATCTTTCTTCTTCTGATGGTATTTAGTACTGTGGCTATCTTTGTTCCTCTGATGGTATTTAGTACAGTGGCTATCTTTGTTCTTCTGATGGTATTTAGTACTGTGGCTATCTTTGTTCCTCTGATGGTATTTAGTACTGTGGCTATCTTTGTTCCTCTGATGGTATTTAGTACTGGGGTTATCTTTGTTCCTCTGATGGTATTTAGTACAGGGGCTATCTTTGTTCCTCTGATGGTATTTAGTACTGTGGCTATCTTTGTTCCTCTGATGGTATTTAGTACTGGGGCTATCTTTGTTCCTCTGATGGTATTTAGTACTGTGGCTATCTTTGTTCTTCTGATGGTATTTAGTACTGTGGCTATCTTTGTTCTTCTGATGGTATTTAGTACTGTGGCTATCTTTGTTCTTCTGATGGTATTTAGTACTGTGGCTATCTTTGTTCTTCTGATGGTATTTAGTACTGTGGCTATCTTTGTTCCTCTGATGGTATTTAGTACTGTGGCTATCTTTGTTCTTCTGATGGTATTTAGTACTGTGGCTATCTTTGTTCTTCTGATGGTATTTAGTACTGTGGCTATCTTTGTTCTTCTGATGGTATTTAGCACTGTGGCTATCTTTGTTCTTCTGATGGTATTTAGTACTGTGGCTATCTTTATTCCTCTGATGGTATTTAGTACTGTGGCTATCTTTGTTCTTTTGATGGTATTTAGTACTGTGGCTATCTTTGTTCTTCTGATGGTATTTAGTACTGTGGCTATCTTTGTTCTTCTGATGGTATTTAGTACTGTGGCTATCTTTGTTCCTCTGATGGTATTTAGTACAGTGGCTATCTTTGTTGCCCCGATGGTATTTAGTACTGTGGCTATCTTTGTTCTTCTGATGGTATTTAGTACTGTGGCTATCTTTGTTCTTCTGATGGTATTTAGTACTGTGGCTATCTTTGTTCTTTTGATGGTATTTAGTACTGTGGCTATCTTTGTTCCTCTGATGGTATTTAGTACTGTGGCTATCTTTGTTCTTTTGATGGTATTTAGTACTGGGGCTATCTTTGTTCCTCTGATGGTATTTAGTACTGTGGCTATCTTTGTTCTTCTGATGGTATTTAGTACTGTGGCTATCTTTGTTCCTCTGATGGTATTTAGTACAGTGGCTATCTTTGTTCTTCTGATGGTATTTAGTACTGTGGCTATCTTTGTTCCTCTGATGGTATTTAGTACTGTGGCTATCTTTGTTCCTCTGATGGTATTTAGTACTGGGGTTATCTTTGTTCCTCTGATGGTATTTAGTACAGGGGCTATCTTTGTTCCTCTGATGGTATTTAGTACTGTGGCTATCTTTGTTCCTCTGATGGTATTTAGTACTGGGGCTATCTTTGTTCCTCTGATGGTATTTAGTACTGTGGCTATCTTTGTTCTTCTGATGGTATTTAGTACTGTGGCTATCTTTGTTGTTCTGATGGTATTTAGTACTGTGGCTATCTTTGTTCTTCTGATGGTATTTAGTACTGTGGCTATCTTTGTTCTTCTGATGGCCACTGTACTAAAGATAGCCACTGTACTAAATACCAACAGAGGACTGTTGGTATTTAGTACAGTGGCTATCTTTGTTCTTCTGATGGTATTTAGTACTGTGGCTATCTTTGTTCCTCTGATGGTATTTAGTACTGTGGCTATCTTTGTTCTTCTGATGGTATTTAGTACTGTGGCTATCTTTGTTCTTCTGATGGTATTTAGTACTGTGGCTATCTTTGTTCTTCTGATGGTATTTAGTACTGTGGCTATCTTTGTTCTTCTGATGGTATTTAGCACTGTGGCTATCTTTGTTCTTCTGATGGTATTTAGTACTGTGGCTATCTTTATTCCTCTGATGGCTATCTTTGTTCCTCTGATGGTATTTAGTACTGGGGCTATCTTTGTTCCTCTGATGGTATTTAGTACTGTGGCTATCTTTGTTCTTCTGATGGTATTTAGTACTGTGGCTATCTTTGTTCTTCTGATGGTATTTAGTACTGTGGCTATCTTTGTTCTTCTGATGGTATTTAGTACTGTGGCTATCTTTGTTCTTCTGATGGTATTTAGTACTGTGGCTATCTTTGTTCCTCTGATGGTATTTAGTACTGTGGCTATCTTTGTTCTTCTGATGGTATTTAGTACTGTGGCTATCTTTGTTCTTCTGATGGTATTTAGTACTGTGGCTATCTTTGTTCTTCTGATGGTATTTAGTACTGTGGCTATCTTTGTTCTTCTGATGGTATTTAGCACTGTGGCTATCTTTGTTCTTCTGATGGTATTTAGTACTGTGGCTATCTTTATTCCTCTGATGGTATTTAGTACTGTGGCTATCTTTGTTCTTTTGATGGTATTTAGTACTGTGGCTATCTTTGTTCTTCTGATGGTATTTAGTACTGTGGCTATCTTTGTTCTTCTGATGGTATTTAGTACTGTGGCTATCTTTGTTCCTCTGATGGTATTTAGTACAGTGGCTATCTTTGTTCCCCCAATGGTATTTAGTACTGTGGCTATCTTTGTTCTTCTGATGGTATTTAGTACTGTGGCTATCTTTGTTCTTCTGATGGTATTTAGTACTGTGGCTATCTTTGTTCTTTTGATGGTATTTAGTACTGTGGCTATCTTTGTTCCTCTGATGGTATTTAGTACTGTGGCTATCTTTGTTTTTCTGATGGTATTTAGTACTGTGGCTATCTTTGTTGTTCTGATGGTATTTAGTACTGTGGCTATCTTTGTTCTTCTGATGGTATTTAGTACTGTGGCTATCTTTGTTCTTCTGATGGCCACTGTACTAAAGATAGCCACTGTACTAAATACCAACAGAGGACTGTTGGTATTTAGTACAGTGGCTATCTTTGTTCTTCTGATGGTATTTAGTACTGTGGCTATCTTTGTTGTTCTGATGGTATTTAGTACTGTGGCTATCTTTGTTCTTCTGATGGTATTTAGTACTGTGGCTATCTTTGTTCTTCTGATGGTATTTAGTACTGTGGCTATCTTTGTTCTTCTGATGGTATTTAGTACTGTGGCTACCTTTGTTCTTCTGATGGTATTTAGTACTGTGACTGTCTTTGTTCTTCTGATGGTATTTAGTACTGTGGCTACCTTTGTTCCTCTGATGGTATTTAGTACTGTGACTGTCTTTGTTCTTCTGATGGTATTTAGTACTGTGACTGTCTTTGTTCTTCTGATGGTATTTAGTACTGTGGCTATCTTTGTTCTTCTGATGGTATTTAGTACTGTGGCTATCTTTGTACCCCTGATGGTATTTAGTACTGTGGCTATCTTTGTTCTTCTGATGGTATTTAGTACTGTGGCTATCTTTGTTCCCCTGATGGTATTTAGTACTGTGGCTATCTTTGTTCCCCTGATGGTATTTAGTACCGTGGCTATCTTTGTTCTTCTGATGGTATTTAGTACTGTGGCTATCTTTGTTGTTCTGATGGTATTTAGTACTGTGGCTATCTTTATTCTTCTGATGGTATTTAGTACTGTGGCTATATTTGTTGTTCTGATGGTATTTAGTACTGTGGCTATCTTTGTTCCCCTGATGGTATTTAGTACTGTGGCTATCTTTGTTCTTCTGATGGTATTTAGTACTGTGGCTATCTTTGTTCTTCTGATGGTATTTAGTACTGTGGCTATCTTTGTTCTTCTGATGGTATTTAGTACTGTGGCTATCTTTGTTCTACTGATGGTATTTAGTACTGTGGCTATCTTTGTTCTTCTGATGGTATTTAGTACTGTGGCTATCTTTGTTCCTCTGATGGTATTTAGTACTGTGGCTATCTTTGTTCCTCTGATGGTATTAGTACTGTGGCTATCTTTGTTCTTCTGATGGTATTTAGTACTGTGGCTATCTTTGTTCTTCTGATGGTATTTAGTACTGTGGCTATCTTTGTTCTTCTGATGGTATTTAGTACTGTGGCTATCTTTGTTCTTCTGATGGTATTTAGTACTGTGGCTATCTTTGTTCTTCTGATGGTATTTAGTACTGTGGCTATCTTTGTTCCTCTGATGGTATTTAGTACTGTGGCTATCTTTGTTCCCCCGATGGTATTTAGTACTGTGGCTATCTTTGTTCTTCTGATGGTATTTAGTACTGTGGCTATCTTTGTTCTTTTGATGGTATTTAGTACTGTGGCTATCTTTGTTCCTCTGATGGTATTTGGTACTGTGGCTATCTTTGTTCCTCTGATGGTATTTAGTACTGTGGCTATCTTTGTTCTTCTGATGGTATTTAGTACTGTGGCTATCTTTGTTCCTCTGATGGTATTTAGTACTGTGGCTATCTTTGTTCCTGTGATGGTATTTAGTACTGGGGCAATTTTTGTTCCTTTGATGGTATTTAGTACAGGGGCTATCTTTGTTCCTCTGATGGTATTTAGTACTGTGGCTATCTTTGTTCCTCTGATAGTATTTAGTACTGGGGCTATCTTTGTTCCTCTGATGGTATTTAGTACTGTGGCTATCTTTGTTCTTCTGATGGTATTTAGTACTGTGGCTATCTTTGTTCTTCTGATGGTATTTAGTACTGTGGCTATCTTTGTTCCCCCGATGGTATTTAGTACTGTGGCTATCTTTGTTCTTCTGATGGTATTTAGTACTGTGGCTATCTTTGTTCCCCCGATGGTATTTAGTACTGTGGCTATCTTTGTTCCTCTGATGGTATTTAGTACTGTGGCTATCTTTGTTCTTCTCTATGGTATTTAGCACTGTGGCTATCTTTGTTCTTCTGATGGTATTTAGTACTGTGGCTATCTTTGATCCTCTGATGGTATTTAGTACTGTGGCTATCTTTGTTCCCCCGATGGTATTTAGTACTGTGGCTATCTTTGTTCCCCTGATGGTATTTAGTACTGTGGCTATCTTTGTTCTTCTGATGGTATTTAGTGCTGTGGCTATCTTTGTTCCTCTGATGGTATTTAGTACTGTGACTATCTTTGTTCTTATGATGGTATTTAGTACTGTGGCTATCTTTGTTCTTCTGATGGTATTTAGTACTGTGGCTATCTTTGTTCTTCTGATGGTATTTAGTACTGTGGCTATCTTTGTTCTTCTGATGGTATTTAGTACTGTGGCTATCTTTGTTCTTCTGATGGTATTTAGTACTGTGGCTATCTTTGTTCTTCTGATGGTATTTAGTACTGTGGCTATCTTTGTTCTTCTGATGGTATTTAGTACTGTGGCTATCTTTGTTCTTCTGATGGTATTTAGTACTGTGGCTATCTTTGTTCTTCTGATGGTATTTAGTACTGTGGCTATCTTTGTTCTTCTGATGGTATTTAGTACTGTGGCTATCTTTGTTCCCCTGATGGTATTTAGTACTGTGGCTATCTTTGTTCTTCTGATGGTATTTAGTACTGTGGCTATCTTTGTTCTTTTGATGGTATTTAGTACTGTGGCTATCTTTGTTCTTCTGATGGTATTTCGCACTGTGGCTATCTTTGTTCTTCTGATGGTATTTAGTACTGTGGCTATCTTTGTTCTTCTGATGGTATTTAGTACTGTGGCTATCTTTGTTCCTCTGATGGTATTTAGTACAATGGCTATCTTTGTTCTTCTGATGGTATTTAGTACTGTGGCTATCTGTGTTCTTCTGATGGTATTTAGTACTGTGGCTATCTTTGTTCTTCTGATGGTATTTAGTACTGTGGCTATCTTTGTTCCTCTGTTGGTATTTAGTACAGTGGCTATCTTTGTTCTTCTGATGGTATTTAGTACTGTGGCTATCTTTGTTCCTCTGATGGTATTTAGTACTGTGGCTATCTTTGTTCTTCTGATGGTATTTAGTACTGTGGCTATCTTTGTTCTTCTGATGGTATTTAGTACTGTGGCTATCTTTGTTCTTCTGATGGTATTTAGTACTGTGGCTATCTTTGTTCTTCTGATGGTATTTAGCACTGTGGCTATCTTTGTTCTTCTGATGGTATTTAGTACTGTGGCTATCTTTGTTCTTCTGATGGTATTTAGTACTGTGGCTATCTTTGTTCTTCTGATGGTATTTAGTACTGTGGCTATCTTTGTTCTTCTGATGGTATTTAGTACTGTGGCTATCTTTGTTCTTCTGATGGTATTTAGTACTGTGGCTATCTTTGTTCCTCTGATGGTATTTAGTACAGTGGCTATCTTTGTTCCCCCGATGGTATTTAGTACTGTGGCTATCTTTGTTCTTCTGATGGTATTTAGTACTGTGGCTATCTTTGTTCTTCTGATGGTATTTAGTACTGTGGCTATCTTTGTTCTTTTGATGGTATTTAGTACTGTGGCTATCTTTGTTCCTCTGATGGTATTTAGTACTGTGGCTATCTTTGTTCTTTTGATGGTATTTAGTACTGGGGCTATCTTTGTTCCTCTGATGGTATTTAGTACTGTGGCTATCTTTGTTCTTCTGATGGTATTTAGTACTGTGGCTATCTTTGTTCTTCTGATGGTATTTAGTACTGTGGCTATCTGTGTTCTTCTGATGGTATTTCGCACTGTGGCTATCTTTGTTCTTCTGATGGTATTTAGTACTGTGGCTATCTTTGTTCTTCTGATGGTATTTAGTACTGTGGCTATCTTTGTTCCTCTGATGGTATTTAGTACAATGGCTATCTTTGTTCTTCTGATGGTATTTAGTACTGTGGCTATCTGTGTTCTTCTGATGGTATTTAGCACTGTGGCTATCTTTGTTCTTCTGATGGTATTTAGTACTGTGGCTATCTTTATTCCTCTGATGGTATTTAGTACTGTGGCTATCTTTGTTCTTTTGATGGTATTTAGTACTGTGGCTATCTTTGTTCTTCTGATGGTATTTAGTACTGTGGCTATCTTTGTTCTTCTGATGGTATTTAGTACTGTGGCTATCTTTGTTCCTCTGATGGTATTTAGTACAGTGGCTATCTTTGTTCCCCCGATGGTATTTAGTACTGTGGCTATCTTTGTTCTTCTGATGGTATTTAGTACTGTGGCTATCTTTGTTCTTCTGATGGTATTTAGTACTGTGGCTATCTTTGTTCTTTTGATGGTATTTAGTACTGTGGCTATCTTTGTTCCTCTGATGGTATTTAGTACTGTGGCTATCTTTGTTCTTTTGATGGTATTTAGTACTGGGGCTATCTTTGTTCCTCTGATGGTATTTAGTACTGTGGCTATCTTTCTTCTTCTGATGGTATTTAGTACTGTGGCTATCTTTGTTCTTCTGATGGTATTTAGTACTGTGGCTATCTTTGTTCTTCTGATGGTATTTAGTACTGTGGCTATCTTTGTTCCTCTGATGGTATTTAGTACTGTGGCTATCTTTGTTCTTCTGATGGTATTTAGTACTGTGGCTATCTTTGTTCTTCTGATGGTATTTAGTACTGTGGCTATCTTTGTTCTTCTGATGGTATTTAGCACTGTGGCTATCTTTGTTCTTCTGATGGTATTTAGTACTGTGGCTATCTTTATTCCTCTGATGGTATTTAGTACTGTGGCTATCTTTGTTCTTTTGATGGTATTTAGTACTGTGGCTATCTTTGTTCTTCTGATGGTATTTAGTACTGTGGCTATCTTTGTTCTTCTGATGGTATTTAGTACTGTGGCTATCTTTGTTCCTCTGATGGTATTTAGTACAGTGGCTATCTTTGTTGCCCCGATGGTATTTAGTACTGTGGCTATCTTTGTTCTTCTGATGGTATTTAGTACTGTGGCTATCTTTGTTCTTCTGATGGTATTTAGTACTGTGGCTATCTTTGTTCTTTTGATGGTATTTAGTACTGTGGCTATCTTTGTTCCTCTGATGGTATTTAGTACTGTGGCTATCTTTGTTCTTTTGATGGTATTTAGTACTGGGGCTATCTTTGTTCCTCTGATGGTATTTAGTACTGTGGCTATCTTTGTTCTTCTGATGGTATTTAGTACTGTGGCTATCTTTGTTCCTCTGATGGTATTTAGTACAGTGGCTATCTTTGTTCTTCTGATGGTATTTAGTACTGTGGCTATCTTTGTTCCTCTGATGGTATTTAGTACTGTGGCTATCTTTGTTCCTCTGATGGTATTTAGTACTGGGGTTATCTTTGTTCCTCTGATGGTATTTAGTACAGGGGCTATCTTTGTTCCTCTGATGGTATTTAGTACTGTGGCTATCTTTGTTCCTCTGATGGTATTTAGTACTGGGGCTATCTTTGTTCCTCTGATGGTATTTAGTACTGTGGCTATCTTTGTTCTTCTGATGGTATTTAGTACTGTGGCTATCTTTGTTGTTCTGATGGTATTTAGTACTGTGGCTATCTTTGTTCTTCTGATGGTATTTAGTACTGTGGCTATCTTTGTTCTTCTGATGGCCACTGTACTAAAGATAGCCACTGTACTAAATACCAACAGAGGACTGTTGGTATTTAGTACAGTGGCTATCTTTGTTCTTCTGATGGTATTTAGTACTGTGGCTATCTTTGTTCCTCTGATGGTATTTAGTACTGTGGCTATCTTTGTTCTTCTGATGGTATTTAGTACTGTGGCTATCTTTGTTCTTCTGATGGTATTTAGTACTGTGGCTATCTTTGTTCTTCTGATGGTATTTAGTACTGTGGCTATCTTTGTTCTTCTGATGGTATTTAGCACTGTGGCTATCTATGTTCTTCTGATGGTATTTAGTACTGTGGCTATCTTTATTCCTCTGATGGCTATCTTTGTTCCTCTGATGGTATTTAGTACTGGGGCTATCTTTGTTCCTCTGATGGTATTTAGTACTGTGGCTATCTTTGTTCTTCTGATGGTATTTAGTACTGTGGCTATCTTTGTTCTTCTGATGGTATTTAGTACTGTGGCTATCTTTGTTCTTCTGATGGTATTTAGTACTGTGGCTATCTTTGTTCTTCTGATGGTATTTAGTACTGTGGCTATCTTTGTTCCTCTGATGGTATTTAGTACTGTGGCTATCTTTGTTCTTCTGATGGTATTTAGTACTGTGGCTATCTTTGTTCTTCTGATGGTATTTAGTACTGTGGCTATCTTTGTTCTTCTGATGGTATTTAGTACTGTGGCTATCTTTGTTCTTCTGATGGTATTTAGCACTGTGGCTATCTTTGTTCTTCTGATGGTATTTAGTACTGTGGCTATCTTTATTCCTCTGATGGTATTTAGTACTGTGGCTATCTTTGTTCTTTTGATGGTATTTAGTACTGTGGCTATCTTTGTTCTTCTGATGGTATTTAGTACTGTGGCTATCTTTGTTCTTCTGATGGTATTTAGTACTGTGGCTATCTTTGTTCCTCTGATGGTATTTAGTACAGTGGCTATCTTTGTTCCCCCAATGGTATTTAGTACTGTGGCTATCTTTGTTCTTCTGATGGTATTTAGTACTGTGGCTATCTTTGTTCTTCTGATGGTATTTAGTACTGTGGCTATCTTTGTTCTTTTGATGGTATTTAGTACTGTGGCTATCTTTGTTCCTCTGATGGTATTTAGTACTGTGGCTATCTTTGTTTTTCTGATGGTATTTAGTACTGTGGCTATCTTTGTTGTTCTGATGGTATTTAGTACTGTGGCTATCTTTGTTCTTCTGATGGTATTTAGTACTGTGGCTATCTTTGTTCTTCTGATGGCCACTGTACTAAAGATAGCCACTGTACTAAATACCAACAGAGGACTGTTGGTATTTAGTACAGTGGCTATCTTTGTTCTTCTGATGGTATTTAGTACTGTGGCTATCTTTGTTGTTCTGATGGTATTTAGTACTGTGGCTATCTTTGTTCTTCTGATGGTATTTAGTACTGTGGCTATCTTTGTTCTTCTGATGGTATTTAGTACTGTGGCTATCTTTGTTCTTCTGATGGTATTTAGTACTGTGGCTACCTTTGTTCTTCTGATGGTATTTAGTACTGTGACTGTCTTTGTTCTTCTGATGGTATTTAGTACTGTGGCTACCTTTGTTCCTCTGATGGTATTTAGTACTGTGACTGTCTTTGTTCTTCTGATGGTATTTAGTACTGTGACTGTCTTTGTTCTTCTGATGGTATTTAGTACTGTGGCTATCTTTGTTCTTCTGATGGTATTTAGTACTGTGGCTATCTTTGTACCCCTGATGGTATTTAGTACTGTGGCTATCTTTGTTCTTCTGATGGTATTTAGTACTGTGGCTATCTTTGTTCCCCTGATGGTATTTAGTACTGTGGCTATCTTTGTTCCCCTGATGGTATTTAGTACCGTGGCTATCTTTGTTCTTCTGATGGTATTTAGTACTGTGGCTATCTTTGTTGTTCTGATGGTATTTAGTACTGTGGCTATCTTTATTCTTCTGATGGTATTTAGTACTGTGGCTATATTTGTTGTTCTGATGGTATTTAGTACTGTGGCTATCTTTGTTCCCCTGATGGTATTTAGTACTGTGGCTATCTTTGTTCTTCTGATGGTATTTAGTACTGTGGCTATCTTTGTTCTTCTGATGGTATTTAGTACTGTGGCTATCTTTGTTCTTCTGATGGTATTTAGTACTGTGGCTATCTTTGTTCTACTGATGGTATTTAGTACTGTGGCTATCTTTGTTCTTCTGATGGTATTTAGTACTGTGGCTATCTTTGTTCCTCTGATGGTATTTAGTACTGTGGCTATCTTTGTTCCTCTGATGGTATTTAGTACTGTGGCTATCTTTGTTCTTCTGATGGTATTTAGTACTGTGGCTATCTTTGTTCTTCTGATGGTATTTAGTACTGTGGCTATCTTTGTTCTTCTGATGGTATTTAGTACTGTGGCTATCTTTGTTCTTCTGATGGTATTTAGTACTGTGGCTATCTTTGTTCTTCTGATGGTATTTAGTACTGTGGCTATCTTTGTTCCTCTGATGGTATTTAGTACTGTGGCTATCTTTGTTCCCCCGATGGTATTTAGTACTGTGGCTATCTTTGTTCTTCTGATGGTATTTAGTACTGTGGCTATCTTTGTTCTTTTGATGGTATTTAGTACTGTGGCTATCTTTGTTCCTCTGATGGTATTTGGTACTGTGGCTATCTTTGTTCCTCTGATGGTATTTAGTACTGTGGCTATCTTTGTTCTTCTGATGGTATTTAGTACTGTGGCTATCTTTGTTCCTCTGATGGTATTTAGTACTGTGGCTATCTTTGTTCCTGTGATGGTATTTAGTACTGGGGCAATTTTTGTTCCTTTGATGGTATTTAGTACAGGGGCTATCTTTGTTCCCCCGATGGTATTTAGTACTGTGGCTATCTTTGTTCCTCTGATGGTATTTAGTACTGTGGCTATCTTTGTTCTTCTCTATGGTATTTAGCACTGTGGCTATATTTGTTCTTCTGATGGTATTTAGTACTGTGGCTATCTTTGATCCTCTGATGGTATTTAGTACTGTGGCTATCTTTGTTCCCCCGATGGTATTTAGTACTGTGGCTATCTTTGTTCCCCTGATGGTATTTAGTACTGTGGCTATCTTTGTTCTTCTGATGGTATTTAGTGCTGTGGCTATCTTTGTTCCTCTGATGGTATTTAGTACTGTGACTATCTTTGTTCTTATGATGGTATTTAGTACTGTGGCTATCTTTGTTCTTTTGATGGTATTTAGTACTGTGGCTATCTTTGTTCTTCTGATGGTATTTAGTACTGTGGCTATCTTTGTTCTTCTGATGGTATTTAGTACTGTGGCTATCTTTGTTCTTCTGATGGTATTTAGTACTGTGGCTATCTTTGTTCTTCTGATGGTATTTAGTACTGTGGCTATCTTTGTTCTTCTGATGGTATTTAGTACTGTGGCTATCTTTGTTCTTCTGATGGTATTTAGTACTGTGGCTATCTTTGTTCTTCTGATGGTATTTAGTACTGTGGCTATCTTTGTTCTTCTGATGGTATTTAGTACTGTGGCTATCTTTGTTCCCCTGATGGTATTTAGTACTGTGGCTATCTTTGTTCTTCTGATGGTATTTAGTACTGTGGCTATCTTTGTTCTTTTGATGGTATTTAGTACTGTGGCTATCTTTGTTCTTCTGATGGTATTTCGCACTGTGGCTATCTTTGTTCTTCTGATGGTATTTAGTACTGTGGCTATCTTTGTTCTTCTGATGGTATTTAGTACTGTGGCTATCTTTGTTCCTCTGATGGTATTTAGTACAATGGCTATCTTTGTTCTTCTGATGGTATTTAGTACTGTGGCTATCTGTGTTCTTCTGATGGTATTTAGTACTGTGGCTATCTTTGTTCTTCTGATGGTATTTAGTACTGTGGCTATCTTTGTTCCTCTGTTGGTATTTAGTACAGTGGCTATCTTTGTTCTTCTGATGGTATTTAGTACTGTGGCTATCTTTGTTCCTCTGATGGTATTTAGTACTGTGGCTATCTTTGTTCTTCTGATGGTATTTAGTACTGTGGCTATCTTTGTTCTTCTGATGGTATTTAGTACTGTGGCTATCTTTGTTCTTCTGATGGTATTTAGTACTGTGGCTATCTTTGTTCTTCTGATGGTATTTAGCACTGTGGCTATCTTTGTTCTTCTGATGGTATTTAGTACTGTGGCTATCTTTGTTCTTCTGATGGTATTTAGTACTGTGGCTATCTTTGTTCTTCTGATGGTATTTAGTACTGTGGCTATCTTTGTTCTTCTGATGGTATTTAGTACTGTGGCTATCTTTGTTCCTCTGATGGTATTTAGTACTGTGGCTATCTTTGTTCTTCTCTATGGTATTTAGCACTGTGGCTATATTTGTTCTTCTGATGGTATTTAGTACTGTGGCTATCTTTGATCCTCTGATGGTATTTAGTACTGTGGCTATCTTTGTTCCCCCGATGGTATTTAGTACTGTGGCTATCTTTGTTCCCCTGATGGTATTTAGTACTGTGGCTATCTTTGTTCTTCTGATGGTATTTAGTGCTGTGGCTATCTTTGTTCCTCTGATGGTATTTAGTACTGTGACTATCTTTGTTCTTATGATGGTATTTAGTACTGTGGCTATCTTTGTTCTTTTGATGGTATTTAGTACTGTGGCTATCTTTGTTCTTCTGATGGTATTTAGTACTGTGGCTATCTTTGTTCTTCTGATGGTATTTAGTACTGTGGCTATCTTTGTTCTTCTGATGGTATTTAGTACTGTGGCTATCTTTGTTCTTCTGATGGTATTTAGTACTGTGGCTATCTTTGTTCTTCTGATGGTATTTAGTACTGTGGCTATCTTTGTTCTTCTGATGGTATTTAGTACTGTGGCTATCTTTGTTCTTCTGATGGTATTTAGTACTGTGGCTATCTTTGTTCTTCTGATGGTATTTAGTACTGTGGCTATCTTTGTTCCCCTGATGGTATTTAGTACTGTGGCTATCTTTGTTCTTCTGATGGTATTTAGTACTGTGGCTATCTTTGTTCTTTTGATGGTATTTAGTACTGTGGCTATCTTTGTTCTTCTGATGGTATTTCGCACTGTGGCTATCTTTGTTCTTCTGATGGTATTTAGTACTGTGGCTATCTTTGTTCTTCTGATGGTATTTAGTACTGTGGCTATCTTTGTTCCTCTGATGGTATTTAGTACAATGGCTATCTTTGTTCTTCTGATGGTATTTAGTACTGTGGCTATCTGTGTTCTTCTGATGGTATTTAGTACTGTGGCTATCTTTGTTCTTCTGATGGTATTTAGTACTGTGGCTATCTTTGTTCCTCTGTTGGTATTTAGTACAGTGGCTATCTTTGTTCTTCTGATGGTATTTAGTACTGTGGCTATCTTTGTTCCTCTGATGGTATTTAGTACTGTGGCTATCTTTGTTCTTCTGATGGTATTTAGTACTGTGGCTATCTTTGTTCTTCTGATGGTATTTAGTACTGTGGCTATCTTTGTTCTTCTGATGGTATTTAGTACTGTGGCTATCTTTGTTCTTCTGATGGTATTTAGCACTGTGGCTATCTTTGTTCTTCTGATGGTATTTAGTACTGTGGCTATCTTTGTTCTTCTGATGGTATTTAGTACTGTGGCTATCTTTGTTCTTCTGATGGTATTTAGTACTGTGGCTATCTTTGTTCTTCTGATGGTATTTAGTACTGTGGCTATCTTTGTTCTTCTGATGGTATTTAGTACTGTGGCTATCTTTGTTCCTCTGATGGTATTTAGTACAGTGGCTATCTTTGTTCCCCCGATGGTATTTAGTACTGTGGCTATCTTTGTTCTTCTGATGGTATTTAGTACTGTGGCTATCTTTGTTCTTCTGATGGTATTTAGTACTGTGGCTATCTTTGTTCTTTTGATGGTATTTAGTACTGTGGCTATCTTTGTTCCTCTGATGGTATTTAGTACTGTGGCTATCTTTGTTCTTTTGATGGTATTTAGTACTGGGGCTATCTTTGTTCCTCTGATGGTATTTAGTACTGTGGCTATCTTTGTTCTTCTGATGGTATTTAGTACTGTGGCTATCTTTGTTCTTCTGATGGTATTTAGTACTGTGTCTATCTTTGTTCTTCTGATGGTATTTAGTACTGTGGCTATCTTTGTTCTTCTGATGGTATTTAGTACTGTGGCTATCTTTGTTCCTCTGATGGTATTTAGTACTGTGGCTATCTTTGTTCTTCTGATGGTATTTAGTACTGTGGCTATCTTTGTTCCTCTGATGGTATTTAGTACTGTGGCTATCTTTGTTCTTCTGATGGTATTTAGTACTGTGGCTATCTTTGTTCCTCTGATGGTATTTAGTACAGTGGCTATCTTTGTTCTTCTGATGGTATTTAGTACTGTGGCTATCTTTGTTCCTCTGATGGTATTTAGTACTGTGGCTATCTTTGTTCCTCTGATGGTATTTAGTACTGGGGCTATCTTTGTTCCTCTGATGGTATTTAGTACAGGGGCTATCTTTGTTCCTCTGATGGTATTTAGTACTGTGGCTATCTTTGTTCTTCTGATGGTATTTAGTACTGTGGCTATCTTTGTTCTTCTGATGGTATTTAGTACTGTGTCTATCTTTGTTCTTCTGATGGTATTTAGTACTGTGGCTATCTTTGTTCTTCTGATGGTATTTAGTACTGTGGCTAACTTTGTTCCTCTGATGGTATTTAGTACTGTGGCTATCTTTGTTCTTCTGATGGTATTTAGTACTGTGGCTATCTTTGTTCCTCTGATGGTATTTAGTACTGTGGCTATCTTTGTTCTTCTGATGGTATTTAGTACTGTGGCTATCTTTGTTCCTCTGATGGTATTTAGTACAGTGGCTATCTTTGTTCTTCTGATGGTATTTAGTACTGTGGCTATCTTTGTTCCTCTGATGGTATTTAGTACTGTGGCTATCTTTGTTCCTCTGATGGTATTTAGTACTGGGGCTATCTTTGTTCCTCTGATGGTATTTAGTACAGGGGCTATCTTTGTTCCTCTGATGGTATTTAGTACTGTGGCTATCTTTGTTCCTCTGATGGTATTTAGTACTGGGGCTATCTTTGTTCCTCTGATGGTATTTAGTACTGTGGCTATCTTTGTTCTTCTGATGGTATTTAGTACTGTGGCTATCTTTGTTGTTCTGATGGTATTTAGTACTGTGGCTATCTTTGTTCTTCTGATGGTATTTAGTACTGTGGCTATCTTTGTTCTTCTGATGGTATTTAGTACTGTGGCTATCTTTGTTCTTCTGATGGTATTTAGTACTGTGGCTATCTTTGTTCTTCTGATGGTATTTAGTACTGTGGCTATCTTTGTTCCTCTGATGGTATTTAGTACTGTGGCTATCTTTGTTCTTCTGATGGTATTTAGTACTGTGGCTATCTTTGTTCCCCCGATGGTATTTAGTACTGTGGCTATCTTTGTTCTTCTGATGGTATTTAGTACTGTGGCTATCTTTGTTCTTTTGATGGTATTTAGTACTGTGGCTATCTTTGTTCCTCTGATGGTATTTAGTACTGTGGCTATCTTTGTTCTTCTGATGGTATTTAGTATTGTGGCTATCTTTGTTCCTCTGATGGTATTTAGTACTGTGGCTATCTTTGTTCTTCTGATGGTATTTAGTACTGTGGCTATCTTTGTTCTTCTGATGGTATTTAGTACTGGGGCTATCTTTGTTCCTCTGATGGTATTTAGTACTGTGGCTATCTTTGTTCTTCTGATGGTATTTAGTACAGTGGCTATCTTTGTTCTTCTGATGGTATTTAGTACTGTGGCTATCTTTGTTCTTCTGATGGTATTTAGTACAGTGGCTATCTTTGTTCTTCTGATGGTATTTAGTACTGTGGCTATCTTCGTTCTTCTGATGGTATTTAGTACTGTGGCTATCTTTGTTCTTCTGATGGTATTTAGTACTGTGGCTATCTTTGTTCTTCTGATGGTATTTAGTACTGTGGCTATCTTTGTTCTTCTGATGGTATTTAGTACTGTGGCTATCTTTGTTCTTCTGATGGTATTTAGTACTGGGGCTATCTTTGTTCCTCTGATGGTATTTAGTACTGTGGCTATCTTTGTTCCTCTGATGGTATTTAGTACAATGGCTATCTTTGTTCTTCTGATGGTATTTAGTACTGTGGCTATCTTTGTTCTTCTGATGGTATTTAGTACTGTGGCTATCTTTGTTCTCCTGATGGTATTTAGTACTGTGACTGTCTTTGTTCTTCTGATGGTATTTAGTACTGTGGCTATCTTTGTTCTTCTGATGGTATTTAGTACTGTGGCTACCTTTGTTCTTCTGATGGTATTTAGTACTGTGACTGTCTTTGTTCTTCTGATGGTATTCAGTACTGTGGCTACCTTTGTTCCTCTGATGGTATTTAGTACTGTGACTGTCTTTGTTCTTCTGATGGTATTTAGTACTGTGACTGTCTTTGTTCTTCTGATGGTATTTAGTACTGTGGCTATCTTTGTTCTTCTGATGGTATTTAGTACTGTGGCTATCTTTGTACCCCTGATGGTATTTAGTACTGTGGCTATCTTTGTTCTTCTGATGGTATTTAGTACTGTGGCTATCTTTGTTCCCCTGATGGTATTTAGTACTGTGGCTATCTTTGTTCCCCTGATGGTATTTAGTACCGTGGCTATCTTTGTTCTTCTGATGGTATTTAGTACTGTGGCTATCTTTGTTGTTCTGATGGTATTTAGTACTGTGGCTATCTTTGTTCTGATGGTATTTAGTACTGTGGCTATATTTGTTGTTCAGATGGTATTTAGTACTGTGGCTATCTTTGTTCCCCTGATGGTATTTAGTACTGTGGCTATCTTTGTTCTTCTGATGGTATTTAGTACTGTGGCTATCTTTGTTCTTCTGATGGTATTTAGTACTGTGGCTATCTTTGTTCTTCTGATGGTATTTAGTACTGTGGCTATCTTTGTTCTTCTGTTGGTATTTAGTACTGTGGCTATCTTTGTTCTTCTGATGGTATTTAGTACTGTGGCTATCTTTGTTCTTCTGATGGTATTTAGTACTGTGGCTATCTTTGTTCTTCTGATGGTATTTAGTACTGTGGCTATCTTTGTTCTTCTGATGGTATTTAGTACTGTGGCTATCTTTCTTCTTCTGATGGTATTTAGTACTGTGGCTATCTTTGTTCCTCTGATGGTATTTAGTACAGTGGCTATCTTTGTTCCTCTGATGGTATTTAGTACTGTGGCTATCTTTGTTCCTCTGATGGTATTTAGTACTGTGGCTATCTTTGTTCTTCTGATGGTATTTAGTACTGTGGCTATCTTTGTTCTTCTGATGGTATTTAGTACTGTGGCTATCTTTGTTCTTCTGATGGTATTTAGTACTGTGGCTATCTTTGTTCTTCTGATGGTATTTAGTACTGTGGCTATCTTTGTTCTTCTGATGGTATTTAGTACTGTGGCTATCTTTGTTTCTCTGATGGTATTTAGTACTGTGGCTATCTTTGTTCCCCCGATGCTATTTAGTACTGTGGCTATCTTTGTTCTTCTGATGGTATTTAGTACTGTGGCTATCTTTGTTCTTCTGATGGTATTTAGTACTGTGGCTATCTTTGTTCTCCTGATGGTATTTAGTACTGTGACTGTCTTTGTTCTTCTGATGGTATTTAGTACTGTGGCTATCTTTGTTCTTCTGATGGTATTTAGTACTGTGGCTACCTTTGTTCTTCTGATGGTATTTAGTACTGTGACTGTCTTTGTTCTTCTGATGGTATTTAGTACTGTGGCTATCTTTGTTCTTCTGATGGTATTTAGTACTGTGGCTATCTTTGTACCCCTGATGGTATTTAGTACTGTGGCTATCTTTGTTCTTCTGATGGTATTTAGTACTGTGGCTATCTTTGTTCCCCTGATGGTATTTAGTACTGTGGCTATCTTTGTTCCCCTGATGGTATTTAGTACCGTGGCTATCTTTGTTCTTCTGATGGTATTTAGTACTGTGGCTATCTTTGTTGTTCTGATGGTATTTAGTACTGTGGCTATCTTTGTTCTTCTGATGGTATTTAGTACTGTGGCTATATTTGTTGTTCTGATGGTATTTAGTACTGTGGCTATCTTTGTTCCCCTGATGGTATTTAGTACTGTGGCTATCTTTGTTCTTCTGATGGTATTTAGTACTGTGGCTATCTTTGTTCTTCTGATGGTATTTAGTACTGTGGCTATCTTTGTTCTTCTGATGGTATTTAGTACTGTGGCTATCTTTGTTCTTCTGATGGTATTTAGTACTGTGGCTATCTTTGTTCTTCTGATGGTATTTAGTACTGTGGCTATCTTTGTTCCTCTGATGGTATTTAGTACTGTGGCTATCTTTGTTCCTCTGATGGTATTTAGTACTGTGGCTATCTTTGTTCTTCTGATGGTATTTAGTACTGTGGCTATCTTTGTTCTTCTGATGGTATTTAGTACTGTGGCTATCTTTGTTCTTCTGATGGTATTTAGTACTGTGGCTATCTTTGTTCTTCTGATGGTATTTAGTACTGTGGCTATCTTTGTTCTTCTGATGGTATTTAGTACTGTGGCTATCTTTGTTCCTCTGATGGTATTTAGTACTGTGGCTATCTTTGTTCCCCCGATGCTATTTAGTACTGTGGCTATCTTTGTTCTTCTGATGGTATTTAGTACTGTGGCTATCTTTGTTCTTTTGATGGTATTTAGTACTGTGGCTATCTTTGTTCCTCTGATGGTATTTGGTACTGTGGCTATCTTTGTTCTTCTGATGGTATTTAGTACAGTGGCTATCTTTGTTCCCCTGATGGTATTTAGTACTGTGGCTATCTTTGTTCCCCTGATGGTATTTAGTACTGTGGCTATCTTTGTTCTTCTGATGGTATTTAGTACTGTGGCTATCTTTGTTCTTCTGATGGTATTTAGTACTGTGGCTATCTTTGTTCTTCTGATGGTATTTAGTACTGTGGCTATCTTTGTTCCTCTGATGGTATTTAGTACTGTGGCTATCTTTGTTCCTCTGATGGTATTTAGTACTGTGGCTATATTTGTTCTTCTGATGGTATTTAGTACTGTGGCTATCTTTGTTCTTCTGATGGTATTTAGTACTGTTGCTATCTTTGTTCCCCCGATGGTATTTAGTACTGTGGCTATCTTTGTTCTTCTGATGGTATTTAGTACTGTGGCTATCTTTGTTCCCCCGATGGTATTTAGTACTGTGGCTATCTTTGTTCCTCTGATGGTATTTAGTACTGTGGCTATCTTTGTTCTTCTCTATGGTATTTAGCACTGTGGCTATCTTTGTTCTTCTGATGGTATTTAGTACTGTGGCTATCTTTGTTCCTCTGATGGTATTTAGTACTGTGGCTATCTTTGTTCCCCCGATGGTATTTAGTACTGTGGCTATCTTTGTTCCCCTGATGGTATTTAGTACTGTGGCTATCTTTGTTCTTCTGATGGTATTTAGTGCTGTGGCTATCTTTGTTCCTTTGATGGTATTTAGTACTGTGACTATCTTTGTTCTTATGATGGTATTTAGTACTGTGGCTATCTTTGTTCTTCTGATGGTATTTAGTACTGTGGCTATCTTTGTTCTTCTGATGGTATTTAGTACTGTGGCTATCTTTGTTCTTTTGATGGTATTTAGTACTGTGGCTATCTTTGTTCCTCTGATGGTATTTGGTACTGTGGCTATCTTTGTTCTTCTGATGGTATTTAGTACAGTGGCTATCTTTGTTCCCCTGATGGTATTTAGTACTGTGGCTATCTTTGTTCCCCTGATGGTATTTAGTACTGTGGCTATCTTTGTTCTTCTGATGGTATTTAGTACTGTGGCTATCTTTCTTCTTCTGATGGTATTTAGTACTGTGGCTATCTTTGTTCCTCTGATGGTATTTAGTACAGTGGCTATCTTTGTTCCTCTGATGGTATTTAGTACTGTGGCTATCTTTGTTCCTCTGATGGTATTTAGTACTGTGGCTATCTTTGTTCTTCTGATGGTATTTAGTACTGTGGCTATCTTTGTTCTTCTGATGGTATTTAGTACTGTGGCTATCTTTGTTCTTCTGATGGTATTTAGTACTGTGGCTATCTTTGTTCTTCTGATGGTATTTAGTACTGTGGCTATCTTTGTTCTTCTGATGGTATTTAGTACTGTGGCTATCTTTGTTTCTCTGATGGTATTTAGTACTGTGGCTATCTTTGTTCCCCCGATGCTATTTAGTACTGTGGCTATCTTTGTTCTTCTGATGGTATTTAGTACTGTGGCTATCTTTGTTCTTCTGATGGTATTTAGTACTGTGGCTATCTTTGTTCTCCTGATGGTATTTAGTACTGTGACTGTCTTTGTTCTTCTGATGGTATTTAGTACTGTGGCTATCTTTGTTCTTCTGATGGTATTTAGTACTGTGGCTACCTTTGTTCTTCTGATGGTATTTAGTACTGTGACTGTCTTTGTTCTTCTGATGGTATTTAGTACTGTGGCTATCTTTGTTCTTCTGATGGTATTTAGTACTGTGGCTATCTTTGTACCCCTGATGGTATTTAGTACTGTGGCTATCTTTGTTCTTCTGATGGTATTTAGTACTGTGGCTATCTTTGTTCCCCTGATGGTATTTAGTACTGTGGCTATCTTTGTTCCCCTGATGGTATTTAGTACCGTGGCTATCTTTGTTCTTCTGATGGTATTTAGTACTGTGGCTATCTTTGTTGTTCTGATGGTATTTAGTACTGTGGCTATCTTTGTTCTTCTGATGGTATTTAGTACTGTGGCTATATTTGTTGTTCTGATGGTATTTAGTACTGTGGCTATCTTTGTTCCCCTGATGGTATTTAGTACTGTGGCTATCTTTGTTCTTCTGATGGTATTTAGTACTGTGGCTATCTTTGTTCTTCTGATGGTATTTAGTACTGTGGCTATCTTTGTTCTTCTGATGGTATTTAGTACTGTGGCTATCTTTGTTCTTCTGATGGTATTTAGTACTGTGGCTATCTTTGTTCTTCTGATGGTATTTAGTACTGTGGCTATCTTTGTTCCTCTGATGGTATTTAGTACTGTGGCTATCTTTGTTCCTCTGATGGTATTTAGTACTGTGGCTATCTTTGTTCTTCTGATGGTATTTAGTACTGTGGCTATCTTTGTTCTTCTGATGGTATTTAGTACTGTGGCTATCTTTGTTCTTCTGATGGTATTTAGTACTGTGGCTATCTTTGTTCTTCTGATGGTATTTAGTACTGTGGCTATCTTTGTTCTTCTGATGGTATTTAGTACTGTGGCTATCTTTGTTCCTCTGATGGTATTTAGTACTGTGGCTATCTTTGTTCCCCCGATGCTATTTAGTACTGTGGCTATCTTTGTTCTTCTGATGGTATTTAGTACTGTGGCTATCTTTGTTCTTTTGATGGTATTTAGTACTGTGGCTATCTTTGTTCCTCTGATGGTATTTGGTACTGTGGCTATCTTTGTTCTTCTGATGGTATTTAGTACAGTGGCTATCTTTGTTCCCCTGATGGTATTTAGTACTGTGGCTATCTTTGTTCCCCTGATGGTATTTAGTACTGTGGCTATCTTTGTTCTTCTGATGGTATTTAGTACTGTGGCTATCTTTGTTCTTCTGATGGTATTTAGTACTGTGGCTATCTTTGTTCTTCTGATGGTATTTAGTACTGTGGCTATCTTTGTTCCTCTGATGGTATTTAGTACTGTGGCTATCTTTGTTCCTCTGATGGTATTTAGTACTGTGGCTATATTTGTTCTTCTGATGGTATTTAGTACTGTGGCTATCTTTGTTCTTCTGATGGTATTTAGTACTGTTGCTATCTTTGTTCCCCCGATGGTATTTAGTACTGTGGCTATCTTTGTTCTTCTGATGGTATTTAGTACTGTGGCTATCTTTGTTCCCCCGATGGTATTTAGTACTGTGGCTATCTTTGTTCCTCTGATGGTATTTAGTACTGTGGCTATCTTTGTTCTTCTCTATGGTATTTAGCACTGTGGCTATCTTTGTTCTTCTGATGGTATTTAGTACTGTGGCTATCTTTGTTCCTCTGATGGTATTTAGTACTGTGGCTATCTTTGTTCCCCCGATGGTATTTAGTACTGTGGCTATCTTTGTTCCCCTGATGGTATTTAGTACTGTGGCTATCTTTGTTCTTCTGATGGTATTTAGTGCTGTGGCTATCTTTGTTCCTTTGATGGTATTTAGTACTGTGACTATCTTTGTTCTTATGATGGTATTTAGTACTGTGGCTATCTTTGTTCTTCTGATGGTATTTAGTACTGTGGCTATCTTTGTTCTTCTGATGGTATTTAGTACTGTGGCTATCTTTGTTCTTTTGATGGTATTTAGTACTGTGGCTATCTTTGTTCCTCTGATGGTATTTGGTACTGTGGCTATCTTTGTTCTTCTGATGGTATTTAGTACAGTGGCTATCTTTGTTCCCCTGATGGTATTTAGTACTGTGGCTATCTTTGTTCCCCTGATGGTATTTAGTACTGTGGCTATCTTTGTTCTTCTGATGGTATTTAGTACTGTGGCTATCTTTGTTCCTCTGATGGTATTTGGTACTGTGGCTATCTTTGTTCTTCTGATGGTATTTAGTACAGTGGCTATCTTTGTTCCCCTGATGGTATTTAGTACTGTGGCTATCTTTGTTCCCCTGATGGTATTTAGTACTGTGGCTATCTTTGTTCTTTTGATGGTATTTAGTACTGTGGCTATCTTTGTTCTTCTGATGGTATTTAGTACTGTGGCTATCTTTGTTCCTCTGATGGTATTTAGTACTGTGGCTATCTTTGTTCCTCTGATGGTATTTAGTACTGGGGCTATCTTTGTTCTTCTGATGGTATTTAGTACTGTGGCTATCTTTGTTCCTCTGATGGTATTTGGTACTGTGGCTATCTTTGTTCTTCTGATGGTATTTAGTACAGTGGCTATCTTTGTTCCCTTGATGGTATTTAGTACTGTGGCTATCTTTGTTCCCCTGATGGTATTTAGTACTGTAGCTATCTTTGTTCTTTTGATGGTATTTAGTACTGTGGCTATCTTTGTTCTTCTGATGGTATTTAGTACTGTGGCTATCTTTGTTCCTCTGATGGTATTTAGTACTGTGGCTATCTTTGTTCCTCTGATGGTATTTAGTACTGGGGCTATCTTTGTTCCTCTGATGGTATTTAGTACTGTGGCTATCTTTGTTCTTCTGATGGTATTTAGTACTGTGGCTATCTTTGTTCTTCTGATGGTATTTAGTACTGTGGCTATCTTTGTTCCTCTGATGGTATTTAGTACAATGGCTATCTTTGTTCTTCTGATGGTATTTAGTACTGTGGCTATCTTTGTTCTTCTGATGGTATTTAGTACTGTGGCTATCTTTGTTCTCCTGATGGTATTTAGTACTGTGACTGTCTTTGTTCTTCTGATGGTATTTAGTACTGTGGCTACCTTTGTTCTTCTGATGGTATTTAGTACTGTGGCTACCTTTGTTCCTCTGATGGTATTTAGTACTGTGACTGTCTTTGTTCTTCTGATGGTATTTAGTACTGTGACTGTCTTTGTTCTTCTGATGGTATTTAGTACTGTGGCTATCTTTGTTCTTCTGATGGTATTTAGTACTGTGGCTATCTTTGTACCCCTGATGGTATTTAGTACTGTGGCTATCTTTGTTCTTCTGATGGTATTTAGTACTGTGGCTATCTTTGTTCCCCTGATGGTATTTAGTACTGTGGCTATCTTTGTTCCCCTGATCGTATTTAGTACCGTGGCTATCTTTGTTCTTCTGATGGTATTTAGTAATGTGGCTATCTTTGTTGTTCTGATGGTATTTAGTACTGTGGCTATCTTTGTTCTTCTGATGGTATTTAGTACTGTGGCTATATTTGTTGTTCTGATGGTATTTAGTACTGTGGCTATCTTTGTTCCCCTGATGGTATTTAGTACTGTGGCTATCTTTGTTCTTCTGATGGTATTTAGTACTGTGGCTATCTTTGTTCTTCTGATGGTATTTAGTACTGTGGCTATCTTTGTTCTTCTGATGGTATTTAGTACTGTGGCTATCTTTGTTCTTCTGATGGTATTTAGTACTGTGGCTATCTTTGTTCTTCTGATGGTATTTAGTACTGTGGCTATCTTTCTTCTTCTGATGGTATTTAGTACTGTGGCTATCTTTGTTCCTCTGATGGTATTTAGTACAGTGGCTATCTTTGTTCCTCTGATGGTATTTAGTACTGTGGCTATCTTTGTTCCTCTGATGGTATTTAGTACTGTGGCTATCTTTGTTCCTCTGATGGTATTTAGTACTGTGGCTATCTTTGTTCTTCTGATGGTATTTAGTACTGTGGCTATCTTTGTTCTTCTGATGGTATTTAGTACTGTGGCTATCTTTGTTCTTCTGATGGTATTTAGTACTGTGGCTATCTTTGTTCTTCTGATGGTATTTAGTACTGTGGCTATCTTTGTTCCTCTGATGGTATTTAGTACTGTGGCTATCTTTGTTCCCCCGATGCTATTTAGTACTGTGGCTATCTTTGATCTTCTGATGGTATTTAGTACTGTGGCTATCTTTGTTCTTTTGATGGTATTTAGTACTGTGGCTATCTTTGTTCCTCTGATGGTATTTGGTACTGTGGCTATCTTTGTTCTTCTGATGGTATTTAGTACAGTGGCTATCTTTGTTCCCCTGATGGTATTTAGTACTGTGGCTATCTTTGTTCCCCTGATGGTATTTAGTATTGTGGCTATCTTTGTTCTTCTGATGGTATTTAGTACTGTGGCTATCTTTGTTCTTCTGATGGTATTTAGTACTGTGGCTAACTTTGTTCTTCTGATGGTATTTAGTACTGTGGCTATCTTTGTTCCTCTGATGGTATTTAGTACTGTGGCTATCTTTGTTCCTGTGATGGTATTTAGTACTGGGGCAATTTTTGTTCCTTTGATGGTATTTAGTACAGGGGCTATCTTTGTTCCTCTGATGGTATTTAGTACTGTGGCTATCTTTGTTCCTCTGATAGTATTTAGTACTGGGGCTATCTTTGTTCCTCTGATGGTATTTAGTACTGTGGCAATCTTTGTTCTTCTGATGGTATTTAGTACTGTGGCTATCTTTGTTCTTCTGATGGTATTTAGTACTGTGGCTATCTTTGTTCCCCCGATGGTATTTAGTACTGTGGCTATCTTTGTTCTTCTGATGGTATTTAGTACTGTGGCTATCTTTGTTCCCCCGATGGTATTTAGTACTGTGGCTATCTTTGTTCCTCTGATGGTATTTAGTACTGTGGCTATCTTTGTTCTTCTCTATGGTATTTAGCACTGTGGCTATCTTTGTTCTTCTGATGGTATTTAGTACTGTGGCTATCTTTGTTCCTCTGATGGTATTTAGTACTGTGGCTATCTTAGTTCCCCCGATGGTAGTTAGTACTGTGGCTATCTTTGTTCCCCTGATGGTATTTAGTACTGTGGCTATCTTTGTTCTTCTGATGGTATTTAGTGCTGTGGCTATCTTTGTTCCTCTGATGGTATTTAGTACTGTGACTATCTTTGTTCTTATGATGGTATTTAGTACTGTGGCTATCTTTGTTCTTCTGATGGTATTTAGTACTGTGGCTATCTTTGTTCCCCTGATGGTATTTAGTACTGTGGCTATCTTTGTTCTTCTGATGGTATTTAGTACTGTGGCTATCTTTGTTCTTCTGATGGTATTTAGTACTGTGGCTATCTTTGTTCTTCTGATGGTATTTAGTACTGTGGCTATCTTTGTTATTCTGATGGTATTTAGTACTGTGGCTATCTTTGTTCTTCTGATGGTATTTAGTACTGTGGCTATCTTTGTTCTTCTGATGGTATTTAGTACTGTGGCTATCTTTGTTCTTCTGATGGTATTTAGTACTGTGGCTATCTTTGTTCCTCTGATGGTATTTAGTACAGTGGCTATCTTTGTTCCTCTGATGGTATTTAGTACTGTGGCTATCTTTGTTCCTCTGATGGTATTTAGTACTGTGGCTATCTTTGTTCCTCTGATGGTATTTAGTACTGTGGCTATCTTTGTTCTTCTGATGGTATTTAGTACTGTGGCTATCTTTGTTCTTCTGATGGTATTTAGTACTGTGGCTATCTTTGTTCTTCTGATGGTATTTAGTACTGTGGCTATCTTTGTTCCTCTGATGGTATTTAGTACAGTGGCTATCTTTGTTCCTCTGATGGTATTTAGTACTGTGGCTATCTTTGTTCCTCTGATGGTATTTAGTACTGTGGCTATCTTTGTTCCTCTGATGGTATTTAGTACTGTGGCTATCTTTGTTCTTCTGATGGTATTTAGTACTGTGGCTATCTTTGTTCTTCTGATGGTATTTAGTACTGTGGCTATCTTTGTTTTTCTGATGGTATTTAGTACTGTGGCTATCTTTGTTCTTCTGATGGTATTTAGTACTGTGGCTATCTTTGTTCTTCTGATGGTATTTAGTACTGTGGCTATCTTTGTTCCTCTGATGGTATTTAGTACTGTGGCTATCTTTGTTCCCCCGATGGTATTTAGTACTGTGGCTTTCTTTGTTCTTCTGATGGTATTTAGTACTGTGGCTATCTTTGTTCTTTTGATGGTATTTAGTACTGTGGCTATCTTTGTTCCTCTGATGGTATTTGGTACTGTGGCTATCTTTGTTCTTCTGATGGTATTTAGTACTGTGGCTATCTTTGTTCCTGTGATGGTATTTAGTACTGGGGCAATTTTTGTTCCTTTGATGGTATTTAGTACAGGGGCTATCTTTGTTCCTCTGATGGTATTTAGTACTGTGGCTATCTTTGTTCCTCTGATAGTATTTAGTACTGGGGCTATCTTTGTTCCTCTGATGGTATTTAGTACTGTGGCTATGTTTGTTCTTCTGATGGTATTTAGTACTGTGGCTATCTTTGTTCTTCTGATGGTATTTAGTACTGTGGCTATTTGTTCCCCCGATGGTATTTAGTACTGTGGCTATCTTTGTTCTTCTGATGGTATTTAGTACTGTGGCTATCTTTGTTCTTCTGATGGTATTTAGTACTGTGGCTATCTTTGTTCTTCTGATGGTATTTAGTACTGTGGCTATCTTTGTTCTTCTGATGGTATTTAGTACTGTGGCTATCTCTGTTCTTCTGATGGTATTTAGTACTGTGGCTATCTTTGTTCTTCTGATGGTATTTAGTACTGTGGCTATCTTTGTTCTTCTGATGGTATTTAGTACTGTGGCTATCTTTGTTCTTCTGATGGTATTTAGTACTGTGGCTATCTTTGTTCCTCTGATGGTATTTAGTACAGTGGCTATCTTTGTTCCTCTGATGGTATTTAGTACTGTGGCTATCTTTGTTCCTCTGATGGTATTTAGTACTGTGGCTATCTTTGTTCCTCTGATGGTATTTAGTACTGTGGCTATCTTTGTTCTTCTGATGGTATTTAGTACTGTGGCTATCTTTGTTCTTCTGATGGTATTTAGTACTGTGGCTATCTTTGTTCTTCTGATGGTATTTAGTACTGTGGCTATCTTTGTTCTTCTGATGGTATTTAGTACTGTGGCTATCTTTGTTCCTCTGATGGTATTTAGTACTGTGGCTATCTTTGTTCCCCCGATGGTATTTAGTACTGTGGCTATCTTTGTTCTTCTGATGGTATTTAGTACTGTGGCTATCTTTGTTCTTTTGATGGTATTTAGTACTGTGGCTATCTTTGTTCCTCTGATGGTATTTGGTACTGTGGCTATCTTTGTTCTTCTGATGGTATTTAGTACAGTGGCTATCTTTGTTCCCCTGATGGTATTTAGTACTGTGGCTATCTTTGTTCCCCTGATGGTATTTAGTACTGTGGCTATCTTTGTTCTTCTGATGGTATTTAGTACTGTGGCTATCTTTGTTCTTCTGATGGTATTTAGTACTGTTGCTATCTTTGTTCTTCTGATGGTATTTAGTACTGTGGCTATCTTTGTTCTTCTGATGGTATTTAGTACTGTGGCTATCTTTGTTCCTCTGATGGTATTTAGTACTGTGGCTATCTTTGTTTCTCTGATGGTATTTAGTACTGGGGCTATCTTTGTTCCTCTGATGGTATTTAGTACTGTGGCTATCTTTGTACTTCTGATGGTATTTAGTACTGTGGCTATCTTTGTTGTTCTGATGGTATTTAGTACTGTGGCTATCTTTGTTCTTCTGATGGTATTTAGTACTGTGGCTATCTTTGTTCTTCTGATGGTATTTAGTACTGTGGCTATCTTTGTTCTTCTGATGGTATTTAGTACTGTGGCTATCTTTGTTCTTCTGATGGTATTTAGTACTGTGGCTATCTTTGTTCCTCTGATGGTATTTAGTACTGTGGCTATCTTTGTTCCTGTGATGGTATTTAGTACTGGGGCAATTTTTGTTCCTTTGATGGTATTTAGTACAGGGGCTATCTTTGTTCCTCTGATGGTATTTAGTACTGTGGCTATCTTTGTTCCTCTGATAGTATTTAGTACTGGGGCTATCTTTGTTCCTCTGATGGTATTTAGTACTGTGGCTATCTTTGTTCTTCTGATGGTATTTAGTACTGTGGCTATCTTTGTTCTTCTGATGGTATTTAGTACTGTGGCTATCTTTGTTCCCCCGATGGTATTTAGTACTGTGGCTATCTTTGTTCTTCTGATGGTATTTAGTACTGTGGCTATCTTTGTTCCCCCGATGGTATTTAGTACTGTGGCTATCTTTGTTCCTCTGATGGTATTTAGTACTGTGGCTATCTTTGTTCTTCTGATGGTATTTAGTACTGTGGCTATCTTTGTTCCTCTGATGGTATTTAGTACTGTGGCTATCTTTGTTCCCCCGATGGTATTTAGTACTGTGGCTATCTTTGTTCCCCTGATGGTATTTAGTACTGTGGCTATCTTTGTTCTTCTGATGGTATTTAGTGCTGTGGCTATCTTTGTTCCTCTGATGGTATTTAGTACTGTGACTATCTTTGTTCTTATGATGGTATTTAGTACTGTGGCTATCTTTGTTCTTCTGATGGTATTTAGTACTGTGGCTATCTTTGTTCCCCTGGTGGTATTTAGTACTGTGGCTATCTTTGTTCTTCTGATGGTATTTAGTACTGTGGCTATCTTTGTTCTTCTGATGGTATTTAGTACTGTGGCTATCTTTGTTCTTCTGATGGTATTTAGTACTGTGGCTATCTTTGTTCTTCTGATGGTATTTAGTACTGTTGCTATCTTTGTTCTTCTGATGGTATTTAGTACTGTGGCTATCTTTGTTCTTCTGATGGTATTTAGTACTGTGGCTATCTTTGTTCTTCTGATGGTATTTAGTACTGTGGCTATCTTTGTTCCTCTGATGGTATTTAGTACAGTGGCTATCTTTGTTCCTCTGATGGTATTTAGTACTGTGGCTATCTTTGTTCCTCTGATGGTATTTAGTACTGTGGCTATCTTTGTTCCTCTGATGGTATTTAGTACTGTGGCTATCTTTGTTCTTCTGATGGTATTTAGTACTGTGGCTATCTTTGTTCTTCTGATGGTATTTAGTACTGTGGCTATCTTTGTTCTTCTGATGGTATTTAGTACTGTGGCTATCTTTGTTCCTCTGATGGTATTTAGTACAGTGGCTATCTTTGTTCCTCTGATGGTATTTAGTACTGTGGCTATCTTTGTTCCTCTGATGGTATTTAGTACTGTGGCTATCTTTGTTCCTCTGATGGTATTTAGTACTGTGGCTATCTTTCTTCTTTTGATGGTATTTAGTACTGTGGCTATCTTTGTTCTTCTGATGGTATTTAGTACTGTGGCTATCTTTGTTCTTCTGATGGTATTTAGTACTGTGGCTATCTTTGTTCTTCTGATGGTATTTAGTACTGTGGCTATCTTTGTTCTTCTGATGGTATTTAGTACTGTGGCTATCTTTGTTCCTCTGATGGTATTTAGTACTGTGGCTATCTTTGTTCCCCCGATGGTATTTAGTACTGTGGCTATCTTTGTTCTTTTGATGGTATTTAGTACTGTGGCTATCTTTGTTCCTCTGATGGTATTTGGTACTGTGGCTATCTTTGTTCTTCTGATGGTATTTAGTACTGTGGCTATCTTTGTTCCTGTGATGGTATTTAGTACTGGGGCAATTTTTGTTCCTTTGATGGTATTTAGTACAGGGGCTATCTTTGTTCCTCTGATGGTATTTAGTACTGTGGCTATCTTTGTTCCTCTGATAGTATTTAGTACTGGGGCTATCTTTGTTCCTCTGATGGTATTTAGTACTGTGGCTATCTTTGTTCTTCTGATGGTATTTAGTACTGTGGCTATCTTTGTTCTTCTGATGGTATTTAGTACTGTGGCTATCTTTGTTCCCCCGATGGTATTTAGTACTGTGGCTATCTTTGTTCTTCTGATGGTATTTAGTACTGTGGCTATCTTTGTTCTTTTGATGGTATTTAGTACTGTGGCTATCTTTGTTCCTCTGATGGTATTTAGTACTGTGGCTATCTTTGTTCTTCTCTATGGTATTTAGCACTGTGGCTATCTTTGTTCTTCTGATGGTATTTAGTACTGTGGCTATCTTTGTTCCTCTGATGGTATTTAGTACTGTGGCTATCTTTGTTCCCCCGATGGTATTTAGTACTGTGGCTATCTTTGTTCCCCTGATGGTATTTAGTACTGTGGCTATCTTTGTTCTTCTGATGGTATTTAGTGCTGTGGCTATCTTTGTTCCTCTGATGGTATTTAGTACTGTGACTATCTTTGTTCTTATGATGGTATTTAGTACTGTGGCTATCTTTGTTCTTCTGATGGTATTTAGTACTGTGGCTATCTTTGTTCTTCTGATGGTATTTAGTACTGTGGCTATCTTTGTTCTTCTGATGGTATTTAGTACTGTGGCTATCTTTGTTCTTCTGATGGTATTTAGTACTGTGGCTATCTTTGTTCTTCTGATGGTATTTAGTACTGTGGCTATCTTTGTTCTTCTGATGGTATTTAGTACTGTGGCTATCTTTGTTCTTCTGATGGTATTTAGTACTGTGGCTATCTTTCTTCTTTTGATGGTATTTAGTACTGTGGCTATCTTTGTTCTTCTGATGGTATTTAGTACTGTGGCTATCTTTGTTCTTCTGATGGTATTTAGTACTGTGGCTATCTTTGTTCTTCTGATGGTATTTAGTACTGTGGCTATCTTTGTTCTTCTGATGGTATTTAGTACTGTGGCTATCTTTGTTCCTCTGATGGTATTTAGTACTGTGGCTATCTTTGTTCCCCCGATGGTATTTAGTACTGTGGCTATCTTTGTTCTTTTGATGGTATTTAGTACTGTGGCTATCTTTGTTCCTCTGATGGTATTTGGTACTGTGGCTATCTTTGTTCTTCTGATGGTATTTAGTACTGTGGCTATCTTTGTTCCTGTGATGGTATTTAGTACTGGGGCAATTTTTGTTCCTTTGATGGTATTTAGTACAGGGGCTATCTTTGTTCCTCTGATGGTATTTAGTACTGTGGCTATCTTTGTTCCTCTGATAGTATTTAGTACTGGGGCTATCTTTGTTCCTCTGATGGTATTTAGTACTGTGGCTATCTTTGTTCTTCTGATGGTATTTAGTACTGTGGCTATCTTTGTTCTTCTGATGGTATTTAGTACTGTGGCTATCTTTGTTCCCCCGATGGTATTTAGTACTGTGGCTATCTTTGTTCTTCTGATGGTATTTAGTACTGTGGCTATCTTTGTTCTTTTGATGGTATTTAGTACTGTGGCTATCTTTGTTCCTCTGATGGTATTTAGTACTGTGGCTATCTTTGTTCTTCTCTATGGTATTTAGCACTGTGGCTATCTTTGTTCTTCTGATGGTATTTAGTACTGTGGCTATCTTTGTTCCTCTGATGGTATTTAGTACTGTGGCTATCTTTGTTCCCCCGATGGTATTTAGTACTGTGGCTATCTTTGTTCCCCTGATGGTATTTAGTACTGTGGCTATCTTTGTTCTTCTGATGGTATTTAGTGCTGTGGCTATCTTTGTTCCTCTGATGGTATTTAGTACTGTGACTATCTTTGTTCTTATGATGGTATTTAGTACTGTGGCTATCTTTGTTCTTCTGATGGTATTTAGTACTGTGGCTATCTTTGTTCTTCTGATGGTATTTAGTACTGTGGCTATCTTTGTTCTTCTGATGGTATTTAGTACTGTGGCTATCTTTGTTCTTCTGATGGTATTTAGTACTGTGGCTATCTTTGTTCTTCTGATGGTATTTAGTACTGTGGCTATCTTTGTTCTTCTGATGGTATTTAGTACTGTGGCTATCTTTGTTCTTCTGATGGTATTTAGTACTGTGGCTATCTTTGTTCTTCTGATGGTATTTAGTACTGTGGCTATCTTTGTTCTTCTGATGGTATTTAGTACTGTGGCTATCTTTGTTCCTCTGATGGTATTTAGTACAGTGGCTATCTTTGTTCCTCTGATGGTATTTAGTACTGTGGCTATCTTTGTTCCTCTGATGGTATTTAGTACTGTGGCTATCTTTGTTCCTCTGATGGTATTTAGTACTGTGGCTATCTTTGTTCTTCTGATGGTATTTAGTACTGTGGCTATCTTTGTTCTTCTGATGGTATTTAGTACTGTGGCTATCTTTGTTCTTCTGATGGTATTTAGTACTGTGGCTATCTTTGTTCTTCTGATGGTATTTAGTACTGTGGCTATCTTTGTTCTTCTGATGGTATTTAGTACTGTGGCTATCTTTGTTTCTCTGATGGTATTTAGTACTGTGGCTATCTTTGTTCCCCCGATGGTATTTAGTACTGTGGCTATCTTTGTTCTTCTGATGGTATTTAGTACTGTGGCTATCTTTGTTCTTTTGATGGTATTTAGTACTGTGGCTATCTTTGTTCCTCTGATGGTATTTGGTACTGTGGCTATCTTTGTTCTTCTGATGGTATTTAGTACAGTGGCTATCTTTGTTCCCCTGATGGTATTTAGTACTGTGGCTATCTTTGTTCCCCTGATGGTATTTAGTACTGTGGCTATCTTTGTTCTTCTGATGGTATTTAGTACTGTGGCTATCTTTGTTCTTCTGATGGTATTTAGTACTGTTGCTATCTTTGTTCTTCTGATGGTATTTAGTACTGTGGCTATCTTTGTTCTTCTGATGGTATTTAGTACTGTGGCTATCTTTGTTCCTCTGATGGTATTTAGTACTGTGGCTATCTTTGTTTCTCTGATGGTATTTAGTACTGGGGCTATCTTTGTTCCTCTGATGGTATTTAGTACTGTGGCTATCTTTGTACTTCTGATGGTATTTAGTACTGTGGCTATCTTTGTTCTTCTGATGGTATTTAGTACTGTGGCTATCTTTGTTCTTCTGATGGTATTTAGTACTGTGGCTATCTTTGTTCTTCTGATGGTATTTAGTACTGTGGCTATCTTTGTTCTTCTGATGGTATTTAGTACTGTGGTTATCTTTGTTCTTCTGATGGTATTTAGTACTGTGGCTATCTTTGTTCTTCTGATGGTATTTAGTACTGTGGATATCTTTGTTCCTCTGATGGTATTTAGTACAGTGGCTATCTTTGTTCTTCTGATGATATTTAGTACTGTGGCTATCTTTGTTCCTCTGATGATATTTAGTACTGTGGCTATCTTTGTTCCTCTGATGATATTTAGTACTGTGGCTATCTTTGTTCATCTGATGGTATTTAGTACTGGGGCTATCTTTGTTCCTCTGATGGTATTTAGTACTGTGGCTATCTTTGTACTTCTGATGGTATTTAGTACTGTGGCTATCTTTGTTGTTCTGATGGTATTTAGTACTGTGGCTATCTTTGGTCTTCTGATGGTATTTAGTACTGTGGCTATCTTTGTTCTTCTGATGGTATTTAGTACTGTGGCTATCTTTGTTCTTCTGATGGTATTTAGTACTGTGGTTATCTTTGTTCTTCTGATGGTATTTAGTACTGTGGCTATCTTTGTTCTTCTGATGGTATTTAGTACTGTGGCTATCTTTGTTCCTCTGATGGTATTTAGTACTGTGGCTATCTTTGTTCCTGTGATGGTATTTAGTACTGGGGCAATTTTTGTTCCTTTGATGGTATTTAGTACAGGGGCTATCTTTGTTCTTCTGATGGTATTTAGTACTGTGGCTATCTTTGTTCCTCTGATAGTATTTAGTACTGGGGCTATCTTTGTTCATCTGATGGTATTTAGTACTGTGGCTATCTTTGTTCTTCTGATGGTATTTAGTACTGTGGCTATCTTTGTTCTTCTGATGGTATTTAGTACTGTGGCTATCTTTGTTCTTCTCTATGGTATTTAGCACTGTGGCTATCTTTGTTCTTCTGATGGTATTTAGTACTGTGGCTATCTTTGTTCCTCTGATGGTATTTAGTACTGTGGCTATCTTTGTTCCCCCGATGGTATTTAGTACTGTGGCTATCTTTGTTCCCCTGATGGTATTTAGTACTGTGGCTATCTTTGTTCTTCTGATGGTATTTAGTGCTGTGGCTATCTTTGTTCCTCTGATGGTATTTAGTACTGTGACTATCTTTGTTCTTATGATGGTATTTAGTACTGTGGCTATCTTTGTTCTTCTGATGGTATTTAGTACTGTGGCTATCTTTGTTCCCCTGGTGGTATTTAGTACTGTGGCTATCTTTGTTCTTCTGATGGTATTTAGTACTGTGGCTATCTTTGTTCTTCTGATGGTATTTAGTACTGTGGCTATCTTTGTTCTTCTGATGGTATTTAGTACTGTGGCTATCTTTGTTCTTCTGATGGTATTTAGTACTGTTGCTATCTTTGTTCTTCTGATGGTATTTAGTACTGTGGCTATCTTTGTTCTTCTGATGGTATTTAGTACTGTGGCTATCTTTGTTCTTCTGATGGTATTTAGTACTGTGGCTATCTTTGTTCCTCTGATGGTATTTAGTACAGTGGCTATCTTTGTTCCTCTGATGGTATTTAGTACTGTGGCTATCTTTGTTCCTCTGATGGTATTTAGTACTGTGGCTATCTTTGTTCCCCTGGTGGTATTTAGTACTGTGGCTATCTTTGTTCTTCTGATGGTATTTAGTACTGTGGCTATCTTTGTTCTTCTGATGGTATTTAGTACTGTTGCTATCTTTGTTCTTCTGATGGTATTTAGTACTGTGGCTATCTTTGTTCTTCTGATGGTATTTAGTACTGTGGCTATCTTTGTTCTTCTGATGGTATTTAGTACTGTGGCTATCTTTGTTCCTCTGATGGTATTTAGTACTGTGGCTATCTTTGTTCCTCTGATAGTATTTAGTACTGGGGCTATCTTTGTTCATCTGATGGTATTTAGTACTGTGGCTATCTTTGTTCTTCTGATGGTATTTAGTACTGTGGCTATCTTTGTTCTTCTGATGGTATTTAGTACTGTGGCTATCTTTGTTCCCCCGATGGTATTTAGTACTGTGGCTATCTTTGTTCTTCTGATGGTATTTAGTACTGTGGCTATCTTTGTTCCTCTGATGGTATTTAGTACTGTGGCTATCTTTGTTCTTCTCTATGGTATTTAGCACTGTGGCTATCTTTGTTCTTCTGATGGTATTTAGTACTGTGGCTATCTTTGTTCCTCTGATGGTATTTAGTACTGTGGCTATCTTTGTTCCCCCGATGGTATTTAGTACTGTGGCTATCTTTGTTCCCCTGATGGTATTTAGTACTGTGGCTATCTTTGTTCTTCTGATGGTATTTAGTGCTGTGGCTATCTTTGTTCCTCTGATGGTATTTAGTACTGTGACTATCTTTGTTCTTATGATGGTATTTAGTACTGTGGCTATCTTTGTTCTTCTGATGGTATTTAGTACTGTGGCTATCTTTGTTCCCCTGGTGGTATTTAGTACTGTGGCTATCTTTGTTCTTCTGATGGTATTTAGTACTGTGGCTATCTTTGTTCTTCTGATGGTATTTAGTACTGTGGCTATCTTTGTTCCTCTGATGATATTTAGTACTGTGGCTATCTTTGTTCTTCTGATGGTATTTAGTACTGTGGCTATCTTTGTTCTTCTGATGGTATTTAGTACTGTTGCTATCTTTGTTCTTCTGATGGTATTTAGTACTGTGGCTATCTTTGTTCTTCTGATGGTATTTAGTACTGTGGCTATCTTTGTTCCTCTGATGGTATTTAGTACTGTGGCTATCTTTGTTTCTCTGATGGTATTTAGTACTGGGGCTATCTTTGTTCCTCTGATGGTATTTAGTACTGTGGCTATCTTTGTACTTCTGATGGTATTTAGTACTGTGGCTATCTTTGTTCTTCTGATGGTATTTAGTACTGTGGCTATCTTTGTTCTTCTGATGGTATTTAGTACTGTGGCTATCTTTGTTCTTCTGATGGTATTTAGTACTGTGGCTATCTTTGTTCTTCTGATGGTATTTAGTACTGTGGTTATCTTTGTTCTTCTGATGGTATTTAGTACTGTGGCTATCTTTGTTCTTCTGATGGTATTTAGTACTGTGGATATCTTTGTTCCTCTGATGGTATTTAGTACAGTGGCTATCTTTGTTCTTCTGATGATATTTAGTACTGTGGCTATCTTTGTTCCTCTGATGATATTTAGTACTGTGGCTATCTTTGTTCCTCTGATGATATTTAGTACTGTGGCTATCTTTGTTCATCTGATGGTATTTAGTACTGGGGCTATCTTTGTTCCTCTGATGGTATTTAGTACTGTGGCTATCTTTGTACTTCTGATGGTATTTAGTACTGTGGCTATCTTTGTTGTTCTGATGGTATTTAGTACTGTGGCTATCTTTGGTCTTCTGATGGTATTTAGTACTGTGGCTATCTTTGTTCTTCTGATGGTATTTAGTACTGTGGCTATCTTTGTTCTTCTGATGGTATTTAGTACTGTGGTTATCTTTGTTCTTCTGATGGTATTTAGTACTGTGGCTATCTTTGTTCTTCTGATGGTATTTAGTACTGTGGCTATCTTTGTTCCTCTGATGGTATTTAGTACTGTGGCTATCTTTGTTCCTGTGATGGTATTTAGTACTGGGGCAATTTTTGTTCCTTTGATGGTATTTAGTACAGGGGCTATCTTTGTTCTTCTGATGGTATTTAGTACTGTGGCTATCTTTGTTCCTCTGATAGTATTTAGTACTGGGGCTATCTTTGTTCATCTGATGGTATTTAGTACTGTGGCTATCTTTGTTCTTCTGATGGTATTTAGTACTGTGGCTATCTTTGTTCTTCTGATGGTATTTAGTACTGTGGCTATCTTTGTTCCCCCGATGGTATTTAGTACTGTGGCTATCTTTGTTCTTCTGATGGTATTTAGTACTGTGGCTATCTTTGTTCCTCTGATGGTATTTAGTACTGTGGCTATCTTTGTTCTTCTCTATGGTATTTAGCACTGTGGCTATCTTTGTTCTTCTGATGGTATTTAGTACTGTGGCTATCTTTGTTCCTCTGATGGTATTTAGTACTGTGGCTATCTTTGTTCCCCCGATGGTATTTAGTACTGTGGCTATCTTTGTTCCCCTGATGGTATTTAGTACTGTGGCTATCTTTGTTCTTCTGATGGTATTTAGTGCTGTGGCTATCTTTGTTCCTCTGATGGTATTTAGTACTGTGACTATCTTTGTTCTTATGATGGTATTTAGTACTGTGGCTATCTTTGTTCTTCTGATGGTATTTAGTACTGTGGCTATCTTTGTTCCCCTGGTGGTATTTAGTACTGTGGCTATCTTTGTTCTTCTGATGGTATTTAGTACTGTGGCTATCTTTGTTCTTCTGATGGTATTTAGTACTGTGGCTATCTTTGTTCTTCTGATGGTATTTAGTACTGTGGCTATCTTTGTTCTTCTGATGGTATTTAGTACTGTTGCTATCTTTGTTCTTCTGATGGTATTTAGTACTGTTGCTATCTTTGTTCTTCTGATGGTATTTAGTACTGTGGCTATCTTTGTTCTTCTGATGGTATTTAGTACTGTGGCTATCTTTGTTCCTCTGATGGTATTTAGTACAGTGGCTATCTTTGTTCCTCTGATGGTATTTAGTACTGTGGCTATCTTTGTTCCTCTGATGGTATTTAGTACTGTGGCTATCTTTGTTCCCCTGGTGGTATTTAGTACTGTGGCTATCTTTGTTCTTCTGATGGTATTTAGTACTGTGGCTATCTTTGTTCTTCTGATGGTATTTAGTACTGTTGCTATCTTTGTTCTTCTGATGGTATTTAGTACTGTGGCTATCTTTGTTCTTCTGATGGTATTTAGTACTGTGGCTATCTTTGTTCTTCTGATGGTATTTAGTACTGTGGCTATCTTTGTTCCTCTGATGGTATTTAGTACTGTGGCTATCTTTGTTCCTCTGATAGTATTTAGTACTGGGGCTATCTTTGTTCATCTGATGGTATTTAGTACTGTGGCTATCTTTGTTCTTCTGATGGTATTTAGTACTGTGGCTATCTTTGTTCTTCTGATGGTATTTAGTACTGTGGCTATCTTTGTTCCCCCGATGGTATTTAGTACTGTGGCTATCTTTGTTCTTCTGATGGTATTTAGTACTGTGGCTATCTTTGTTCCTCTGATGGTATTTAGTACTGTGGCTATCTTTGTTCTTCTCTATGGTATTTAGCACTGTGGCTATCTTTGTTCTTCTGATGGTATTTAGTACTGTGGCTATCTTTGTTCCTCTGATGGTATTTAGTACTGTGGCTATCTTTGTTCCCCCGATGGTATTTAGTACTGTGGCTATCTTTGTTCCCCTGATGGTATTTAGTACTGTGGCTATCTTTGTTCTTCTGATGGTATTTAGTGCTGTGGCTATCTTTGTTCCTCTGATGGTATTTAGTACTGTGACTATCTTTGTTCTTATGATGGTATTTAGTACTGTGGCTATCTTTGTTCTTCTGATGGTATTTAGTACTGTGGCTATCTTTGTTCCCCTGGTGGTATTTAGTACTGTGGCTATCTTTGTTCTTCTGATGGTATTTAGTACTGTGGCTATCTTTGTTCTTCTGATGGTATTTAGTACTGTGGCTATCTTTGTTCCTCTGATGATATTTAGTACTGTGGCTATCTTTGTTCCTCTGATGATATTTAGTACTGTGGCTATCTTTGTTCATCTGATGGTATTTAGTACTGGGGCTATCTTTGTTCCTCTGATGGTATTTAGTACTGTGGCTATCTTTGTACTTCTGATGGTATTTAGTACTGTGGCTATCTTTGTTGTTCTGATGGTATTTAGTACTGTGGCTATCTTTGTTCTTCTGATGGTATTTAGTACTGTGGCTATCTTTGTTCTTCTGATGGTATTTAGTACTGTGGCTATCTTTGTTCTTCTGATGGTATTTAGTACTGTGGTTATCTTTGTTCTTCTGATGGTATTTAGTACTGTGGCTATCTTTGTTCTTCTGATGGTATTTAGTACTGTGGCTATCTTTGTTCCTCTGATGGTATTTAGTACTGTGGCTATCTTTGTTCCTGTGATGGTATTTAGTACTGGGGCAATTTTTGTTCCTTTGATGGTATTTAGTACAGGGGCTATCTTTGTTCCTCTGATGGTATTTAGTACTGTGGCTATCTTTGTTCCTCTGATAGTATTTAGTACTGGGGCTATCTTTGTTCATCTGATGGTATTTAGTACTGTGGCTATCTTTGTTCTTCTGATGGTATTTAGTACTGTGGCTATCTTTGTTCTTCTGATGGTATTTAGTACTGTGGCTATCTTTGTTCCCCCGATGGTATTTAGTACTGTGGCTATCTTTGTTCTTCTGATGGTATTTAGTACTGTGGCTATCTTTGTTCCTCTGATGGTATTTAGTACTGTGGCTATCTTTGTTCTTCTCTATGGTATTTAGCACTGTGGCTATCTTTGTTCTTCTGATGGTATTTAGTACTGTGGCTATCTTTGTTCCTCTGATGGTATTTAGTACTGTGGCTATCTTTGTTCCCCCGATGGTATTTAGTACTGTGGCTATCTTTGTTCCCCTGATGGTATTTAGTACTGTGGCTATCTTTGTTCTTCTGATGGTATTTAGTGCTGTGGCTATCTTTGTTCCTCTGATGGTATTTAGTACTGTGACTATCTTTGTTCTTATGATGGTATTTAGTACTGTGGCTATCTTTGTTCTTCTGATGGTATTTAGTACTGTGGCTATCTTTGTTCCCCTGGTGGTATTTAGTACTGTGGCTATCTTTGTTCTTCTGATGGTATTTAGTACTGTGGCTATCTTTGTTCTTCTGATGGTATTTAGTACTGTGGCTATCTTTGTTCTTCTGATGGTATTTAGTACTGTGGCTATCTTTGTTCTTCTGATGGTATTTAGTACTGTTGCTATCTTTGTTCTTCTGATGGTATTTAGTACTGTGGCTATCTTTGTTCTTCTGATGGTATTTAGTACTGTGGCTATCTTTGTTCTTCTGATGTTATGTAGTACTGTGGCTATCTTTGTTCCTCTGATGGTATTTAGTACAGTGGCTATCTTTGTTCCTCTGATGGTATTTAGTACTGTGGCTATCTTTGTTCCTCTGATGGTATTTAGTACTGTGGCTATCTTTGTTCCTCTGATGGTATTTAGTACTGTGGCTATCTTTGTTCTTCTGATGGTATTTAGTACTGTGGCTATCTTTGTTCTTCTGATGGTATTTAGTACTGTGGCTATCTTTGTTCTTCTGATGGTATTTAGTACTGTGGCTATCTTTGTTCCTCTGATGGTATTTAGTACAGTGGCTATCTTTGTTCCTCTGATGGTATTTAGTACTGTGGCTATCTTTGTTCCTCTGATGGTATTTAGTACTGTGGCTATCTTTGTTCCTGTGATGGTATTTAGTACTGGGGCAATTTTTGTTCCTTTGATGGTATTTAGTACAGGGGCTATCTTTGTTCCTCTGATGGTATTTAGTACTGTGGCTATCTTTGTTCCTCTGATAGTATTTAGTACTGGGGCTATCTTTGTTCCTCTGATGGTATTTAGTACTGTGGCTATCTTTGTTCTTCTGATGGTATTTAGTACTGTGGCTATCTTTGTTCTTCTGATGGTATTTAGTACTGTGGCTATCTTTGTTCCCCCGATGGTATTTAGTACTGTGGCTATCTTTGTTCTTCTGATGGTATTTAGTACTGTGGCTATCTTTGTTCCCCCGATGGTATTTAGTACTGTGGCTATCTTTGTTCCTCTGATGGTATTTAGTACTGTGGCTATCTTTGTTCTTCTCTATGGTATTTAGCACTGTGGCTATCTTTGTTCTTCTGATGGTATTTAGTACTGTGGCTATCTTTGTTCCTCTGATGGTATTTAGTACTGTGGCTATCTTTGTTCCCCCGATGGTATTTAGTACTGTGGCTATCTTTGTTCCCCTGATGGTATTTAGTACTGTGGCTATCTTTGTTCTTCTGATGGTATTTAGTGCTGTGGCTATCTTTGTTCCTCTGATGGTATTTAGTACTGTGACTATCTTTGTTCTTATGATGGTATTTAGTACTGTGGCTATCTTTGTTCTTCTGATGGTATTTAGTACTGTGGCTATCTTTGTTCTTCTGATGGTATTTAGTACTGTGGCTATCTTTGTTCTTCTGATGGTATTTAGTACTGTGGCTATCTTTGTTCTTCTGATGGTATTTAGTACTGTGGCTATCTTTGTTCTTCTGATGGTATTTAGTACTGTGGCTATCTTTGTTCTTCTGATGGTATTTAGTACTGTGGCTATCTTTGTTCTTCTGATGGTATTTTGTACTGTGGCTATCTTTGTTCTTCTGATGGTATTTAGTACTGTGGCTATCTTTGTTCTTCTGATGGTATTTAGTACTGTGGCTATCTTTGTTCCTCTGATGGTATTTAGTACTGTGGCTATCTTTGTTCTTCTGATGGTATTTAGTACTGTGGCTATCTTTGTTCTTCTGATGGTATTTAGTACTGTGGCTATCTTTGTTCTTCTGATGGTATTTAGTACTGTGGCTATCTTTGTTCTTCTGATGGTATTTAGTACTGTGGCTATCTTTGTTCTTCTGATGGTATTTAGTACTGTGGCTATCTTTGTTCCTCTGATGGTATTTAGTACTGTGGCTATCTTTGTTCCCCCATTGGTATTTAGTACTGTGGCTATCTTTGTTCTTCTGATGGTATTTAGTACTGTGGCTATCTTTGTTCTTTTGATGGTATTTAGTACTGTGGCTATCTTTGTTCCTCTGATGGTATTTGGTACTGTGGCTATCTTTGTTCTTCTGATGGTATTTAGTACAGTGGCTATCTTTGTTCCCCTGATGGTATTTAGTACTGTGGCTATCTTTGTTCCCCTGATGGTATTTAGTACTGTGGCTATCTTTGTTCTTCTGATGGTATTTAGTACTGTGGCTATCTTTGTTCTTCTGATGGTATTTAGTACTGTTGCTATCTTTGTTCTTCTGATGGTATTTAGTACTGTGGCTATCTTTGTTCTTCTGATGGTATTTAGTACTGTGGCTATCTTTGTTCCTCTGATGGTATTTAGTACTGTGGCTATCTTTGTTTCTCTGATGGTATTTAGTACTGGGGCTATCTTTGTTCCTCTGATGGTATTTAGTACTGTGGCTATCTTTGTACTTCTGATGGTATTTAGTACTGTGGCTATCTTTGTTCTTCTGATGGTATTTAGTACTGTGGCTATCTTTGTTCTTCTGATGGTATTTAGTACTGTGGCTATCTTTGTTCTTCTGATGGTATTTAGTACTGTGGCTATCTTTGTTCTTCTGATGGTATTTAGTACTGTGGTTATCTTTGTTCTTCTGATGGTATTTAGTACTGTGGCTATCTTTGTTCTTCTGATGGTATTTAGTACTGTGGATATCTTTGTTCCTCTGATGGTATTTAGTACAGTGGCTATCTTTGTTCTTCTGATGATATTTAGTACTGTGGCTATCTTTGTTCCTCTGATGATATTTAGTACTGTGGCTATCTTTGTTCCTCTGATGATATTTAGTACTGTGGCTATCTTTGTTCATCTGATGGTATTTAGTACTGTGGCTATCTTTGTTCCTCTGATGGTATTTAGTACTGTGGCTATCTTTGTTCTTCTGATGGTATTTAGTACTGTGGCTATATTTGTTGTTCTGATGGTATTTAGTACTGTGGCTATCTTTGTTCTTCTGATGGTATTTAGTGCTGTGGCTATCTTTGTTCCTCTGATGGTATTTAGTACTGTGGCTATCTTTGTTCCCCCGATGGTATTTAGTACTGTGGCTATCTTTGTTCCCCTGATGGTATTTAGTACTGTGGCTATCTTTGTTCTTCTGATGGTATTTAGTGCTGTGGCTATCTTTGTTCCTCTGATGGTATTTAGTACTGTGACTATCTTTGTTCTTATGATGGTATTTAGTACTGTGGTTATCTTTGTTCTTCTGATGGTATTTAGTACTGTGGCTATCTTTGTTCTTCTGATGGTATTTAGTACTGTAGCTATCTTTGTTCCCCTGATGGTATTTAGTACTGTGGCTATCTTTGTTCTTCTGATGGTATTTAGTACTGTGGCTATCTTTGTTCTTCTGATGGTATTTAGTACTGTGGCTATCTTTGTTCTTCTGATGGTATTTAGTACTGTGGCTATCTTTGTTCTTCTGATGGTATTTAGTACTGTGGCTATCTTTGTTCTTCTGATGGTATTTAGTACTGTGGCTATCTTTGTTCTTCTGATGGTATTTAGTACTGTGGCTATCTTTGTTCTTCTGATGGTATTTAGTACTGTGGCTATCTTTGTTCCTCTGATGGTATTTAGTACAGTGGCTATCTTTGTTCCTCTTATGGTATTTAGTACTGTGGCTATCTTTGTTCCTCTGATGGTATTTAGTACTGTGGCTATCTTTGTTCCTCTGATGGTATTTAGTACTGTGGCTATCTTTGTTCTTCTGATGGTATTTAGTACTGTGGCTATCTTTGTTCTTCTGATGGTATTTAGTACTGTGACTATCTTTGTTCTTATGATGGTATTTAGTACTGTGGCTATCTTTGTTCTTCTGATGGTATTTAGTACTGTGGCTATCTTTGTTCTTCTGATGGTATTTAGTACTGTGGCTATCTTTGTTCTTCTGATGGTATTTAGTACTGTGGCTATCTTTGTTCTTCTGATGGTATTTAGTACTGTGGCTATCTTTGTTCTTCTGATGGTATTTAGTACTGTGGCTATCTTTGTTCTTCTGATGGTATTTAGTACTGTGGCTATCTTTGTTCTTCTGATGGTATTTAGTACTGTGGCTATCTTTGTTCTTCTGATGGTATTTAGTACTGTGGCTATCTTTGTTCCTCTGATGGTATTTAGTACAGTGGCTATCTTTGTTCCTCTGATGGTATTTAGTACTGTGGCTATCTTTGTTCCTCTGATGGTATTTAGTACTGTGGCTATCTTTGTTCCTCTGATGGTATTTAGTACTGTGGCTATCTTTGTTCTTCTGATGGTATTTAGTACTGTGGCTATCTTTGTTCTTCTGATGGTATTTAGTACTGTGGCTATCTTTGTTCTTCTGATGGTATTTAGTACTGTGGCTATCTTTGTTCTTCTGATGGTATTTAGTACTGTGGCTATCTTTGTTCTTCTGATGGTATTTAGTACTGTGGCTATCTTTGTTCCTCTGATGGTATTTAGTACTGTGGCTATCTTTGTTCCCCCTATGGTATTTAGTACTGTGGCTATCTTTGTTCTTCTGATGGTATTTAGTACTGTGGCTATCTTTGTTCTTTTTATGGTATTTAGTACTGTGGCTATCTTTGTTCCTCTGATGGTATTTGGTACTGTGGCTATCTTTGTTCTTCTGATGGTATTTAGTACAGTGGCTATCTTTGTTCCCCTGATGGTATTTAGTACTGTGGCTATCTTTGTTCCCCTGATGGTATTTAGTACTGTGGCTATCTTTGTTCTTCTGATGGTATTTAGTACTGTGGCTATCTTTGTTCTTCTGATGGTATTTAGTACTGTTGCTATCTTTGTTCTTCTGATGGTATTTAGTACTGTGGCTATCTTTGTTCTTCTGATGGTATTTAGTACTGTGGCTATCTTTGTTCCTCTGATGGTATTTAGTACTGTGGCTATCTTTGTTTCTCTGGTGGTATTTAGTACTGGGGCTATCTTTGTTCCTCTGATGGTATTTAGTACTGTGGCTATCTTTGTACTTCTGATGGTATTTAGTACTGTGGCTATCTTTGTTCTTCTGATGGTATTTAGTACTGTGGCTATCTTTGTTCTTCTGATGGTATTTAGTACTGTGGCTATCTTTGTTCTTCTGATGGTATTTAGTACTGTGGCTATCTTTGTTCTTCTGATGGTATTTAGTACTGTGGTTATCTTTGTTCTTCTGATGGTATTTAGTACTGTGGCTATCTTTGTTCTTCTGATGGTATTTAGTACTGTGGATATCTTTGTTCCTCTGATGGTATTTAGTACAGTGGCTATCTTTGTTCTTCTGATGATATTTAGTACTGTGGCTATCTTTGTTCCTCTGATGATATTTAGTACTGTGGCTATCTTTGTTCCTCTGATGATATTTAGTACTGTGGCTATCTTTGTTCATCTGATGGTATTTAGTACTGTGGCTATCTTTGTTCCTCTGATGGTATTTAGTACTGTGGCTATCTTTGTTCTTCTGATGGTATTTAGTACTGTGGCTATATTTGTTGTTCTGATGGTATTTAGTACTGTGGCTATCTTTGTTCTTCTGATGGTATTTAGTGCTGTGGCTATCTTTGTTCCTCTGATGGTATTTAGTACTGTGGCTATCTTTGTTCCCCCGATGGTATTTAGTACTGTGGCTATCTTTGTTCCCCTGATGGTATTTAGTACTGTGGCTATCTTTGTTCTTCTGATGGTATTTAGTGCTGTGGCTATCTTTGTTCCTCTGATGGTATTTAGTACTGTGACTATCTTTGTTCTTATGATGGTATTTAGTACTGTGGCTATCTTTGTTCTTCTGATGGTATTTAGTACTGTGGCTATCTTTGTTCTTCTGATGGTATTTAGTACTGTAGCTATCTTTGTTCCCCTGATGGTATTTAGTACTGTGGCTATCTTTGTTCTTCTGATGGTATTTAGTACTGTGGCTATCTTTGTTCTTCTGATGGTATTTAGTACTGTGGCTATCTTTGTTCTTCTGATGGTATTTAGTACTGTGGCTATCTTTGTTCTTCTGATGGTATTTAGTACTGTGGCTATCTTTGTTCCTCTGATGGTATTTAGTACTGTGGCTATCTTTGTTCTTCTGATGGTATTTAGTACTGTGGCTATCTTTGTTCTTCTGATGGTATTTAGTACTGTGGCTATCTTTGTTCCTCTGATGGTATTTAGTACAGTGGCTATCTTTGTTCCTCTGATGGTATTTAGTACTGTGGCTATCTTTGTTCCTCTGATGGTATTTAGTACTGTGGCTATCTTTGTTCCTCTGATGGTATTTAGTACTGTGGCTATCTTTGTTCTTCTGATGGTATTTAGTACTGTGGCTATCTTTGTTCTTCTGATGGTATTTAGTACTGTGGCTATCTTTGTTCTTCTGATGGTATTTAGTACTGTGGCTATCTTTGTACTTCTGATGGTATTTAGTACTGTGGCTATCTTTGTTCTTCTGATGGTATTTAGTACTGTGGCTATCTTTGTTCTTCTGATGGTATTTAGTACTGTGGCTATCTTTGTTCTTCTGATGGTATTTAGTACTGTGGCTATCTTTGTTCTTCTGATGGTATTTAGTACTGTGGTTATCTTTGTTCTTCTGATGGTATTTAGTACTGTGGCTATCTTTGTTCTTCTGATGGTATTTAGTACTGTGGATATCTTTGTTCCTCTGATGGTATTTAGTACAGTGGCTATCTTTGTTCTTCTGATGATATTTAGTACTGTGGCTATCTTTGTTCCTCTGATGATATTTAGTACTGTGGCTATCTTTGTTCCTCTGATGATATTTAGTACTGTGGCTATCTTTGTTCCTCTGATGGTATTTAGTACTGTGGCTATCTTTGTTCCTCTGATGGTATTTAGTACTGTGGCTATCTTTGTTCTTCTGATGGTATTTAGTACTGTGGCTATATTTGTTGTTCTGATGGTATTTAGTACTGTGGCTATCTTTGTTCTTCTGATGGTATTTAGTGCTGTGGCTATCTTTGTTCCTCTGATGGTATTTAGTACTGTGGCTATCTTTGTTCCCCCGATGGTATTTAGTACTGTGGCTATCTTTGTTCCCCTGATGGTATTTAGTACTGTGGCTATCTTTGTTCTTCTGATGGTATTTAGTGCTGTGGCTATCTTTGTTCCTCTGATGGTATTTAGTACTGTGGCTATCTTTGTTCTTCTCTATGGTATTTAGTACTGTGGCTATCTTTGTTCTTCTGATGGTATTTAGTACTGTGGCTATCTTTGTTCCTCTGATGGTATTTAGTACTGTGGCTATCTTTGTTCCCCCGATGGTATTTAGTACTGTGGCTATCTTTGTTCCCCTGATGGTATTTAGTACTGTGGCTATCTTTGTTCTTCTGATGGTATTTAGTGCTGTGGCTATCTTTGTTCCTCTGATGGTATTTAGTACTGTGACTATCTTTGTTCTTATGATGGTATTTAGTACTGTGGCTATCTTTGTTCTTCTGATGGTATTTAGTACTGTGGCTATCTTTGTTCTTCTGATGGTATTTAGTACTGTGGCTATCTTTGTTCTTCTGATGGTATTTAGTACTGTGGCTATCTTTGTTCTTCTGATGGTATTTAGTACTGTGGCTATCTTTGTTCTTCTGATGGTATTTAGTACTGTGGCTACCTTTGTTCTTCTGATGGTATTTAGTACTGTGACTGTCTTTGTTCTTCTGATGGTATTTAGTACTGTGGCTACCTTTGTTCCTCTGATGGTATTTAGTACTGTGACTGTCTTTGTTCTTCTGATGGTATTTAGTACTGTGACTGTCTTTGTTCTTCTGATGGTATTTAGTACTGTGGCTATCTTTGTTCTTCTGATGGTATTTAGTACTGTGGCTATCTTTGTACCCCTGATGGTATTTAGTACTGTGGCTATCTTTGTTCTTCTGATGGTATTTAGTACTGTGGCTATCTTTGTTCCCCTGATGATATTTAGTACTGTGGCTGTCTTTGTTCCCCTGATGGTATTTAGTACTGTGGCTATCTTTGTTCTTCTGATGGTATTTAGTACTGTGGCTATCTTTGTTGTTCTGATGGTATTTAGTACTGTGGCTATCTTTGTTCTTCTGATGGTATTTAGTACTGTGGCTATATTTGTTGTTCTGATGGTATTTAGTACTGTGGCTATCTTTGTTCCCCTGATGGTATTTAGTACTGTGGCTATCTTTGTTCTTCTGATGGTATTTAGTACTGTGGCTATCTTTGTTCTTCTGATGGTATTTAGTACTGTGGCTATCTGTGTTCTTCTGATGGTATTTAGTACTGTGGCTATCTTTGTTCTTCTGATGGTATTTAGTACTGTGGCTATCTTTGTTCTTCTGATGGTATTTAGTACTGTGGCTATCTTTGTTCTTCTGATGGTATTTAGTACTGTGGCTATCTTTGTTCTTCTGATGGTATTTAGTACTGTGGCTATCTTTGTTCCTCTGATGGTATTTAGTACAGTGGCTATCTTTGTTCCTCTGATGGTATTTAGTACTGTGGCTATCTTTGTTCCTCTGATGGTATTTAGTACTGTGGCTATCTTTGTTCCTCTGATGGTATTTAGTACTGTGGCTATCTTTGTTCTTCTGATGGTATTTAGTACTGTGGCTATCTTTGTTCTTCTGATGGTATTTAGTACTGTGGCTATCTTTGTTCTTCTGATGGTATTTAGTACTGTGGCTATCTTTGTTCTTCTGATGGTATTTAGTACTGTGGCTATCTTTGTTCTTCTGATGGTATTTAGTACTGTGGCTATCTTTGTTCCTCTGATGGTATTTAGTACTGTGGCTATCTTTGTTCCCCCGATGGTATTTAGTACTGTGGCTATCTTTGTTCTTCTGATGGTATTTAGTACTGTGGCTATCTTTGTTCTTTTGATGGTATTTAGTACTGTGGCTATCTTTGTTCCTCTGATGGTATTTGGTACTGTGGCTATCTTTGTTCTTCTGATGGTATTTAGTACAGTGGCTATCTTTGTTCCCCTGATGGTATTTAGTACTGTGGCTATCTTTGTTCCCCTGATGGTATTTAGTACTGTGGCTATCTTTGTTCTTCTGATGGTATTTAGTACTGTGGCTATCTTTGTTCTTCTGATGGTATTTAGTACTGTGGCTATCTTTGTTCTTCTGATGGTATTTAGTACTGTGGCTATCTTTGTTCTTCTGATGGTATTTAGTACTGTGGCTATCTTTGTTCCTCTGATGGTATTTAGTACTGTGGCTATCTTTGTTCCTGTGATGGTATTTAGTACAGGGGCTATCTTTGTTCCTTTGATGGTATTTAGTACAGGGGCTATCTTTGTTCCTCTGATGGTATTTAGTACTGTGGCTATCTTTGTTCCTCTGATAGTATTTAGTACTGGGGCTATCTTTGTTCCTCTGATGGTATTTAGTACTGTGGCTATCTTTGTTCTTCTGATGGTATTTAGTACTGTGGCTATCTTTGTTCTTCTGATGGTATTTAGTACTGTGGCTATCTTTGTTCTTTTGATGGTATTTAGTACTGTGGCTATCTTTGTTCCTCTGATGGTATTTAGTACTGTGGCTATCTTTGTTCTTCTCTATGGTATTTAGCACTGTGGCTATCTTTGTTCTTCTGATGGTATTTAGTACTGTGGCTATCTTTGTTCCTCTGATGGTATTTAGTACTGTGGCTATCTTTGTTCCTCCGATGGTATTTAGTACTGTGGCTATCTTTGTTCCCCTGATGGTATTTAGTACTGTGGCTATCTTTGTTCTTCTGATGGTATTTAGTGCTGTGGCTATCTTTGTTCCTCTGATGGTATTTAGTACTGTGGCTATCTTTGTTCTTCTCTATGGTATTTAGCACTGTGGCTATCTTTGTTCTTCTGATGGTATTTAGTACTGTGGCTATCTTTGTTCTTCTCTATGGTATTTAGCACTGTGGCTATCTTTGTTCTTCTGATGGTATTTAGTACTGTGGCTATCTTTGTTCTTCTGATGGTATTTAGTACTGTGGCTATCTTTGTTCTTCTGATGGTATTTAGTACTGTGGCTATCTTTGTTCCTCTGATGGTATTTAGTACTGTGGCTATCTTTGTTCCTCTGATGGTATTTAGTACTGTGGCTATCTTTGTTCTTCTGATGGTATTTAGTACTGTGGCTATCTTTGTTCTTCTGATGGTATTTAGTACTGTGGCTATCTTTGTTCTTCTGATGGTATTTAGTACTGTGGCTATCTTTGTTCTTCTGATGGTATTTAGTACTGTGGCTATCTTTGTTCTTCTGATGGTATTTAGTACTGTGGCTATCTTTGTTCTTCTGATGGTATTTAGTACTGTGGCTATCTTTGTTCTTCTGATGGTATTTAGTACTGTGGCTATCTTTGTTCTTCTGATGGTATTTAGTACTGTGGCTATCTTTGTTCTTCTGATGGTATTTAGTACTGTGGCTACGTTTGTTCCTCTGATGGTATTTAGTACTGTGGCTATCTTTGTTCCCCTGATGGTATTTAGTACTGTGGCTATCTTTGTTCTTCTGATGGTATTTAGTACTGTGGCTATCTTTGTTCTTTTGATGGTATTTAGTACTGTGGCTATCTTTGTTCCTCTGATGGTATTTAGTACTGTGGCTATCTTTGTTCCTCTGATGGTATTTGGTACTGTGGCTATCTTTGTTCTTCTGATGGTATTTAGTACAGTGGCTATCTTTGTTCCCCTGATGGTATTTAGTACTGTGGCTATCTTTGTTCCCCTGATGGTATTTAGTACTGTGGCTATCTTTGTTCTTCTGATGGTATTTAGTACTGTGGCTATCTTTGTTCCCCTGATGGTATTTAGTACTGTGGCTATCTTTGTTCTTCTGATGGTATTTAGTACTGTGGCTATCTTTGTTCTTCTGATGGTATTTAGTACTGTGGCTATCTTTGTTCTTCTGATGGTATTTAGTACAGTGGCTATCTTTGTTCCTCTGATGGTATTTAGTACAGTGGCTATCTTTGTTCCTCTGATGGTATTTAGTACTGTGGCTATCTTTGTTCCTCTGATGGTATTTAGTACTGTGGCTATCTTTGTTCTTCTGATGGTATTTAGTACTGTGGCTATCTTTGTTCTTCTGATGGTATTTAGTACTGTGGCTATCTTTGTTCTTCTGATGGTATTTAGTACTGTGGCTATCTTTGTTCTTCTGATGGTATTTAGTACTGTGGCTATCTTTGTTCTTCTGATGGTATTTAGTACTGTGGCTATCTTTGTTCTTCTGATGGTATTTAGTACTGTGGCTATCTTTGTTCCTCTGATGGTATTTAGTACTGTGGCTATCTTTGTTCCCCCGATGGTATTTAGTACTGTGGCTATCTTTGTTCTTCTGATGGTATTTAGTACTGTGGCTATCTTTGTTCTTTTGATGGTATTTAGTACTGTGGCTATCTTTGTTCCTCTGATGGTATTTGGTACTGTGGCTATCTTTGTTCTTCTGATGGTATTTAGTACAGTGGCTATCTTTGTTCCCCTGATGGTATTTAGTACTGTGGCTATCTTTGTTCCCCTGATGGTATTTAGTACTGTGGCTATCTTTGTTCTTCTGATGGTATTTAGTACTGTGGCTATCTTTGTTCTTCTGATGGTATTTAGTACTGTGGCTATCTTTGTTCTTCTGATGGTATTTAGTACTGTGGCTATCTTTGTTCTTCTGATAGTATTTAGTACTGTGGCTATCTTTGTTCCCCCGATGGTATTTAGTACTGTGCCTATCTTTGTTCTTCTGATGGTATTTAGTACTGTGGCTATCTTTGTTCTTTTGATGGTATTTAGTACTGTGGCTATCTTTGTTCCTCTGATGGTATTTAGTACTGTGGCTATCTTTGTTCTTCTCTATGGTATTTAGCACTGTGGCTATCTTTGTTCTTCTGATGGTATTTAGTACTGTGGCTATCTTTGTTCCTCTGATGGTATTTAGTACTGTGGCTATCTTTGTTCCTCCGATGGTATTTAGTACTGTGGCTATCTTTGTTCCCCTGATGGTATTTAGTACTGTGGCTATCTTTGTTCTTCTGATGGTATTTAGTGCTGTGGCTATCTTTGTTCTTCTGATGGTATTTAGTACTGTGGCTATCTTTGTTCTTCTGATGGTATTTAGTACTGTGGCTATCTTTGTTCTTCTGATGGTATTTAGTACTGTGGCTATCTTTGTTCTTCTGATGGTATTTAGTACTGTGGCTATCTTTGTTCTTCTGATGGTATTTAGTACTGTGGCTATCTTTGTTCTTCTGATGGTATTTAGTACTGTGGCTATCTTTGTTCTTCTGATGGTATTTAGTACTGTGGCTATCTTTGTTCTTCTGATGGTATTTAGTACTGTTGCTATCTTTGTTCTTCTGATGGTATTTAGTACTGTGGCTATCTTTGTTCCTCTGATGGTATTTAGTACTGTGGCTATCTTTGTTCCCCTGATGGTATTTAGTACTGTGGCTATCTTTGTTCTTCTGATGGTATTTAGTACTGTGGCTATCTTTGTTCTTTTGATGGTATTTAGTACTGTGGCTATCTTTGTTCCTCTGATGGTATTTGGTACTGTGGCTATCTTTGTTCTTCTGATGGTATTTAGTACAGTGGCTATCTTTGTTCCCCTGATGGTATTTAGTACTGTGGCTATCTTTGTTCCCCTGATGGTATTTAGTACTGTGGCTATCTTTGTTCTTCTGATGGTATTTAGTACTGTGGCTATCTTTGTTCTTCTGATGGTATTTAGTACTGTGGCTATCTTTGTTCTTCTGATGGTATTTAGTACTGTGGCTATCTTTGTTCTTCTGATGGTATTTAGTACTGTGGCTATCTTTGTTCCTCTGATGGTATTTAGTACTGTGGCTATCTTTGTTCCTGTGATGGTATTTAGTACTGGGGCTATCTTTGTTCCTTTGATGGTATTTAGTACAGGGGCTATCTTTGTTCCTCTGATGGTATTTAGTACTGTGGCTATCTTTGTTCCTCTGATAGTATTTAGTACTGGGGCTATCTTTGTTCCTCTGATGGTATTTAGTACTGTGGCTATCTTTGTTCTTCTGATGGTATTTAGTACCGTGGCTATCTTTGTTCTTTTGATGGTATTTAGTACTGTGGCTATCTTTGTTCTTCTGATAGTATTTAGTACTGTGGCTATCTTTGTTCCCCCGATGGTATTTAGTACTGTGGCTATCTTTGTTCTTCTGATGGTATTTAGTACTGTGGCTATCTTTGTTCTTCTGATGGTATTTAGTACTGTGGCTATCTTTGTTCTTCTGATGGTATTTAGTACTGTGGCTATCTTTGTTCCTCTGATGGTATTTAGTACTGTGGCTATCTTTGTTCTTCTGATGGTATTTAGTACTGTGGCTATCTTTGTTCTTCTGATGGTATTTAGTACTGTGGCTATCTTTGTTCTTCTGATGGTATTTAGTACTGTGGCTATCTTTGTTCTTCTGATGGTATTTAGTACTGTGGCTATCTTTGTTCTTCTGATGGTATTTAGTACTGTGGCTATCTTTGTTCTTCTGATGGTATTTAGTACTGTGGCTATCTTTGTTCTTCTGATGGTATTTAGTACTGTGGCTATCTTTGTTCTTCTGATGGTATTTAGTACTGTGGCTATCTTTGTTCTTCTGATGGTATTTAGTACTGTGGCTATCTTTGTTCTTCTGATGGTATTTAGTACTGTGGCTATCTTTGTTCTTCTGATGGTATTTAGTACTGTGGCTATCTTTGTTCCTCTGATGGTATTTAGTACAGTGGCTATCTTTGTTCCTCTGATGGTATTTAGTACTGTGGCTATCTTTGTTCCTCTGATGGTATTTAGTACTGTGGCTATCTTTGTTCCTCTGATGGTATTTAGTACTGTGGCTATCTTTGTTCTTCTGATGGTATTTAGTACTGTGGCTATCTTTGTTCTTCTGATGGTATTTAGTACTGTGGCTATCTTTGTTCTTCTGATGGTATTTAGTACTGTGGCTATCTTTGTTCTTCTGATGGTATTTAGTACTGTGGCTATCTTTGTTCTTCTGATGGTATTTAGTACTGTGGCTATCTTTGTTCCTCTGATGGTATTTAGTACTGTGGCTATCTTTGTTCCCCCGATGGTATTTAGTACTGTGGCTATCTTTGTTCTTCTGATGGTATTTAGTACTGTGGCTATCTTTGTTCTTTTGATGGTATTTAATACTGTGGCTATCTTTGTTCCTCTGATGGTATTTGGTACTGTGGCTATCTTTGTTCTTCTGATGGTATTTAGTACAGTGGCTATCTTTGTTCCCCTGATGGTATTTAGTACTGCGGCTATCTTTGTTCCCCTGATGGTATTTAGTACTGTGGCTATCTTTGTTCTTCTGATGGTATTTAGTACTGTGGCTATCTTTGTTCTTCTGATGATATTTAGTACTGTGGCTATCTTTGTTCTTCTGATGGTATTTAGTACTGTGGCTATCTTTGTTCTTCTGATGGTATTTAGTACTGTGGCTATCTTTGTTCCTCTGATGGTATTTAGTACTGTGGCTATCTTTGTTCCTCTGATGGTATTTAGTACTGGGGCTATCTTTGTTCCTTTGATGGTATTTAGTACAGGGGCTATCTTTGTTCTTATGATGGTATTTAGTACTGTGGCTATCTTTGTTCTTCTGATGGTATTTAGTACTGTGGCTATCTTTGTTCTTCTGATGGTATTTAGTACTGTGGCTATCTTTGTTCCTCTGATGGTATTTAGTACTGTGGCTATCTTTGTTCCCCCGATGGTATTTAGTACTGTGGCTGTCTTTGTTCCCCTGATGGTATTTAGTACTGTGGCTATCTTTGTTCTTCTGATGGTATTTAGTGCTGTGGCTATCTTTGTTCCTCTGATGGTATTTAGTACTGTGACTATCTTTGTTCTTATGATGGTATTTAGTACTGTGGCTATCTTTGTTCTTCTGATGGTATTTAGTACTGTGGCTATCTTTGTTCTTCTGATGGTATTTAGTACTGTGGCTATCTTTGTTCTTCTGATGGTATTTAGTACTGTGGCTATCTTTGTTCTTCTGATGGTATTTAGTACTGTGGCTATCTTTGTTCTTCTGATGGTATTTAGTACTGTGGCTATCTTTGTTCTTCTGATGGTATTTAGTACTGTGGCTATCTTTGTTCTTCTGATGGTATTTAGTACTGTGGCTATCTTTGTTCTTCTGATGGTATTTAGTACTGTGGCTATCTTTGTTCTTCTGATGGTATTTAGTACTGTGGCTATCTTTGTTCTTCTGATGGTATTTAGTACTGTGGCTATCTTTGTTCTTCTGATGGTATTTAGTACTGTGGCTATCTTTGTTCTTCTGATGGTATTTAGTACTGTGGCTATCTTTGTTCTTCTGATGGTATTTAGTACTGTGGCTATCTTTGTTCTTCTGATGGTATTTAGTACTGTGGCTATCTTTGTTCCTCTAATGGTATTTAGTACAGTGGCTATCTTTGTTCCTCTGATGGTATTTAGTACTGTGGCTATCTTTGTTCCTCTGATGGTATTTAGTACTGTGGCTATCTTTGTTCCTCTGATGGTATTTAGTACTGTGGCTATCTTTGTTCTTCTGATGGTATTTAGTACTGTGGCTATCTTTGTTCTTCTGATGGTATTTAGTACTGTGGCTATCTTTGTTCTTCTGATGGTATTTAGTACTGTGGCTATCTTTGTTCTTCTGATGGTATTTAGTACTGTGGCTATCTTTGTTCTTCTGATGGTATTTAGTACTGTGGCTATCTTTGTTCCTCTGATGGTATTTAGTACTGTGGCTATCTTTGTTCCCCCCATGGTATTTAGTACTGTGGCTATCTTTGTTCTTCTGATGGTATTTAGTACTGTGGCTATCTTTGTTCTTTTGATGGTATTTAGTACTGTAGCTATCTTTGTTCCTCTGATGGTATTTGGTACTGTGGCTATCTTTGTTCTTCTGATGGTATTTAGTACAGTGGCTATCTTTGTTCTTCTGATGGTATTTAGTACTGTGGCTATCTTTGTTCTTCTGATGGTATTTAGTACTGTGGCTATCTTTGTTCTTCTGATGGTATTTAGTACTGTGGCTATCTTTGTTCTTCTGATGGTATTTAGTACTGTGGCTATCTTTGTTCCTCTGATGGTATTTAGTACTGTGGCTATCTTTGTTCTTCTGATGGTATTTAGTACTGGGGCTATCTTTGTTCCTTTGATGGTATTTAGTACAGGGGCTATCTTTGTTCTTATGATGGTATTTAGTACTGTGGCTATCTTTGTTCTTCTGATGGTATTTAGTACTGTGGCTATCTTTGTTCTTCTGATGGTATTTAGTACAGTGGCTATCTTTGTTCCTCTGATGGTATTTAGTACTGTGGCTATCTTTGTTCCTCTGATAGTATTTAGTACTGTGGCTATCTTTGTTCCTCTGATGGTATTTAGTACTGTGGCTATCTTTGTTCCCCCGATGGTATTTAGTACTGTGGCTATCTTTGTTCCCCTGATGGTATTTAGTACTGTGGCTATCTTTGTTCTTCTGATGGTATTTAGTGCTGTGGCTATCTTTGTTCCTCAGATGTTATTTAGTACTGTGACTATCTTTGTTCTTATGATGGTATTTAGTACTGTGGCTATCTTTGTTCTTCTGATGGTATTTAGTACTGTGGCTATCTTTGTTCTTCTGATGGTATTTAGTACTGTGGCTATCTTTGTTCTTCTGATGGTATTTAGTACTGTGGCTATCTTTGTTCTTCTGATGGTATTTAGTACTGTGGCTATCTTTGTTCCTCTGATGGTATTTAGTACTGTGGCTATCTTTGTTCTTCTGATGGTATCTAGTACTGTGGCTATCTTTGTTCTTCTGATGGTATTTAGTACTGTGGCTATCTTTGTTCTTCTGATGGTATTTAGTACTGTGGCTATCTTTGTTCTTCTGATGGTATTTAGTACTGTGGCTATCTTTGTTCTTATGATGGTATTTAGTACTGTGGCTATCTTTGTTCTTCTGATGGTATTTAGTACTGTGGTTATCTTTGTTCTTCTGATGGTATTTAGTACTGTGGCTATCTTTGTTCTTCTGATGGTATTTAGTACTGTGGATATCTTTGTTCCTCTGATGGTATTTAGTACAGTGGCTATCTTTGTTCTTCTGATGATATTTAGTACTGTGGCTATCTTTGTTCCTCTGGTGATATTTAGTACTGTGGCTATCTTTGTTCCTCTGATGATATTTAGTACTGTGGCTATCTTTGTTCCTCTGATGGTATTTAGTACTGTGGCTATCTTTGTTCCTCTGATGGTATTTAGTACTGTGGCTATCTTTGTTCTTCTGATGGTATTTAGTACTGTGGCTATCTTTGTTCTTCTGATGGTATTTAGTACTGTGGCTATCTTTGTTCTTCTGATGGTATTTAGTACTGTGGCTATCTTTGTTCTTCTGATGGTATTTAGTACTGTGGCTATCTTTGTTCTTCTGATGGTATTTAGTACTGTGGCTATCTTTGTTCTTCTGATGGTATTTAGTACTGTGGCTATCTTTGTTCTTCTGATGGTATTTAGTACTGTGGCTATCTTTGTTCTTCTGATGGTATTTAGTACTGTGGCTATCTTTGTTCTTCTGATGGTATTTAGTACAGTGGCTATCTTTGTTCCTCTGATGGTATTTAGTACTGTGGCTATCTTTGTTCCTCTGATGGTATTTAGAACTGTGGCTATCTTTGTTCCTCTGATGGTATTTAGTACTGGGGCTATCTTTGTTCCTTTGATGGTATTTAGTACAGGGGCTATCTTTGTTCCTCTGATGGTATTTAGTACTGTGGCTATCTTTGTTCCTCTGATAGTATTTAGTACTGGGGCTATCTTTGTTCCTCTGATGGTATTTAGTACTGTGGCTATCTTTGTTCTTCTGATGGTATTTAGTACTGTGGTTATCTTTGTTCTTCTGATGGTATTTAGTACTGTGGCTATCTTTGTTCCTCTGATGGTATTTAGTACTGTGGCTATCTTTGTTCCTCTGATGGTATTTAGTACTGGGGCTATCTTTGTTCCTTTGATGGTATTTAGTACAGGGGCTATCTTTGTTCTTATGATGGTATTTAGTACTGTGGCTATCTTTGTTCTTCTGATGGTATTTAGTACTGTGGTTATCTTTGTTCTTCTGATGGTATTTAGTACTGTGGCTATCTTTGTTCTTCTGATGGTATTTAGTACAGTGGCTATCTTTGTTCCTCTGATGGTATTTAGTACTGTGGCTATCTTTGTTCCTCTGATAGTATTTAGTACTGTGGCTATCTTTGTTCCTCTGATGGTATTTAGTACTGTGGCTATCTTTGTTCCCCCGATGGTATTTAGTACTGTGGCTATCTTTGTTCCCCTGATGGTATTTAGTACTGTGGCTATCTTTGTTCTTCTGATGGTATTTAGTGCTGTGGCTATCTTTGTTCCTCAGATGTTATTTAGTACTGTGGCTATCTTTGTTCTTCTGATGGTATTTAGTACTGTGGCTATCTTTGTTCTTCTGATGGTATTTAGTACTGTGGCTATCTTTGTTCTTTTGATGGTATTTAGTACTGTGGCTATCTTTGTTCTTCTGATGGTATTTAGTACTGTGGCTATCTTTGTTCTTCTGATGGTATTTAGTACTGTGGCTATCTTTGTTCCTCTGATGGTATTTAGTACTGTGGCTATCTTTGTTCTTCTGATGGTATTTAGTACTGTGGCTATCTTTGTTCTTCTGATGGTATTTAGTACTGTGGCTATCTTTGTTCTTCTGATGGTATTTAGTACTGTGGCTATCTTTGTTCTTCTGATGGTATTTAGTACTGTGGCTATCTTTGTTCTTATGATGGTATTTAGTACTGTGGCTATCTTTGTTCTTCTGATGGTATTTAGTACTGTGGTTATCTTTGTTCTTCTGATGGTATTTAGTACTGTGGCTATCTTTGTTCTTCTGATGGTATTTAGTACTGTGGATATCTTTGTTCCTCTGATGGTATTTAGTACAGTGGCTATCTTTGTTCTTCTGATGATATTTAGTACTGTGGCTATCTTTGTTCCTCTGGTGATATTTAGTACTGTGGCTATCTTTGTTCCTCTGATGATATTTAGTACTGTGGCTATCTTTGTTCCTCTGATGGTATTTAGTACTGTGGCTATCTTTGTTCCTCTGATGGTATTTAGTACTGTGGCTATCTTTGTTCTTCTGATGGTATTTAGTACTGTGGCTATCTTTGTTCTTCTGATGGTATTTAGTACTGTGGCTATCTTTGTTCTTCTGATGGTATTTAGTACTGTGGCTATCTTTGTTCTTCTGATGGTATTTAGTACTGTGGCTATCTTTGTTCTTCTGATGGTATTTAGTACTGTGGCTATCTTTGTTCTTCTGATGGTATTTAGTACTGTGGCTATCTTTGTTCTTCTGATGGTATTTAGTACTGTGGCTATCTTTGTTCTTCTGATGGTATTTAGTACTGTGGCTATCTTTGTTCTTCTGATGGTATTTAGTACTGTGGCTATCTTTGTTCTTCTGATGGTATTTAGTACAGTGGCTATCTTTGTTCCTCTGATGGTATTTAGTACTGTGGCTATCTTTGTTCCTCTGATGGTATTTAGAACTGTGGCTATCTTTGTTCCTCTGATGGTATTTAGTACTGGGGCTATCTTTGTTCCTTTGATGGTATTTAGTACAGGGGCTATCTTTGTTCCTCTGATGGTATTTAGTACTGTGGCTATCTTTGTTCCTCTGATAGTATTTAGTACTGGGGCTATCTTTGTTCCTCTGATGGTATTTATTACTGTGGCTATCTTTGTTCTTCTGATGGTATTTAGTACTGTGGCTATCTTTGTTCTTCTGATGGTATTTAGTACTGTGGCTATCTTTGTTCCTCTGATGGTATTTAGTACTGTGGCTATCTTTGTTCCTCTGATGGTATTTAGTACTGGGGCTATCTTTGTTCCTTTGATGGTATTTAGTACAGGGGCTATCTTTGTTCTTATGATGGTATTTAGTACTGTGGCTATCTTTGTTCTTCTGATGGTATTTAGTACTGTGGCTATCTTTGTTCTTCTGATGGTATTTAGTACTGTGGCTATCTTTGTTCTTCTGATGGTATTTAGTACTGTGGCTATCTTTGTTCCTCTGATGGTATTTAGTACTGTGGCTATCTTTGTTCCCCCGATGGTATTTAGTACTGTGGCTATCTTTGTTCCTCTGATGGTATTTAGTACTGTGGCTATCTTTGTTCCCCCGATGGTATTTAGTACTGTGGCTATCTTTGTTCCCCTGATGGTATTTAGTACTGTGGCTATCTTTGTTCTTCTGATGGTATTTAGTGCTGTGGCTATCTTTGTTCCTCTGATGGTATTTAGTACTGTGACTATCTTTGTTCTTATGATGGTATTTAGTACTGTGGCTATCTTTGTTCTTCTGATGGTATTTACTACTGTGGCTATCTTTGTTCTTCTGATGGTATTTAGTACTGTGGCTATCTTTGTTCTTCTGATGGTATTTAGTACTGTGGCTATCTTTGTTCTTCTGATGGTATTTAGTACAGTGGCTATCTTTGTTCCCCTGATGGTATTTAGTACTGTGGCTATCTTTGTTCCCCTGATGGTATTTAGTACTGTGGCTATCTTTGTTCTTCTGATGGTATTTAGTACTGTGGCTATCTTTGTTCTTCTGATGGTATTTAGTACTGTGGCTATCTTTGTTCTTCTGATGGTATTTAGTACTGTGGCTATCTTTGTTCTTCTGATGGTATTTAGTACTGTGGCTATCTTTGTTCCTCTGATGGTATTTAGTACTGTGGCTATCTTTGTTCCTGTGATGGTATTTAGTACTGGGGCTATCTTTGTTCCTTTGATGGTATTTAGTACAGGGGCTATCTTTGTTCCTCTGATGGTATTTAGTACTGTGGCTATCTTTGTTCCTCTGATAGTATTTAGTACTGGGGCTATCTTTGTTCCTCTGATGGTATTTAGTACTGTGGCTATCTTTGTTCTTCTGATGGTATTTAGTACCGTGGCTATCTTTGTTCTTTTGATGGTATTTAGTACTGTGGCTATCTTTGTTCTTCTGATAGTATTTAGTACTGTGGCTATCTTTGTTCCCCCGATGGTATTTAGTACTGTGGCTATCTTTGTTCTTCTGATGGTATTTAGTACTGTGGCTATCTTTGTTCTTCTGATGGTATTTAGTACTGTGGCTATCTTTGTTCTTCTGATGGTATTTAGTACTGTGGCTATCTTTGTTCCTCTGATGGTATTTAGTACTGTGGCTATCTTTGTTCTTCTGATGGTATTTAGTACTGTGGCTATCTTTGTTCTTCTGATGGTATTTAGTACTGTGGCTATCTTTGTTCTTCTGATGGTATTTAGTACTGTGGCTATCTTTGTTCTTCTGATGGTATTTAGTACTGTGGCTATCTTTGTTCTTCTGATGGTATTTAGTACTGTGGCTATCTTTGTTCTTCTGATGGTATTTAGTACTGTGGCTATCTTTGTTCTTCTGATGGTATTTAGTACTGTGGCTATCTTTGTTCTTCTGATGGTATTTAGTACTGTGGCTATCTTTGTTCTTCTGATGGTATTTAGTACTGTGGCTATCTTTGTTCTTCTGATGGTATTTAGTACTGTGGCTATCTTTGTTCTTCTGATGGTATTTAGTACTGTGGCTATCTTTGTTCCTCTGATGGTATTTAGTACAGTGGCTATCTTTGTTCCTCTGATGGTATTTAGTACTGTGGCTATCTTTGTTCCTCTGATGGTATTTAGTACTGTGGCTATCTTTGTTCCTCTGATGGTATTTAGTACTGTGGCTATCTTTGTTCTTCTGATGGTATTTAGTACTGTGGCTATCTTTGTTCTTCTGATGGTATTTAGTACTGTGGCTATCTTTGTTCTTCTGATGGTATTTAGTACTGTGGCTATCTTTGTTCTTCTGATGGTATTTAGTACTGTGGCTATCTTTGTTCTTCTGATGGTATTTAGTACTGTGGCTATCTTTGTTCCTCTGATGGTATTTAGTACTGTGGCTATCTTTGTTCCCCCGATGGTATTTAGTACTGTGGCTATCTTTGTTCTTCTGATGGTATTTAGTACTGTGGCTATCTTTGTTCTTTTGATGGTATTTAATACTGTGGCTATCTTTGTTCCTCTGATGGTATTTGGTACTGTGGCTATCTTTGTTCTTCTGATGGTATTTAGTACAGTGGCTATCTTTGTTCCCCTGATGGTATTTAGTACTGCGGCTATCTTTGTTCCCCTGATGGTATTTAGTACTGTGGCTATCTTTGTTCTTCTGATGGTATTTAGTACTGTGGCTATCTTTGTTCTTCTGATGATATTTAGTACTGTGGCTATCTTTGTTCTTCTGATGGTATTTAGTACTGTGGCTATCTTTGTTCTTCTGATGGTATTTAGTACTGTGGCTATCTTTGTTCCTCTGATGGTATTTAGTACTGTGGCTATCTTTGTTCCTCTGATGGTATTTAGTACTGGGGCTATCTTTGTTCCTTTGATGGTATTTAGTACAGGGGCTATCTTTGTTCTTATGATGGTATTTAGTACTGTGGCTATCTTTGTTCTTCTGATGGTATTTAGTACTGTGGCTATCTTTGTTCTTCTGATGGTATTTAGTACTGTGGCTATCTTTGTTCCTCTGATGGTATTTAGTACTGTGGCTATCTTTGTTCCCCCGATGGTATTTAGTACTGTGGCTGTCTTTGTTCCCCTGATGGTATTTAGTACTGTGGCTATCTTTGTTCTTCTGATGGTATTTAGTGCTGTGGCTATCTTTGTTCCTCTGATGGTATTTAGTACTGTGACCATCTTTGTTCTTATGATGGTATTTAGTACTGTGGCTATCTTTGTTCTTCTGATGGTATTTAGTACTGTGGCTATCTTTGTTCTTCTGATGGTATTTAGTACTGTGGCTATCTTTGTTCTTCTGATGGTATTTAGTACTGTGGCTATCTTTGTTCTTCTGATGGTATTTAGTACTGTGGCTATCTTTGTTCTTCTGATGGTATTTAGTACTGTGGCTATCTTTGTTCTTCTGATGGTATTTAGTACTGTGGCTATCTTTGTTCTTCTGATGGTATTTAGTACTGTGGCTATCTTTGTTCTTCTGATGGTATTTAGTACTGTGGCTATCTTTGTTCTTCTGATGGTATTTAGTACTGTGGCTATCTTTGTTCTTCTGATGGTATTTAGTACTGTGGCTATCTTTGTTCTTCTGATGGTATTTAGTACTGTGGCTATCTTTGTTCTTCTGATGGTATTTAGTACTGTGGCTATCTTTGTTCTTCTGATGGTATTTAGTACTGTGGCTATCTTTGTTCTTCTGATGGTATTTAGTACTGTGGCTATCTTTGTTCCTCTAATGGTATTTAGTACAGTGGCTATCTTTGTTCCTCTGATGGTATTTAGTACTGTGGCTATCTTTGTTCCTCTGATGGTATTTAGTACTGTGGCTATCTTTGTTCCTCTGATGGTATTTAGTACTGTGGCTATCTTTGTTCTTCTGATGGTATTTAGTACTGTGGCTATCTTTGTTCTTCTGATGGTATTTAGTACTGTGGCTATCTTTGTTCTTCTGATGGTATTTAGTACTGTGGCTATCTTTGTTCTTCTGATGGTATTTAGTACTGTGGCTATCTTTGTTCTTCTGATGGTATTTAGTACTGTGGCTATCTTTGTTCCTCTGATGGTATTTAGTACTGTGGCTATCTTTGTTCCCCCCATGGTATTTAGTACTGTGGCTATCTTTGTTCTTCTGATGGTATTTAGTACTGTGGCTATCTTTGTTCTTTTGATGGTATTTAGTACTGTAGCTATCTTTGTTCCTCTGATGGTATTTGGTACTGTGGCTATCTTTGTTCTTCTGATGGTATTTAGTACAGTGGCTATCTTTGTTCTTCTGATGGTATTTAGTACTGTGGCTATCTTTGTTCTTCTGATGGTATTTAGTACTGTGGCTATCTTTGTTCTTCTGATGGTATTTAGTACTGTGGCTATCTTTGTTCTTCTGATGGTATTTAGTACTGTGGCTATCTTTGTTCCTCTGATGGTATTTAGTACTGTGGCTATCTTTGTTCCTCTGATGGTATTTAGTACTGGGGCTATCTTTGTTCCTTTGATGGTATTTAGTACAGGGGCTATCTTTGTTCTTATGATGGTATTTAGTACTGTGGCTATCTTTGTTCTTCTGATGGTATTTAGTACTGTGGCTATCTTTGTTCTTCTGATGGTATTTAGTACAGTGGCTATCTTTGTTCCTCTGATGGTATTTAGTACTGTGGCTATCTTTGTTCCTCTGATAGTATTTAGTACTGTGGCTATCTTTGTTCCTCTGATGGTATTTAGTACTGTGGCTATCTTTGTTCCCCCGATGGTATTTAGTACTGTGGCTATCTTTGTTCCCCTGATGGTATTTAGTACTGTGGCTATCTTTGTTCTTCTGATGGTATTTAGTGCTGTGGCTATCTTTGTTCCTCAGATGTTATTTAGTACTGTGACTATCTTTGTTCTTATGATGGTATTTAGTACTGTGGCTATCTTTGTTCTTCTGATGGTATTTAGTACTGTGGCTATCTTTGTTCTTCTGATGGTATTTAGTACTGTGGCTATCTTTGTTCTTCTGATGGTATTTAGTACTGTGGCTATCTTTGTTCTTCTGATGGTATTTAGTACTGTGGCTATCTTTGTTCCTCTGATGGTATTTAGTACTGTGGCTATCTTTGTTCCTCTGATGGTATTTAGTACAGTGGCTATATTTGTTCTTCTGATGATATTTAGTACTGTGGCTATCTTTGTTCCTCTGGTGATATTTAGTACTGTGGCTATCTTTGTTCCTCTGATGATATTTAGTACTGTGGCTATCTTTGTTCCTCTGATGGTATTTAGTACTGTGGCTATCTTTGTTCCTCTGATGGTATTTAGTACTGTGGCTATCTTTGTTCTTCTGATGGTATTTAGTACTGTGGCTATCTTTGTTCTTCTGATGGTATTTAGTACTGTGGCTATCTTTGTTCTTCTGATGGTATTTAGTACTGTGGCTATCTTTGTTCTTCTGATGGTATTTAGTACTGTGGCTATCTTTGTTCTTCTGATGGTATTTAGTACTGTGGCTATCTTTGTTCTTCTGATGGTATTTAGTACTGTGGCTATCTTTGTTCTTCTGATGGTATTTAGTACTGTGGCTATCTTTGTTCTTCTGATGGTATTTAGTACTGTGGCTATCTTTGTTCTTCTGATGGTATTTAGTACAGTGGCTATCTTTGTTCCTCTGATGGTATTTAGTACTGTGGCTATCTTTGTTCCTCTGATGGTATTTAGAACTGTGGCTATCTTTGTTCCTCTGATGGTATTTAGTACTGGGGCTATCTTTGTTCCTTTGATGGTATTTAGTACAGGGGCTATCTTTGTTCCTCTGATGGTATTTAGTACTGTGGCTATCTTTGTTCCTCTGATAGTATTTAGTACTGGGGCTATCTTTGTTCCTCTGATGGTATTTAGTACTGTGGCTATCTTTGTTCTTCTGATGGTATTTAGTACTGTGGTTATCTTTGTTCTTCTGATGGTATTTAGTACTGTGGCTATCTTTGTTCCTCTGATGGTATTTAGTACTGTGGCTATCTTTGTTCCTCTGATGGTATTTAGTACTGGGGCTATCTTTGTTCCTTTGATGGTATTTAGTACAGGGGCTATCTTTGTTCTTATGATGGTATTTAGTACTGTGGCTATCTTTGTTCTTCTGATGGTATTTAGTACTGTGGTTATCTTTGTTCTTCTGATGGTATTTAGTACTGTGGCTATCTTTGTTCTTCTGATGGTATTTAGTACAGTGGCTATCTTTGTTCCTCTGATGGTATTTAGTACTGTGGCTATCTTTGTTCCTCTGATAGTATTTAGTACTGTGGCTATCTTTGTTCCTCTGATGGTATTTAGTACTGTGGCTATCTTTGTTCCCCCGATGGTATTTAGTACTGTGGCTATCTTTGTTCCCCTGATGGTATTTAGTACTGTGGCTATCTTTGTTCTTCTGATGGTATTTAGTGCTGTGGCTATCTTTGTTCCTCAGATGTTATTTAGTACTGTGGCTATCTTTGTTCTTCTGATGGTATTTAGTACTGTGGCTATCTTTGTTCTTCTGATGGTATTTAGTACTGTGGCTATCTTTGTTCTTTTGATGGTATTTAGTACTGTGGCTATCTTTGTTCTTCTGATGGTATTTAGTACTGTGGCTATCTTTGTTCTTCTGATGGTATTTAGTACTGTGGCTATCTTTGTTCCTCTGATGGTATTTAGTACTGTGGCTATCTTTGTTCTTCTGATGGTATTTAGTACTGTGGCTATCTTTGTTCTTCTGATGGTATTTAGTACTGTGGCTATCTTTGTTCTTCTGATGGTATTTAGTACTGTGGCTATCTTTGTTCTTCTGATGGTATTTAGTACTGTGGCTATCTTTGTTCTTATGATGGTATTTAGTACTGTGGCTATCTTTGTTCTTCTGATGGTATTTAGTACTGTGGTTATCTTTGTTCTTCTGATGGTATTTAGTACTGTGGCTATCTTTGTTCTTCTGATGGTATTTAGTACTGTGGATATCTTTGTTCCTCTGATGGTATTTAGTACAGTGGCTATCTTTGTTCTTCTGATGATATTTAGTACTGTGGCTATCTTTGTTCCTCTGGTGATATTTAGTACTGTGGCTATCTTTGTTCCTCTGATGATATTTAGTACTGTGGCTATCTTTGTTCCTCTGATGGTATTTAGTACTGTGGCTATCTTTGTTCTTCTGATGGTATTTAGTACAGTGGCTATCTTTGTTCCCCTGATGGTATTTAGTACTGTGGCTATCTTTGTTCCCCTGATGGTATTTAGTACTGTGGCTATCTTTGTTCTTCTGATGGTATTTAGTACTGTGGCTATCTTTGTTCTTCTGATGGTATTTAGTACTGTGGCTATCTTTGTTCTTCTGATGGTATTTAGTACTGTGGCTATCTTTGTTCTTCTGATGGTATTTAGTACTGTGGCTATCTTTGTTCCTCTGATGGTATTTAGTACTGTGGCTATCTTTGTTCCTGTGATGGTATTTAGTACTGGGGCTATCTTTGTTCCTTTGATGGTATTTAGTACAGGGGCTATCTTTGTTCCTCTGATGGTATTTAGTACTGTGGCTATCTTTGTTCCTCTGATAGTATTTAGTACTGGGGCTATCTTTGTTCCTCTGATGGTATTTAGTACTGTGGCTATCTTTGTTCTTCTGATGGTATTTAGTACCGTGGCTATCTTTGTTCTTTTGATGGTATTTAGTACTGTGGCTATCTTTGTTCTTCTGATAGTATTTAGTACTGTGGCTATCTTTGTTCCCCCGATGGTATTTAGTACTGTGGCTATCTTTGTTCTTCTGATGGTATTTAGTACTGTGGCTATCTTTGTTCTTCTGATGGTATTTAGTACTGTGGCTATCTTTGTTCTTCTGATGGTATTTAGTACTGTGGCTATCTTTGTTCCTCTGATGGTATTTAGTACTGTGGCTATCTTTGTTCTTCTGATGGTATTTAGTACTGTGGCTATCTTTGTTCTTCTGATGGTATTTAGTACTGTGGCTATCTTTGTTCTTCTGATGGTATTTAGTACTGTGGCTATCTTTGTTCTTCTGATGGTATTTAGTACTGTGGCTATCTTTGTTCTTCTGATGGTATTTAGTACTGTGGCTATCTTTGTTCTTCTGATGGTATTTAGTACTGTGGCTATCTTTGTTCTTCTGATGGTATTTAGTACTGTGGCTATCTTTGTTCTTCTGATGGTATTTAGTACTGTGGCTATCTTTGTTCTTCTGATGGTATTTAGTACTGTGGCTATCTTTGTTCTTCTGATGGTATTTAGTACTGTGGCTATCTTTGTTCTTCTGATGGTATTTAGTACTGTGGCTATCTTTGTTCCTCTGATGGTATTTAGTACAGTGGCTATCTTTGTTCCTCTGATGGTATTTAGTACTGTGGCTATCTTTGTTCCTCTGATGGTATTTAGTACTGTGGCTATCTTTGTTCCTCTGATGGTATTTAGTACTGTGGCTATCTTTGTTCTTCTGATGGTATTTAGTACTGTGGCTATCTTTGTTCTTCTGATGGTATTTAGTACTGTGGCTATCTTTGTTCTTCTGATGGTATTTAGTACTGTGGCTATCTTTGTTCTTCTGATGGTATTTAGTACTGTGGCTATCTTTGTTCTTCTGATGGTATTTAGTACTGTGGCTATCTTTGTTCCTCTGATGGTATTTAGTACTGTGGCTATCTTTGTTCCCCCGATGGTATTTAGTACTGTGGCTATCTTTGTTCTTCTGATGGTATTTAGTACTGTGGCTATCTTTGTTCTTTTGATGGTATTTAATACTGTGGCTATCTTTGTTCCTCTGATGGTATTTGGTACTGTGGCTATCTTTGTTCTTCTGATGGTATTTAGTACAGTGGCTATCTTTGTTCCCCTGATGGTATTTAGTACTGCGGCTATCTTTGTTCCCCTGATGGTATTTAGTACTGTGGCTATCTTTGTTCTTCTGATGGTATTTAGTACTGTGGCTATCTTTGTTCTTCTGATGATATTTAGTACTGTGGCTATCTTTGTTCTTCTGATGGTATTTAGTACTGTGGCTATCTTTGTTCTTCTGATGGTATTTAGTACTGTGGCTATCTTTGTTCCTCTGATGGTATTTAGTACTGTGGCTATCTTTGTTCCTCTGATGGTATTTAGTACTGGGGCTATCTTTGTTCCTTTGATGGTATTTAGTACAGGGGCTATCTTTGTTCTTATGATGGTATTTAGTACTGTGGCTATCTTTGTTCTTCTGATGGTATTTAGTACTGTGGCTATCTTTGTTCTTCTGATGGTATTTAGTACTGTGGCTATCTTTGTTCCTCTGATGGTATTTAGTACTGTGGCTATCTTTGTTCCCCCGATGGTATTTAGTACTGTGGCTGTCTTTGTTCCCCTGATGGTATTTAGTACTGTGGCTATCTTTGTTCTTCTGATGGTATTTAGTGCTGTGGCTATCTTTGTTCCTCTGATGGTATTTAGTACTGTGACTATCTTTGTTCTTATGATGGTATTTAGTACTGTGGCTATCTTTGTTCTTCTGATGGTATTTAGTACTGTGGCTATCTTTGTTCTTCTGATGGTATTTAGTACTGTGGCTATCTTTGTTCTTCTGATGGTATTTAGTACTGTGGCTATCTTTGTTCTTCTGATGGTATTTAGTACTGTGGCTATCTTTGTTCTTCTGATGGTATTTAGTACTGTGGCTATCTTTGTTCTTCTGATGGTATTTAGTACTGTGGCTATCTTTGTTCTTCTGATGGTATTTAGTACTGTGGCTATCTTTGTTCTTCTGATGGTATTTAGTACTGTGGCTATCTTTGTTCTTCTGATGGTATTTAGTACTGTGGCTATCTTTGTTCTTCTGATGGTATTTAGTACTGTGGCTATCTTTGTTCTTCTGATGGTATTTAGTACTGTGGCTATCTTTGTTCTTCTGATGGTATTTAGTACTGTGGCTATCTTTGTTCTTCTGATGGTATTTAGTACTGTGGCTATCTTTGTTCCTCTAATGGTATTTAGTACAGTGGCTATCTTTGTTCCTCTGATGGTATTTAGTACTGTGGCTATCTTTGTTCCTCTGATGGTATTTAGTACTGTGGCTATCTTTGTTCCTCTGATGGTATTTAGTACTGTGGCTATCTTTGTTCTTCTGATGGTATTTAGTACTGTGGCTATCTTTGTTCTTCTGATGGTATTTAGTACTGTGGCTATCTTTGTTCTTCTGATGGTATTTAGTACTGTGGCTATCTTTGTTCTTCTGATGGTATTTAGTACTGTGGCTATCTTTGTTCTTCTGATGGTATTTAGTACTGTGGCTATCTTTGTTCCTCTGATGGTATTTAGTACTGTGGCTATCTTTGTTCCCCCCATGGTATTTAGTACTGTGGCTATCTTTGTTCTTCTGATGGTATTTAGTACTGTGGCTATCTTTGTTCTTTTGATGGTATTTAGTACTGTAGCTATCTTTGTTCCTCTGATGGTATTTGGTACTGTGGCTATCTTTGTTCTTCTGATGGTATTTAGTACAGTGGCTATCTTTGTTCTTCTGATGGTATTTAGTACTGTGGCTATCTTTGTTCTTCTGATGGTATTTAGTACTGTGGCTATCTTTGTTCTTCTGATGGTATTTAGTACTGTGGCTATCTTTGTTCTTCTGATGGTATTTAGTACTGTGGCTATCTTTGTTCCTCTGATGGTATTTAGTACTGTGGCTATCTTTGTTCCTCTGATGGTATTTAGTACTGGGGCTATCTTTGTTCCTTTGATGGTATTTAGTACAGGGGCTATCTTTGTTCTTATGATGGTATTTAGTACTGTGGCTATCTTTGTTCTTCTGATGGTATTTAGTACTGTGGCTATCTTTGTTCTTCTGATGGTATTTAGTACAGTGGCTATCTTTGTTCCTCTGATGGTATTTAGTACTGTGGCTATCTTTGTTCCTCTGATAGTATTTAGTACTGTGGCTATCTTTGTTCCTCTGATGGTATTTAGTACTGTGGCTATCTTTGTTCCCCCGATGGTATTTAGTACTGTGGCTATCTTTGTTCCCCTGATGGTATTTAGTACTGTGGCTATCTTTGTTCTTCTGATGGTATTTAGTGCTGTGGCTATCTTTGTTCCTCAGATGTTATTTAGTACTGTGACTATCTTTGTTCTTATGATGGTATTTAGTACTGTGGCTATCTTTGTTCTTCTGATGGTATTTAGTACTGTGGCTATCTTTGTTCTTCTGATGGTATTTAGTACTGTGGCTATCTTTGTTCTTCTGATGGTATTTAGTACTGTGGCTATCTTTGTTCTTCTGATGGTATTTAGTACTGTGGCTATCTTTGTTCCTCTGATGGTATTTAGTACTGTGGCTATCTTTGTTCTTCTGATGGTATTTAGTACTGTGGCTATCTTTGTTCTTCTGATGGTATTTAGTACTGTGGCTATCTTTGTTCTTCTGATGGTATTTAGTACTGTGGCTATCTTTGTTCTTCTGATGGTATTTAGTACTGTGGCTATCTTTGTTCTTATGATGGTATTTAGTACTGTGGCTATCTTTGTTCTTCTGATGGTATTTAGTACTGTGGTTATCTTTGTTCTTCTGATGGTATTTAGTACTGTGGCTATCTTTGTTCTTCTGATGGTATTTAGTACTGTGGATATCTTTGTTCCTCTGATGGTATTTAGTACAGTGGCTATATTTGTTCTTCTGATGATATTTAGTACTGTGGCTATCTTTGTTCCTCTGGTGATATTTAGTACTGTGGCTATCTTTGTTCCTCTGATGATATTTAGTACTGTGGCTATCTTTGTTCCTCTGATGGTATTTAGTACTGTGGCTATCTTTGTTCCTCTGATGGTATTTAGTACTGTGGCTATCTTTGTTCTTCTGATGGTATTTAGTACTGTGGCTATCTTTGTTCTTCTGATGGTATTTAGTACTGTGGCTATCTTTGTTCTTCTGATGGTATTTAGTACTGTGGCTATCTTTGTTCTTCTGATGGTATTTAGTACTGTGGCTATCTTTGTTCTTCTGATGGTATTTAGTACTGTGGCTATCTTTGTTCTTCTGATGGTATTTAGTACTGTGGCTATCTTTGTTCTTCTGATGGTATTTAGTACTGTGGCTATCTTTGTTCTTCTGATGGTATTTAGTACTGTGGCTATCTTTGTTCTTCTGATGGTATTTAGTACAGTGGCTATCTTTGTTCCTCTGATGGTATTTAGTACTGTGGCTATCTTTGTTCCTCTGATGGTATTTAGAACTGTGGCTATCTTTGTTCCTCTGATGGTATTTAGTACTGGGGCTATCTTTGTTCCTTTGATGGTATTTAGTACAGGGGCTATCTTTGTTCCTCTGATGGTATTTAGTACTGTGGCTATCTTTGTTCCTCTGATAGTATTTAGTACTGGGGCTATCTTTGTTCCTCTGATGGTATTTAGTACTGTGGCTATCTTTGTTCTTCTGATGGTATTTAGTACTGTGGTTATCTTTGTTCTTCTGATGGTATTTAGTACTGTGGCTATCTTTGTTCCTCTGATGGTATTTAGTACTGTGGCTATCTTTGTTCCTCTGATGGTATTTAGTACTGGGGCTATCTTTGTTCCTTTGATGGTATTTAGTACAGGGGCTATCTTTGTTCTTATGATGGTATTTAGTACTGTGGCTATCTTTGTTCTTCTGATGGTATTTAGTACTGTGGTTATCTTTGTTCTTCTGATGGTATTTAGTACTGTGGCTATCTTTGTTCTTCTGATGGTATTTAGTACAGTGGCTATCTTTGTTCCTCTGATGGTATTTAGTACTGTGGCTATCTTTGTTCCTCTGATAGTATTTAGTACTGTGGCTATCTTTGTTCCTCTGATGGTATTTAGTACTGTGGCTATCTTTGTTCCCCCGATGGTATTTAGTACTGTGGCTATCTTTGTTCCCCTGATGGTATTTAGTACTGTGGCTATCTTTGTTCTTCTGATGGTATTTAGTGCTGTGGCTATCTTTGTTCCTCAGATGTTATTTAGTACTGTGGCTATCTTTGTTCTTCTGATGGTATTTAGTACTGTGGCTATCTTTGTTCTTCTGATGGTATTTAGTACTGTGGCTATCTTTGTTCTTTTGATGGTATTTAGTACTGTGGCTATCTTTGTTCTTCTGATGGTATTTAGTACTGTGGCTATCTTTGTTCTTCTGATGGTATTTAGTACTGTGGCTATCTTTGTTCCTCTGATGGTATTTAGTACTGTGGCTATCTTTGTTCTTCTGATGGTATTTAGTACTGTGGCTATCTTTGTTCTTCTGATGGTATTTAGTACTGTGGCTATCTTTGTTCTTCTGATGGTATTTAGTACTGTGGCTATCTTTGTTCTTCTGATGGTATTTAGTACTGTGGCTATCTTTGTTCTTATGATGGTATTTAGTACTGTGGCTATCTTTGTTCTTCTGATGGTATTTAGTACTGTGGTTATCTTTGTTCTTCTGATGGTATTTAGTACTGTGGCTATCTTTGTTCTTCTGATGGTATTTAGTACTGTGGATATCTTTGTTCCTCTGATGGTATTTAGTACAGTGGCTATCTTTGTTCTTCTGATGATATTTAGTACTGTGGCTATCTTTGTTCCTCTGGTGATATTTAGTACTGTGGCTATCTTTGTTCCTCTGATGATATTTAGTACTGTGGCTATCTTTGTTCCTCTGATGGTATTTAGTACTGTGGCTATCTTTGTTCCTCTGATGGTATTTAGTACTGTGGCTATCTTTGTTCTTCTGATGGTATTTAGTACTGTGGCTATCTTTGTTCTTCTGATGGTATTTAGTACTGTGGCTATCTTTGTTCTTCTGATGGTATTTAGTACTGTGGCTATCTTTGTTCTTCTGATGGTATTTAGTACTGTGGCTATCTTTGTTCTTCTGATGGTATTTAGTACTGTGGCTATCTTTGTTCTTCTGATGGTATTTAGTACAGTGGCTATCTTTGTTCCTCTGATGGTATTTAGTACTGTGGCTATCTTTGTTCCTCTGATGGTATTTAGAACTGTGGCTATCTTTGTTCCTCTGATGGTATTTAGTACTGGGGCTATCTTTGTTCCTTTGATGGTATTTAGTACAGGGGCTATCTTTGTTCCTCTGATGGTATTTAGTACTGTGGCTATCTTTGTTCCTCTGATAGTATTTAGTACTGGGGCTATCTTTGTTCCTCTGATGGTATTTATTACTGTGGCTATCTTTGTTCTTCTGATGGTATTTAGTACTGTGGCTATCTTTGTTCTTCTGATGGTATTTAGTACTGTGGCTATCTTTGTTCCTCTGATGGTATTTAGTACTGTGGCTATCTTTGTTCCTCTGATGGTATTTAGTACTGGGGCTATCTTTGTTCCTTTGATGGTATTTAGTACAGGGGCTATCTTTGTTCTTATGATGGTATTTAGTACTGTGGCTATCTTTGTTCTTCTGATGGTATTTAGTACTGTGGCTATCTTTGTTCTTCTGATGGTATTTAGTACTGTGGCTATCTTTGTTCTTCTGATGGTATTTAGTACTGTGGCTATCTTTGTTCCTCTGATGGTATTTAGTACTGTGGCTATCTTTGTTCCCCCGATGGTATTTAGTACTGTGGCTATCTTTGTTCCTCTGATGGTATTTAGTACTGTGGCTATCTTTGTTCCCCCGATGGTATTTAGTACTGTGGCTATCTTTGTTCCCCTGATGGTATTTAGTACTGTGGCTATCTTTGTTCTTCTGATGGTATTTAGTGCTGTGGCTATCTTTGTTCCTCTGATGGTATTTAGTACTGTGACTATCTTTGTTCTTATGATGGTATTTAGTACTGTGGCTATCTTTGTTCTTCTGATGGTATTTACTACTGTGGCTATCTTTGTTCTTCTGATGGTATTTAGTGCTGTGGCTATCTTTGTTCCTCTGATGGTATTTAGTACTGTGACTATCTTTGTTCTTATGATGGTATTTAGTACTGTGGCTATCTTTGTTCTTCTGATGGTATTTACTACTGTGGCTATCTTTGTTCTTCTGATGGTATTTAGTACTGTGGCTATCTTTGTTCTTCTGATGGTATTTAGTACTGTGGCTATCTTTGTTCTTCTGATGGTATTTAGTACTGTGGCTATCTTTGTTCCTCTGATGGTATTTAGTACTGTGGCTATCTTTGTTCTTCTGATGGTATTTAGTACTGTGGCTATCTTTGTTCTTCTGATGGTATTTAGTACTGTGGCTATCTTTGTTCTTCTGATGGTATTTAGTACTGTGGCTATCTTTGTTCTTCTGATGGTATTTAGTACTGTGGCTATCTTTGTTCTTCTGATGGTATTTAGTACTGTGGTTATCTTTGTTCTTCTGATGGTATTTAGTACTGTGGCTATCTTTGTTCTTCTGATGGTATTTAGTACTGTGGATATCTTTGTTCCTCTGATGGTATTTAGTACAGTGGCTATCTTTGTTCTTCTGATGATATTTAGTACTGTGGCTATCTTTGTTCCTCTGGTGATATTTAGTACTGTGGCTATCTTTGTTCCTCTGATTGTATTTAGTACTGTGGCTATCTTTGTTCCTCTGGTGGTATTTAGTACTGTGGCTATCTTTGTTCTTCTGATGGTATTTAGTGCTGTGGCTATCTTTGTTCCTCTGATGGTATTTAGTACTGTGACTATCTTTGTTCTTATGATGGTATTTAGTACTGTGGCTATCTTTGTTCTTCTGATGGTATTTAGTACTGTGGCTATCTTTGTTCTTCTGATGGTATTTAGTACTGTGGCTATCTTTGTTCTTCTGATGGTATTTAGTACTGTGGCTATCTTTGTTCTTCTGATGGTATTTAGTACTGTGGCTATCTTTGTTCCTCTGATGGTATTTAGTACTGTGGCTATCTTTGTTCTTCTGATGGTATTTAGTACTGTGGCTATCTTTGTTCTTCTGATGGTATTTAGTACTGTGGCTATCTTTGTTCTTCTGATGGTATTTAGTACTGTGGCTATCTTTGTTCTTCTGATGGTATTTAGTACTGTGGCTATCTTTGTTCTTCTGATGGTATTTAGTACTGTGGCTATCTTTGTTCTTCTGATGGTATTTAGTACTGTGGTTATCTTTGTTCTTCTGATGGTATTTAGTACTGTGGCTATCTTTGTTCTTCTGATGGTATTTAGTACTGTGGATATCTTTGTTCCTCTGATGGTATTTAGTACAGTGGCTATCTTTGTTCTTCTGATGATATTTAGTACTGTGGCTATCTTTGTTCCTCTGGTGATATTTAGTACTGTGGCTATCTTTGTTCCTCTGATTGTATTTAGTACTGTGGCTATCTTTGTTCCTCTGATGGTATTTAGTACTGTGGCTATCTTTGTTCCTCTGATAGTATTTAATACTGGGGCTATCTTTGTTCCTCTGATGGTATTTAGTACTGTGGCTATCTTTGTTCTTCTGATGGTATTTAGTACTGTGGCTATCTTTGTTCTTCTGATGGTATTTAGTACTGTGGCTATCTTTGTTCCTCTGATGGTATTTAGTACTGTGGCTATCTTTGTTCCTCTGATGGTATTTAGTACTGGGGCTATCTTTGTTCCTTTGATGGTATTTAGTACAGGGGCTATCTTTGTTCTTATGATGGTATTTAGTACTGTGGCTATCTTTGTTCTTCTGATGGTATTTAGTACTGTGGCTATCTTTGTTCTTCTGATGGTATTTAGTACTGTGGCTATCTTTGTTCTTCTGATGGTTTTTAGTACTGTGGCTATCTTTGTTCCTCTGATAGTATTTAGTACTGTGGCTATCTTTGTTCCCCCGATGGTATTTAGTACTGTGGCTATCTTTGTTCCTCTGATGGTATTTAGTACTGTGGCTATCTTTGTTCCCCCGATGGTATTTAGTACTGTGGCTATCTTTGTTCCCCTGATGGTATTTAGTACTGTGGCTATCTTTGTTCTTCTGATGGTATTTAGTGCTGTGGCTATCTTTGTTCCTCTGATGGTATTTAGTACTGTGACTATCTTTGTTCTTATGATGGTATTTAGTACTGTGGCTATCTTTGTTCTTCTGATGGTATTTAGTACTGTGGCTATCTTTGTTCCTCTGATGGTATTTAGTACTGTGGCTATCTTTGTTCTTCTGATGGTATTTAGTACTGTGGCTATCTTTGTTCTTCTGATGGTATTTAGTACTGTGGCTATCTTTGTTCTTCTGATGGTATTTAGTACTGTGGCTATCTTTGTTCTTCTGATGGTATTTAGTACTGTGGCTATCTTTGTTCTTCTGATGGTATTTAGTACTGTGGCTATCTTTGTTCTTCTGATGGTATTTAGTACTGTGGTTATCTTTGTTCTTCTGATGGTATTTAGTACTGTGGCTATCTTTGTTCTTCTGATGGTATTTAGTACTGTGGATATCTTTGTTCCTCTGATGGTATTTAGTACAGTGGCTATCTTTGTTCTTCTGATGATATTTAGTACTGTGGCTATCTTTGTTCCTCTGGTGATATTTAGTACTGTGGCTATCTTTGTTCCTCTGATGATATTTAGTACTGTGGCTATCTTTGTTCCTCTGATGGTATTTAGTACTGTGGCTATCTTTGTTCTTCTGATGGTATTTAGTACTGTGGCTATCTTTGTTCTTCTGATGGTATTTAGTACTGTGGCTATCTTTGTTCTTCTGATGGTATTTAGTACTGTGGCTATCTTTGTTCTTCTGATGGTATTTAGTACTGTGGCTATCTTTGTTCTTCTGATGGTATTTAGTACTGTGGCTATCTTTGTTCTTCTGATGGTATTTAGTACTGTGGCTATCTTTGTTCTTCTGATGGTAATTAGTACTGTGGCTATCTTTGTTCTTCTGATGGTATTTAGTACTGTGGCTATCTTTGTTCTTCTGATGGTATTTAGTACAGTGGCTATCTTTGTTCCTCTGATGGTATTTAGTACTGTGGCTATCTTTGTTCCTCTGATGGTATTTAGAACTGTGGCTATCTTTGTTCCTCTGATGGTATTTAATACTGGGGCTATCTTTGTTCCTTTGATGGTATTTAGTACAGGGGCTATCTTTGTTCCTCTGATGGTATTTAGTACTGTGGCTATCTTTGTTCCTCTGATAGTATTTAGTACTGGGGCTATCTTTGTTCCTCTGATGGTATTTAGTACTGTGGCTATCTTTGTTCTTCTGATGGTATTTAGTACTGTGGCTATCTTTGTTCTTCTGATGGTATTTAGTACTGTGGCTATCTTTGTTCCCCCGATGGTATTTAGTACTGTGGCTATCTTTGTTCTTCTGATGGTATTTAGTACTGTGGCTATCTTTGTTCTTTTGATGGTATTTAGTACTGTGGCTATCTTTGTTCCTCTGATGGTATTTAGTACTGTGGCTATCTTTGTTCTTCTCTATGGTATTTAGTACTGTGGCTATCTTTGTTCTTCTGATGGTATTTAGTACTGTGGCTATCTTTGTTCCTCTGATGCTATTTAGTACTGTGGCTATCTTTGTTCCCCCGATGGTATTTAGTACTGTGGCTATCTTTGTTCCCCTGATGGTATTTAGTACTGTGGCTATCTTTGTTCTTCTGATGGTATTTAGTGCTGTGGCTATCTTTGTTCCTCTGATGGTATTTAGTACTGTGACTATCTTTGTTCTTATGATGGTATTTAGTACTGTGGCTATCTTTGTTCTTCTGATGGTATTTAGTACTGTGGCTATCTTTGTTCTTCTGATGATATTTAGTACTGTGGCTATCTTTGTTCCTCTGGTGATATTTAGTACTGTGGCTATCTTTGTTCCTCTGATGGTATTTAGTACAGGGGCTATCTTTGTTCCTCTGATGGTATTTAGTACTGTGGCTATCTTTGTTCCTCTGATAGTATTTAGTACTGGGGCTATCTTTGTTCCTCTGATGGTATTTAGTACTGTGGCTATCTTTGTTCTTCTGATGGTATTTAGTACTGTGGCTATCTTTGTTCTTCTGATGGTATTTAGTACTGTGGCTATCTTTGTTCCTCTGATGGTATTTAGTACTGTGGCTATCTTTGTTCCTCTGATGGTATTTAGTACTGGGGCTATCTTTGTTCCTTTGATGGTATTTAGTACAGGGGCTATCTTTGTTCTTATGATGGTATTTAGTACTGTGGCTATCTTTGTTCTTCTGATGGTATTTAGTACTGTGGCTATCTTTGTTCTTCTGATGGTATTTAGTACTGTGGCTATCTTTGTTCTTCTGATGGTATTTAGTACTGTGGCTATCTTTGTTCCTCTGATGGTATTTAGTACTGTGGCTATCTTTGTTCCCCCGATGGTATTTAGTACTGTGGCTATCTTTGTTCCTCTGATGGTATTTAGTACTGTGGCTATCTTTGTTCCCCCGATGGTATTTAGTACTGTGGCTATCTTTGTTCCCCTGATGGTATTTAGTACTGTGGCTATCTTTGTTCTTCTGATGGTATTTAGTGCTGTGGCTATCTTTGTTCCTCTGATGGTATTTAGTACTGTGACTATCTTTGTTCTTATGATGGTATTTAGTACTGTGGCTATCTTTGTTCTTCTGATGGTATTTAGTACTGTGGCTATCTTTGTTCTTCTGATGGTATTTAGTACTGTGGCTATCTTTGTTCTTCTGATGGTATTTAGTACTGTGGCTATCTTTGTTCTTCTGATGGTATTTAGTACTGTGGCTATCTTTGTTCCTCTGATGGTATTTAGTACTGTGGCTATCTTTGTTCTTCTGATGGTATTTAGTACTGTGGCTATCTTTGTTCTTCTGATGGTATTTAGTACTGTGGCTATCTTTGTTCTTCTGATGGTATTTAGTACTGTGGCTATCTTTGTTCTTCTGATGGTATTTAGTACTGTGGCTATCTTTGTTCTTCTGATGGTATTTAGTACTGTGGCTATCTTTGTTCTTCTGATGGTATTTAGTACTGTGGTTATCTTTGTTCTTCTGATGGTATTTAGTACTGTGGCTATCTTTGTTCTTCTGATGGTATTTAGTACTGTGGATATCTTTGTTCCTCTGATGGTATTTAGTACAGTGGCTATCTTTGTTCTTCTGATGATATTTAGTACTGTGGCTATCTTTGTTCCTCTGGTGATATTTAGTACTGTGGCTATCTTTGTTCCTCTGATTGTATTTAGTACTGTGGCTATCTTTGTTCCTCTGATGGTATTTAGTACTGTGGCTATCTTTGTTCCTCTGATAGTATTTAGTACTGGGGCTATCTTTGTTCCTCTGATGGTATTTAGTACTGTGGCTATCTTTGTTCTTCTGATGGTATTTAGTACTGTGGCTATCTTTGTTCTTCTGATGGTATTTAGTACTGTGGCTATCTTTGTTCCTCTGATGGTATTTAGTACTGTGGCTATCTTTGTTCCTCTGATGGTATTTAGTACTGGGGCTATCTTTGTTCCTTTGATGGTATTTAGTACAGGGGCTATCTTTGTTCTTATGATGGTATTTAGTACTGTGGCTATCTTTGTTCTTCTGATGGTATTTAGTACTGTGGCTATCTTTGTTCTTCTGATGGTATTTAGTACTGTGGCTATCTTTGTTCTTCTGATGGTTTTTAGTACTGTGGCTATCTTTGTTCCTCTGATGGTATTTAGTACTGTGGCTATCTTTGTTCCCCCGATGGTATTTAGTACTGTGGCTATCTTTGTTCCTCTGATGGTATTTAGTACTGTGGCTATCTTTGTTCCCCCGATGGTATTTAGTACTGTGGCTATCTTTGTTCCCCTGATGGTATTTAGTACTGTGGCTATCTTTGTTCTTCTGATGGTATTTAGTGCTGTGGCTATCTTTGTTCCTCTGATGGTATTTAGTACTGTGACTATCTTTGTTCTTATGATGGTATTTAGTACTGTGGCTATCTTTGTTCTTCTGATGGTATTTAGTACTGTGGCTATCTTTGTTCTTCTGATGGTATTTAGTACTGTGGCTATCTTTGTTCTTCTGATGGTATTTAGTACTGTGGCTATCTTTGTTCTTCTGATGGTATTTAGTACTGTGGCTATCTTTGTTCCTCTGATGGTATTTAGTACTGTGGCTATCTTTATTCTTCTGATGGTATTTAGTACTGTGGCTATCTTTGTTCTTCTGATGGTATTTAGTACTGTGGCTATCTTTGTTCTTCTGATGGTATTTAGTACTGTGGCTATCTTTGTTCTTCTGATGGTATTTAGTACTGTGGTTATCTTTGTTCTTCTGATGGTATTTAGTACTGTGGCTATCTTTGTTCTTCTGATGGTATTTAGTACTGTGGTTATCTTTGTTCTTCTGATGGTATTTAGTACTGTGGCTATCTTTGTTCTTCTGATGGTATTTAGTACTGTGGATATCTTTGTTCCTCTGATGGTATTTAGTACAGTGGCTATCTTTGTTCTTCTGATGATATTTAGTACTGTGGCTATCTTTGTTCCTCTGGTGATATTTAGTACTGTGGCTATCTTTGTTCCTCTGATGATATTTAGTACTGTGGCTATCTTTGTTCCTCTGATGGTATTTAGTACTGTGGCTATCTTTGTTCCTCTGATGGTATTTAGTACTGTGGTTATCTTTGTTCTTCTGATGGTATTTAGTACTGTGGCTATCTTTGTTCTTCTGATGGTATTTAGTACTGTGGCTATCTTTGTTCTTCTGATTGTATTTAGTACTGTGGCTATCTTTGTTCTTCTGATGGTATTTAGTACTGTGGCTATCTTTGTTCTTCTGATGGTATTTAGTACTGTGGCTATCTTTGTTCTTCTGATGGTATTTAGTACTGTGGCTATCTTTGTTCTTCTGATGGTATTTAGTACTGTGGCTATCTTTGTTCTTCTGATGGTATTTAGTACTGTGGCTATCTTTGTTCTTCTGATGGTATTTAGTACTGTGGCTATCTTTGTTCTTCTGATGGTATTTAGTACTGTGGCTATCTTTGTTCCTCTGATGGTATTTAGTACTGTGGCTATCTTTGTTCCCCCCATGGTATTTAGTACTGTGGCTATCTTTGTTCTTCTGATGGTATTTAGTACTGTGGCTATCTTTGTTCTTTTGATGGTATTTAGTACTGTAGCTATCTTTGTTCCTCTGATGGTATTTGGTACTGTGGCTATCTTTGTTCTTCTGATGGTATTTAGTACAGTGGCTATCTTTGTTCTTCTGATGGTATTTAGTACTGTGGCTATCTTTGTTCTTCTGATGGTATTTAGTACTGTGGCTATCTTTGTTCTTCTGATGGTATTTAGTACTGTGGCTATCTTTGTTCTTCTGATGGTATTTAGTACTGTGGCTATCTTTGTTCCTCTGATGGTATTTAGTACTGTGGCTATCTTTGTTCCTCTGATGGTATTTAGTACTGGGGCTATCTTTGTTCCTTTGATGGTATTTAGTACAGGGGCTATCTTTGTTCTTATGATGGTATTTAGTACTGTGGCTATCTTTGTTCTTCTGATGGTATTTAGTACTGTGGCTATCTTTGTTCTTCTGATGGTATTTAGTACAGTGGCTATCTTTGTTCCTCTGATGGTATTTAGTACTGTGGCTATCTTTGTTCCTCTGATAGTATTTAGTACTGTGGCTATCTTTGTTCCTCTGATGGTATTTAGTACTGTGGCTATCTTTGTTCCCCCGATGGTATTTAGTACTGTGGCTATCTTTGTTCCCCTGATGGTATTTAGTACTGTGGCTATCTTTGTTCTTCTGATGGTATTTAGTGCTGTGGCTATCTTTGTTCCTCAGATGTTATTTAGTACTGTGACTATCTTTGTTCTTATGATGGTATTTAGTACTGTGGCTATCTTTGTTCTTCTGATGGTATTTAGTACTGTGGCTATCTTTGTTCTTCTGATGGTATTTAGTACTGTGGCTATCTTTGTTCTTCTGATGGTATTTAGTACTGTGGCTATCTTTGTTCTTCTGATGGTATTTAGTACTGTGGCTATCTTTGTTCCTCTGATGGTATTTAGTACTGTGGCTATCTTTGTTCTTCTGATGGTATTTAGTACTGTGGCTATCTTTGTTCTTCTGATGGTATTTAGTACTGTGGCTATCTTTTTTCTTCTGATGGTATTTAGTACTGTGGCTATCTTTGTTCTTCTGATGGTATTTAGTACTGTGGCTATCTTTGTTCTTATGATGGTATTTAGTACTGTGGCTATCTTTGTTCTTCTGATGGTATTTAGTACTGTGGTTATCTTTGTTCTTCTGATGGTATTTAGTACTGTGGCTATCTTTGTTCTTCTGATGGTATTTAGTACTGTGGATATCTTTGTTCCTCTGATGGTATTTAGTACAGTGGCTATCTTTGTTCTTCTGATGATATTTAGTACTGTGGCTATCTTTGTTCCTCTGGTGATATTTAGTACTGTGGCTATCTTTGTTCCTCTGATGATATTTAGTACTGTGGCTATCTTTGTTCCTCTGATGGTATTTAGTACTGTGGCTATCTTTGTTCCTCTGATGGTATTTAGTACTGTGGCTATCTTTGTTCTTCTGATGGTATTTAGTACTGTGGCTATCTTTGTTCTTCTGATGGTATTTAGTACTGTGGATATCTTTGTTCCTCTGATGGTATTTAGTACAGTGGCTATCTTTGTTCTTCTGATGATATTTAGTACTGTGGCTATCTTTGTTCCTCTGGTGATATTTAGTACTGTGGCTATCTTTGTTCCTCTGATTGTATTTAGTACTGTGGCTATCTTTGTTCCTCTGATGGTATTTAGTACTGTGGCTATCTTTGTTCCTCTGATAGTATTTAGTACTGGGGCTATCTTTGTTCCTCTGATGGTATTTAGTACTGTGGCTATCTTTGTTCTTCTGATGGTATTTAGTACTGTGGCTATCTTTGTTCTTCTGATGGTATTTAGTACTGTGGCTATCTTTGTTCCTCTGATGGTATTTAGTACTGTGGCTATCTTTGTTCCTCTGATGGTATTTAGTACTGGGGCTATCTTTGTTCCTTTGATGGTATTTAGTACAGGGGCTATCTTTGTTCTTATGATGGTATTTAGTACTGTGGCTATCTTTGTTCTTCTGATGGTATTTAGTACTGTGGCTATCTTTGTTCTTCTGATGGTATTTAGTACTGTGGCTATCTTTGTTCTTCTGATGGTTTTTAGTACTGTGGCTATCTTTGTTCCTCTGATGGTATTTAGTACTGTGGCTATCTTTGTTCCCCCGATGGTATTTAGTACTGTGGCTATCTTTGTTCCTCTGATGGTATTTAGTACTGTGGCTATCTTTGTTCCCCCGATGGTATTTAGTACTGTGGCTATCTTTGTTCCCCTGATGGTATTTAGTACTGTGGCTATCTTTGTTCTTCTGATGGTATTTAGTGCTGTGGCTATCTTTGTTCCTCTGATGGTATTTAGTACTGTGACTATCTTTGTTCTTATGATGGTATTTAGTACTGTGGCTATCTTTGTTCTTCTGATGGTATTTAGTACTGTGGCTATCTTTGTTCTTCTGATGGTATTTAGTACTGTGGCTATCTTTGTTCTTCTGATGGTATTTAGTACTGTGGCTATCTTTGTTCTTCTGATGGTATTTAGTACTGTGGCTATCTTTGTTCCTCTGATGGTATTTAGTACTGTGGCTATCTTTATTCTTCTGATGGTATTTAGTACTGTGGCTATCTTTGTTCTTCTGATGGTATTTAGTACTGTGGCTATCTTTGTTCTTCTGATGGTATTTAGTACTGTGGCTATCTTTGTTCTTCTGATGGTATTTAGTACTGTGGTTATCTTTGTTCTTCTGATGGTATTTAGTACTGTGGCTATCTTTGTTCTTCTGATGGTATTTAGTACTGTGGTTATCTTTGTTCTTCTGATGGTATTTAGTACTGTGGCTATCTTTGTTCTTCTGATGGTATTTAGTACTGTGGATATCTTTGTTCCTCTGATGGTATTTAGTACAGTGGCTATCTTTGTTCTTCTGATGATATTTAGTACTGTGGCTATCTTTGTTCCTCTGGTGATATTTAGTACTGTGGCTATCTTTGTTCCTCTGATGATATTTAGTACTGTGGCTATCTTTGTTCCTCTGATGGTATTTAGTACTGTGGCTATCTTTGTTCCTCTGATGGTATTTAGTACTGTGGTTATCTTTGTTCTTCTGATGGTATTTAGTACTGTGGCTATCTTTGTTCTTCTTCTGATGGTATTTAGTACTGTGGCTATCTTTGTTCTTCTGATGGTATTTAGTACTGTGGCTATCTTTGTTCTTCTGATGGTATTTAGTACTGTGGCTATCTTTGTTCTTCTGATGGTATTTAGTACTGTGGCTATCTTTGTTCCTCTGATGGTATTTAGTACTGTGGCTATCTTTGTTCCCCCCATGGTATTTAGTACTGTGGCTATCTTTGTTCTTCTGATGGTATTTAGTACTGTGGCTATCTTTGTTCTTTTGATGGTATTTAGTACTGTAGCTATCTTTGTTCCTCTGATGGTATTTGGTACTGTGGCTATCTTTGTTCTTCTGATGGTATTTAGTACAGTGGCTATCTTTGTTCTTCTGATGGTATTTAGTACTGTGGCTATCTTTGTTCTTCTGATGGTATTTAGTACTGTGGCTATCTTTGTTCTTCTGATGGTATTTAGTACTGTGGCTATCTTTGTTCTTCTGATGGTATTTAGTACTGTGGCTATCTTTGTTCCTCTGATGGTATTTAGTACTGTGGCTATCTTTGTTCCTCTGATGGTATTTAGTACTGGGGCTATCTTTGTTCCTTTGATGGTATTTAGTACAGGGGCTATCTTTGTTCTTATGATGGTATTTAGTACTGTGGCTATCTTTGTTCTTCTGATGGTATTTAGTACTGTGGCTATCTTTGTTCTTCTGATGGTATTTAGTACAGTGGCTATCTTTGTTCCTCTGATGGTATTTAGTACTGTGGCTATCTTTGTTCCTCTGATAGTATTTAGTACTGTGGCTATCTTTGTTCCTCTGATGGTATTTAGTACTGTGGCTATCTTTGTTCCCCCGATGGTATTTAGTACTGTGGCTATCTTTGTTCCCCTGATGGTATTTAGTACTGTGGCTATCTTTGTTCTTCTGATGGTATTTAGTGCTGTGGCTATCTTTGTTCCTCAGATGTTATTTAGTACTGTGACTATCTTTGTTCTTATGATGGTATTTAGTACTGTGGCTATCTTTGTTCTTCTGATGGTATTTAGTACTGTGGCTATCTTTGTTCTTCTGATGGTATTTAGTACTGTGGCTATCTTTGTTCTTCTGATGGTATTTAGTACTGTGGCTATCTTTGTTCTTCTGATGGTATTTAGTACTGTGGCTATCTTTGTTCCTCTGATGGTATTTAGTACTGTGGCTATCTTTGTTCTTCTGATGGTATTTAGTACTGTGGCTATCTTTGTTCTTCTGATGGTATTTAGTACTGTGGCTATCTTTTTTCTTCTGATGGTATTTAGTACTGTGGCTATCTTTGTTCTTCTGATGGTATTTAGTACTGTGGCTATCTTTGTTCTTATGATGGTATTTAGTACTGTGGCTATCTTTGTTCTTCTGATGGTATTTAGTACTGTGGTTATCTTTGTTCTTCTGATGGTATTTAGTACTGTGGCTATCTTTGTTCTTCTGATGGTATTTAGTACTGTGGATATCTTTGTTCCTCTGATGGTATTTAGTACAGTGGCTATCTTTGTTCTTCTGATGATATTTAGTACTGTGGCTATCTTTGTTCCTCTGGTGATATTTAGTACTGTGGCTATCTTTGTTCCTCTGATGATATTTAGTACTGTGGCTATCTTTGTTCCTCTGATGGTATTTAGTACTGTGGCTATCTTTGTTCCTCTGATGGTATTTAGTACTGTGGCTATCTTTGTTCTTCTGATGGTATTTAGTACTGTGGCTATCTTTGTTCTTCTGATGGTATTTAGTACTGTGGCTATCTTTGTTCTTCTGATGGTATTTAGTACTGTGGCTATCTTTGTTCTTCTGATGGTATTTAGTACTGTGGCTATCTTTGTTCTTCTGATGGTATTTAGTACTGTGGCTATCTTTGTTCTTCTGATGGTATTTAGTACTGTGGCTATCTTTGTTCTTCTGATGGTATTTAGTACTGTGGCTATCTTTGTTCTTCTGATGGTATTTAGTACTGTGGCTATCTTTGTTCTTCTGATGGTATTTAGTACTGTGGCTATCTTTGTTCTTCTGATGGTATTTAGTACAGTGGCTATCTTTGTTCCTCTGATGGTATTTAGTACTGTGGCTATCTTTGTTCCTCTGATGGTATTTAGAACTGTGGCTATCTTTGTTCCTCTGATGGTATTTAGTACTGGGGCTATCTTTGTTCCTTTGATGGTATTTAGTACAGGGGCTATCTTTGTTCCTCTGATGGTATTTAGTACTGTGGCTATCTTTGTTCCTCTGATAGTATTTAGTACTGGGGCTATCTTTGTTCCTCTGATGGTATTTAGTACTGTGGCTATCTTTGTTCCTCTGATGGTATTTAGTACTGTGGCTATCTTTGTTCCTCTGATGGTATTTAGTACTGGGGCTATCTTTGTTCCTTTGATGGTATTTAGTACAGGGGCTATCTTTGTTCTTATGATGGTATTTAGTACTGTGGCTATCTTTGTTCTTCTGATGGTATTTAGTACTGTGGCTATCTTTGTTCTTCTGATGGTATTTAGTACTGTGGCTATCTTTGTTCTTCTGATGGTATTTAGTACTGTGGCTATCTTTGTTCCTCTGATGGTATTTAGTACTGTGGCTATCTTTGTTCCCCCGATGGTATTTAGTACTGTGGCTATCTTTGTTCCTCTGATGGTATTTAGTACTGTGGCTATCTTTGTTCCCCCGATGGTATTTAGTACTGTGGCTATCTTTGTTCCCCTGATGGTATTTAGTACTGTGGCTATCTTTGTTCTTCTGATGGTATTTAGTGCTGTGGCTATCTTTGTTCCTCTGATGGTATTTAGTACTGTGACTATCTTTGTTCTTATGATGGTATTTAGTACTGTGGCTATCTTTGTTCTTCTGATGGTATTTAGTACTGTGGCTATCTTTGTTCTTCTGATGGTATTTAGTACTGTGGCTATCTTTGTTCTTCTGATGGTATTTAGTACTGTGGCTATCTTTGTTCTTCTGATGGTATTTAGTACTGTGGCTATCTTTGTTCCTCTGATGGTATTTAGTACTGTGGCTATCTTTGTTCTTCTGATGGTATTTAGTACTGTGGCTATCTTTGTTCTTCTGATGGTATTTAGTACTGTGGCTATCTTTGTTCTTCTGATGGTATTTAGTACTGTGGCTATCTTTGTTCTTCTGATGGTATTTAGTACTGTGGCTATCTTTGTTCTTCTGATGGTATTTAGTACTGTGGCTATCTTTGTTCTTCTGATGGTATTTAGTACTGTGGTTATCTTTGTTCTTCTGATGGTATTTAGTACTGTGGCTATCTTTGTTCTTCTGATGGTATTTAGTACTGTGGATATCTTTGTTCCTCTGATGGTATTTAGTACAGTGGCTATCTTTGTTCTTCTGATGATATTTAGTACTGTGGCTATCTTTGTTCCTCTGGTGATATTTAGTACTGTGGCTATCTTTGTTCCTCTGATTGTATTTAGTACTGTGGCTATCTTTGTTCCTCTGATGGTATTTAGTACTGTGGCTATCTTTGTTCTTCTGATGGTATTTAGTGCTGTGGCTATCTTTGTTCCTCTGATGGTATTTAGTACTGTGACTATCTTTGTTCTTATGATGGTATTTAGTACTGTGGCTATCTTTGTTCTTCTGATGGTATTTAGTACTGTGGCTATCTTTGTTCTTCTGATGGTATTTAGTACTGTGGCTATCTTTGTTCTTCTGATGGTATTTAGTACTGTGGCTATCTTTGTTCTTCTGATGGTATTTAGTACTGTGGCTATCTTTGTTCCTCTGATGGTATTTAGTACTGTGGCTATCTTTGTTCTTCTGATGGTATTTAGTACTGTGGCTATCTTTGTTCTTCTGATGGTATTTAGTACTGTGGCTATCTTTGTTCTTCTGATGGTATTTAGTACTGTGGCTATCTTTGTTCTTCTGATGGTATTTAGTACTGTGGCTATCTTTGTTCTTCTGATGGTATTTAGTACTGTGGCTATCTTTGTTCTTCTGATGGTATTTAGTACTGTGGTTATCTTTGTTCTTCTGATGGTATTTAGTACTGTGGCTATCTTTGTTCTTCTGATGGTATTTAGTACTGTGGATATCTTTGTTCCTCTGATGGTATTTAGTACAGTGGCTATCTTTGTTCTTCTGATGATATTTAGTACTGTGGCTATCTTTGTTCCTCTGGTGATATTTAGTACTGTGGCTATCTTTGTTCCTCTGATTGTATTTAGTACTGTGGCTATCTTTGTTCCTCTGATGGTATTTAGTACTGTGGCTATCTTTGTTCCTCTGATAGTATTTAATACTGGGGCTATCTTTGTTCCTCTGATGGTATTTAGTACTGTGGCTATCTTTGTTCTTCTGATGGTATTTAGTACTGTGGCTATCTTTGTTCTTCTGATGGTATTTAGTACTGTGGCTATCTTTGTTCCTCTGATGGTATTTAGTACTGTGGCTATCTTTGTTCCTCTGATGGTATTTAGTACTGGGGCTATCTTTGTTCCTTTGATGGTATTTAGTACAGGGGCTATCTTTGTTCTTATGATGGTATTTAGTACTGTGGCTATCTTTGTTCTTCTGATGGTATTTAGTACTGTGGCTATCTTTGTTCTTCTGATGGTTTTTAGTACTGTGGCTATCTTTGTTCCTCTGATGGTATTTAGTACTGTGGCTATCTTTGTTCCCCCGATGGTATTTAGTACTGTGGCTATCTTTGTTCCTCTGATGGTATTTAGTACTGTGGCTATCTTTGTTCCCCCGATGGTATTTAGTACTGTGGCTATCTTTGTTCCCCTGATGGTATTTAGTACTGTGGCTATCTTTGTTCTTCTGATGGTATTTAGTGCTGTGGCTATCTTTGTTCCTCTGATGGTATTTAGTACTGTGACTATCTTTGTTCTTATGATGGTATTTAGTACTGTGGCTATCTTTGTTCTTCTGATGGTATTTAGTACTGTGGCTATCTTTGTTCTTCTGATGGTATTTAGTACTGTGGCTATCTTTGTTCTTCTGATGGTATTTAGTACTGTGGCTATCTTTGTTCTTCTGATGGTATTTAGTACTGTGGCTATCTTTGTTCCTCTGATGGTATTTAGTACTGTGGCTATCTTTGTTCTTCTGATGGTATTTAGTACTGTGGCTATCTTTGTTCTTCTGATGGTATTTAGTACTGTGGCTATCTTTGTTCTTCTGATGGTATTTAGTACTGTGGCTATCTTTGTTCTTCTGATGGTATTTAGTACTGTGGCTATCTTTGTTCTTCTGATGGTATTTAGTACTGTGGCTATCTTTGTTCTTCTGATGGTATTTAGTACTGTGGTTATCTTTGTTCTTCTGATGGTATTTAGTACTGTGGCTATCTTTGTTCTTCTGATGGTATTTAGTACTGTGGATATCTTTGTTCCTCTGATGGTATTTAGTACAGTGGCTATCTTTGTTCTTCTGATGATATTTAGTACTGTGGCTATCTTTGTTCCTCTGGTGATATTTAGTACTGTGGCTATCTTTGTTCCTCTGATGATATTTAGTACTGTGGCTATCTTTGTTCCTCTGATGGTATTTAGTACTGTGGCTATCTTTGTTCTTCTGATGGTATTTAGTACTGTGGCTATCTTTGTTCTTCTGATGGTATTTAGTACTGTGGCTATCTTTGTTCTTCTGATGGTATTTAGTACTGTGGCTATCTTTGTTCTTCTGATGGTATTTAGTACTGTGGCTATCTTTGTTCTTCTGATGGTATTTAGTACTGTGGCTATCTTTGTTCTTCTGATGGTATTTAGTACTGTGGCTATCTTTGTTCTTCTGATGGTATTTAGTACTGTGGCTATCTTTGTTCTTCTGATGGTATTTAGTACTGTGGCTATCTTTGTTCTTCTGATGGTATTTAGTACAGTGGCTATCTTTGTTCCTCTGATGGTATTTAGTACTGTGGCTATCTTTGTTCCTCTGATGGTATTTAGAACTGTGGCTATCTTTGTTCCTCTGATGGTATTTAGTACTGGGGCTATCTTTGTTCCTTTGATGGTATTTAGTACAGGGGCTATCTTTGTTCCTCTGATGGTATTTAGTACTGTGGCTATCTTTGTTCCTCTGATAGTATTTAGTACTGGGGCTATCTTTGTTCCTCTGATGGTATTTAGTACTGTGGCTATCTTTGTTCTTCTGATGGTATTTAGTACTGTGGCTATCTTTGTTCTTCTGATGGTATTTAGTACTGTGGCTATCTTTGTTCCCCCGATGGTATTTAGTACTGTGGCTATCTTTGTTCTTCTGATGGTATTTAGTACTGTGGCTATCTTTGTTCTTTTGATGGTATTTAGTACTGTGGCTATCTTTGTTCCTCTGATGGTATTTAGTACTGTGGCTATTTTTGTTCTTCTCTATGGTATTTAGTACTGTGGCTATCTTTGTTCTTCTGATGGTATTTAGTACTGTGGCTATCTTTGTTCCTCTGATGCTATTTAGTACTGTGGCTATCTTTGTTCCCCCGATGGTATTTAGTACTGTGGCTATCTTTGTTCCCCTGATGGTATTTAGTACTGTGGCTATCTTTGTTCTTCTGATGGTATTTAGTGCTGTGGCTATCTTTGTTCCTCTGATGGTATTTAGTACTGTGACTATCTTTGTTCTTATGATGGTATTTAGTACTGTGGCTATCTTTGTTCTTCTGATGGTATTTAGTACTGTGGCTATCTTTGTTCTTCTGATGGTATTTAGTACTGTGGCTATCTTTGTTCTTCTGATGGTATTTAGTACTGTGGCTATCTTTGTTCTTCTGATGGTATTTAGTACTGTGGCTATCTTTGTTCCTCTGATGGTATTTAGTACTGTGGCTATCTTTGTTCTTCTGATGGTATTTAGTACTGTGGCTATCTTTGTTCTTCTGATGGTATTTAGTACTGTGGCTATCTTTGTTCTTCTGATGGTATTTGGTACTGTGGCTATCTTTGTTCTTCTGATGGTATTTAGTACTGTGGCTATCTTTGTTCTTCTGATGGTATTTAGTACTGTGGCTATCTTTGTTCTTCTGATGGTATTTAGTACTGTGGCTATCTTTGTTCTTCTGATGGTATTTAGTACTGTGGTTATCTTTGTTCTTCTGATGGTATTTAGTACTGTGGCTATCTTTGTTCTTATGATGGTATTTAGTACTGTGGCTATCTTTGTTCTTCTGATGGTATTTAGTACTGTGGCTATCTTTGTTCTTCTGATGGTATTTAGTACTGTGGCTATCTTTGTTCCTCTGATGGTATTTAGTACTGTGGCTATCTTTGTTCTTCTGATGGTATTTAGTACTGTGGCTATCTTTGTTCTTCTGATGGTATTTAGTACTGTGGCTATCTTTGTTCTTCTGATGGTATTTAGTACTGTGGCTATCTTTGTTCTTCTGATGGTATTTAGTACTGTGGCTATCTTTGTTCTTCTGATGGTATTTAGTACTGTGGCTATCTTTGTTCTTCTGATGGTATTTAGTACTGTGGCTATCTTTGTTCTTCTGATGGTATTTAGTACTGTGGTTATCTTTGTTCTTCTGATGGTATTTAGTACTGTGGCTATCTTTGTTCTTCTGATGGTATTTAGTACTGTGGCTATCTTTGTTCCTCTGATGGTATTTAGCACAGTGGCTATCTTTGTTCTTCTGATGATATTTAGTACTGTGGCTATCTTTGTTCCTCTGATGATATTTAGTACTGTGGCTATCTTTGTTCCTCTGATGATATTTAGTACTGTGGCTATCTTTGTTCCTCTGATGATATTTAGTACTGTGGCTATCTTTGTTCCTCTGATGGTATTTAGTACTGTGGCTATCTTTGTTCCTCTGATGGTATTTAGTACTGTGGCTATCTTTGTTCTTCTGATGGTATTTAGTACTGTGGCTATCTTTGTTCTTCTGATGGTATTTAGTACTGTGGCTATCTTTGTTCTTCTGATGGTATTTAGTACTGTGGCTATCTTTGTTCTTCAGATGGTATTTAGTACTGTGGTTATCTTTGTTCTTCTGATGGTATTTAGTACTGTGGCTATCTTTGTTCTTCTGATGGTATTTAGTTCTGTGGCTATCTTTGTTCTTCTGATGGTATTTAGTACTGTGGCTATCTTTGTTCTTCTGATGGTATTTAGTACTGTGGCTATCTTTGTTCTTCTGATGGTATTTAGTACTGTGGTTATCTTTGTTCTTCTGATGGTATTTAGTACTGTGGCTATCTTTGTTCTTCTGATGGTATTTAGTACTGTGGCTATCTTTGTTCCTCTGATGGTATTTAGTACAGTGGCTATCTTTGTTCTTCTGATGATATTTAGTACTGTGGCTATCTTTGTTCCTCTGATGATATTTAGTACTGTGGCTATCTTTGTTCCTCTGATGATATTTAGTACTGTGGCTATCTTTGTTCCTCTGATGGTATTTAGTACAGTGGCTATCTTTGTTCCTCTGATGGTATTTAGTACTGTGGCTATCTTTGTTCTTCTGATGGTATTTAGTACTGTGGCTATCTTTGTTCTTCTGATGGTATTTAGTACTGTGGTTATCTTTGTTCTTCTGATGGTATTTAGTACTGTGGCTATCTTTGTTCTTCTGATGGTATTTAGTACTGTGGATATCTTTGTTCCTCTGATGGTATTTAGTACAGTGGCTATCTTTGTTCTTCTGATGATATTTAGTACTGTGGCTATCTTTGTTCCTCTGGTGATATTTAGTACTGTGGCTATCTTTGTTCCTCTGATGATATTTAGTACTGTGGCTATCTTTGTTCCTCTGATGGTATTTAGTACTGTGGCTATCTTTGTTCTTCTGATGGTATTTAGTACTGTGGCTATCTTTGTTCTTCTGATGGTATTTAGTACTGTGGCTATCTTTGTTCTTCTGATGGTATTTAGTACTGTGGCTATCTTTGTTCTTCTGATGGTATTTAGTACTGTGGCTATCTTTGTTCTTCTGATGGTATTTAGTACTGTGGCTATCTTTGTTCTTCTGATGGTATTTAGTACTGTGGCTATCTTTGTTCTTCTGATGGTATTTAGTACTGTGGCTATCTTTGTTCTTCTGATGGTATTTAGTACTGTGGCTATCTTTGTTCTTCTGATGGTATTTAGTACAGTGGCTATCTTTGTTCCTCTGATGGTATTTAGTACTGTGGCTATCTTTGTTCCTCTGATGGTATTTAGAACTGTGGCTATCTTTGTTCCTCTGATGGTATTTAGTACTGGGGCTATCTTTGTTCCTTTGATGGTATTTAGTACAGGGGCTATCTTTGTTCCTCTGATGGTATTTAGTACTGTGGCTATCTTTGTTCCTCTGATAGTATTTAGTACTGGGGCTATCTTTGTTCCTCTGATGGTATTTAGTACTGTGGCTATCTTTGTTCTTCTGATGGTATTTAGTACTGTGGCTATCTTTGTTCTTCTGATGGTATTTAGTACTGTGGCTATCTTTGTTCCCCCGATGGTATTTAGTACTGTGGCTATCTTTGTTCTTCTGATGGTATTTAGTACTGTGGCTATCTTTGTTCTTTTGATGGTATTTAGTACTGTGGCTATCTTTGTTCCTCTGATGGTATTTAGTACTGTGGCTATTTTTGTTCTTCTCTATGGTATTTAGTACTGTGGCTATCTTTGTTCTTCTGATGGTATTTAGTACTGTGGCTATCTTTGTTCCTCTGATGCTATTTAGTACTGTGGCTATCTTTGTTCCCCCGATGGTATTTAGTACTGTGGCTATCTTTGTTCCCCTGATGGTATTTAGTACTGTGGCTATCTTTGTTCTTCTGATGGTATTTAGTGCTGTGGCTATCTTTGTTCCTCTGATGGTATTTAGTACTGTGACTATCTTTGTTCTTATGATGGTATTTAGTACTGTGGCTATCTTTGTTCTTCTGATGGTATTTAGTACTGTGGCTATCTTTGTTCTTCTGATGGTATTTAGTACTGTGGCTATCTTTGTTCTTCTGATGGTATTTAGTACTGTGGCTATCTTTGTTCTTCTGATGGTATTTAGTACTGTGGCTATCTTTGTTCCTCTGATGGTATTTAGTACTGTGGCTATCTTTGTTCTTCTGATGGTATTTAGTACTGTGGCTATCTTTGTTCTTCTGATGGTATTTAGTACTGTGGCTATCTTTGTTCTTCTGATGGTATTTGGTACTGTGGCTATCTTTGTTCTTCTGATGGTATTTAGTACTGTGGCTATCTTTGTTCTTCTGATGGTATTTAGTACTGTGGCTATCTTTGTTCTTCTGATGGTATTTAGTACTGTGGCTATCTTTGTTCTTCTGATGGTATTTAGTACTGTGGTTATCTTTGTTCTTCTGATGGTATTTAGTACTGTGGCTATCTTTGTTCTTATGATGGTATTTAGTACTGTGGCTATCTTTGTTCTTCTGATGGTATTTAGTACTGTGGCTATCTTTGTTCTTCTGATGGTATTTAGTACTGTGGCTATCTTTGTTCCTCTGATGGTATTTAGTACTGTGGCTATCTTTGTTCTTCTGATGGTATTTAGTACTGTGGCTATCTTTGTTCTTCTGATGGTATTTAGTACTGTGGCTATCTTTGTTCTTCTGATGGTATTTAGTACTGTGGCTATCTTTGTTCTTCTGATGGTATTTAGTACTGTGGCTATCTTTGTTCTTCTGATGGTATTTAGTACTGTGGCTATCTTTGTTCTTCTGATGGTATTTAGTACTGTGGCTATCTTTGTTCTTCTGATGGTATTTAGTACTGTGGTTATCTTTGTTCTTCTGATGGTATTTAGTACTGTGGCTATCTTTGTTCTTCTGATGGTATTTAGTACTGTGGCTATCTTTGTTCCTCTGATGGTATTTAGCACAGTGGCTATCTTTGTTCTTCTGATGATATTTAGTACTGTGGCTATCTTTGTTCCTCTGATGATATTTAGTACTGTGGCTATCTTTGTTCCTCTGATGATATTTAGTACTGTGGCTATCTTTGTTCCTCTGATGATATTTAGTACTGTGGCTATCTTTGTTCCTCTGATGGTATTTAGTACTGTGGCTATCTTTGTTCCTCTGATGGTATTTAGTACTGTGGCTATCTTTGTTCTTCTGATGGTATTTAGTACTGTGGCTATCTTTGTTCTTCTGATGGTATTTAGTACTGTGGCTATCTTTGTTCTTCTGATGGTATTTAGTACTGTGGCTATCTTTGTTCTTCAGATGGTATTTAGTACTGTGGTTATCTTTGTTCTTCTGATGGTATTTAGTACTGTGGCTATCTTTGTTCTTCTGATGGTATTTAGTTCTGTGGCTATCTTTGTTCTTCTGATGGTATTTAGTACTGTGGCTATCTTTGTTCTTCTGATGGTATTTAGTACTGTGGCTATCTTTGTTCTTCTGATGGTATTTAGTACTGTGGTTATCTTTGTTCTTCTGATGGTATTTAGTACTGTGGCTATCTTTGTTCTTCTGATGGTATTTAGTACTGTGGCTATCTTTGTTCCTCTGATGGTATTTAGTACAGTGGCTATCTTTGTTCTTCTGATGATATTTAGTACTGTGGCTATCTTTGTTCCTCTGATGATATTTAGTACTGTGGCTATCTTTGTTCCTCTGATGATATTTAGTACTGTGGCTATCTTTGTTCCTCTGATGGTATTTAGTACAGTGGCTATCTTTGTTCCTCTGATGGTATTTAGTACTGTGGCTATCTTTGTTCCTCTGATGGTATTTAGTACTGTGACTATCTTTGTTCCTCTGATGGTATTTAGTACTGTGGCTATCTTTGTTCTTCTGATAGTATTCAGTACTGTGGCTATCTCTGTTCCTCTGATAGTATTCCGTCCTGGGCTGAAGTGATATTTTAGGTTCATTCATCCTCAACAATTATCCAAAATTTTGCTATGTCCTTTTGGGAGTGATAGACTCTAAATCAGATTTCTGTAGCATTTCATTGTTGTCAATAACCTGTTGCATGAAATCAATACATTCAATGATAACATTTTATTATAAAATACTTTTTAAATGGTCACACAAGAAAGTTGAGGTTTTACCAAAGGAAATGGATGAGATTGACACATTCTTCAGTTAGTTAGTTTTAATGGCCATAGTTAAAAACAAGTCCCCTTCTCAACCAATGTTATGATGATCAACTATAATAATAGCGAATGTGTGTATATTTATTTATATATTTGTCCATCACTTAGTGAAAGTGAAATGGCTGAGGAAGGAAGTGGGTAGTGACAAACTATAGAAAACAGCAACCAGCATTCTAAAATGCGTTACACTTGTGTGAATATATATATACACACATATATACACATATATGCGTGAATATATGTGTAGTGAATTGGTTATTACTATTGTGTGAGTATATGTGTAGTGAATTGGTTATTACTATTGTGTGAGTATATGTGTAGTGAATTGGCTATTACACTTGTGTGAGTATATGTGTAGTGAATTGGCTATTACACTTGTGTGAGTATATGTGTAGTGAATTGGCTATTACTATTGTGTGAGTATATGTGTAGTGAATTGGCTATTACACTTGTGTGAGTATATGTGTAGTGAATTGGCTATTACACTTGTGTGAGTATATGCATGTTTGTGTGAATATATTTATACTTGTGTGAGTATGTGTGTTTATATTTTATATACTCATCATCATCATCACCGTTTTACGTCCGTTCTTCCATGCTAGCATGGGTTAGATGGGTTGTCCTGTTGTGGGCAGTGTCTGGTCGGCTGACCATGCCTTGCACATACAGGAACTGATTTTGGCTTGATTTCTACAGCTGGATGCCCTTCCTAACACCAACCTCATTTACAATGAGTGCTGGGTGCTTTTTTTCTGTGGCCCTACACGTCCACTTTACAGTGTGGGCTGGGTGCTTTTTTGCCGCGGCACCTCCACGACCACCTTGCGGTGGGGGTTGTGGGGGCATATTGTCTATATGCTTCAGCTTGTACCTATGGGAGGTCGGGTACTCTGTATTACTGCGTGACGCCAGAGGTCACGGTCGTGTGTCATCGCCTTTGAGAGGTGTAATTGGGTAAGGTCGGCTTTTATCACCTCATCCCAGGTCTTCTTGGGTCTCCCCACTCCGCGGTTTCCATTGACTTCTAGTGCTCTGCACCTTTTTATGCAGCTGTCATCCTTCATACGCATCACATGTCCATACCAACACAACCGCCTCTCTTGCACACAGCATTTGATTCCTCTTATGCTCAGTCTCTCTCTCAATTCATTTATGCTTTGCTGTTCGCGTATATTACACATCCATCGGAGCATATACATATAAATATATACATATGCACACCAAGATATTATTTTGGTTATCTATGTTAGTTGTGGGTAGCTTTTTCACCAAAAATTTTGTAATAAAAGAATTATTAAACTAAAAACAATTCGCTATCATTTTTGATAACACAGGGCCAGCTACTAAAGATGATAATGATGGCTATGTCAACTAACATCTTATTGAATTCGATGGCTGTGTCAACTAATATCTTGTTGAATTAGAAAAATACTCAATATTCAAATCATAAAAGATACCCTGTATTCAATGATACAGTAATTGGTTTTTTGATGGTGAAGATATTGAAATTCCTACTGCCTTAAAAATTACATTTTATATTCTGTTTTATATTCTGTTTCAGTGTGGAACAACTGCAGAAGAAGATAACAGCTCTACGGTATGTTGTAACATTTTGTCAAACTGATATATTCATAGATTCTAAAATATTTATAGATGCTGCAACGTTAATATAAAAACATAACATATTAGAGCAGGAACTAAATGTCATTTATATAAAATAGTGCAGGGCGATCAAAATTGATGGTAGTTACGGAGTAGGTAGACTCAGACAAATCTGGGACGATCTATTAGATCGTCCCAGGTTTTTCTGGGTCTACCTACTTCCGACTTTACACACTTGCACCTCTCTAAGACAATGTCACTGGACCGAGATCTTTGGCACTACGCAGTAATACAGAAGACCCGCCTTGCCTATGTACAAAGTGAAACCTACAGTCAGTAGGCACCTCTTAACCAAATATACACCACAATCCACTACCCCTACCCTATCCTCCCACTCTCACCAACACCACCCTCTCTCTGTAAAGTTAGTACCACAACATCCAGTCCAAATAAATGAGATAATGAGATCGAGATTGTGTAGGTGTTATGACAAAAAATACACAGTCCACGCTGTAATGTGGTTGTGTAGGTAACACGGTAAAAAGTTCCCAGTTCCACACTGTAAATGTTGTTGGTGTTAGGAAGGGCATCCAGCCGTAGAAAACCTGCCAGATAGTCCTATATGAGCGAGACACGGTCATCCGACCAACCTTGACTCAAATTGGGACAACTCCTGTCTAACCCATGCTAGCGTGGAAAATGGACGTTAAACGAAGATCATGATGATGATGATGATGATGATATATTAGATAAAACTCATAAGTAAATGCTATATTGATTTCTGTTCATTACACACAAAAGCAATTTTACTAAGTACTGTCAACTTTATATTGATTCTAAAGATCTGAAACAGCAAATTTATCTCAATGGAATTTGAGAACAAAAAGCAGACATGGCTGTGCAACCATGCATCACTTTGCAACCATGTAATTCTGAGTTCAATCTCACTGTGCAACATCTTGAGCAAGTGTCTTAACCATAGGTTAACCCTTTAGCATTTGAACCATCCGTATCTGGCTGTATCTGGCTGTATCTGACTAGAATTCTCTCACCTTTTTCTGTTCAAACTGGCCATAATCTGCTGCTCATATTTATGTTATGGTATTATTCTCAAAATAAATAATATCAAAATCTCATAGATTCGATATATTATGTGAGATAAAGTGTTTACTGCAAAAATACAATAGTATATATAGAGTAATGTAAATGCTAAAGGGTTATGGTTAATCTATATCTTGTAAATTAAATTGGTGTAGGGAAAGTGAGGAAGTTCATTGTATATGTATGTGCATGTATCACCCCTGCTGAAGATGTACTGCAGCATAAGTTGTGTAATGTTTGCAGATATTACATAACTATTGTGTTTTAACTGTTATGATCAAACTGTAAAACAGAAACTATCTATTGTCTTGGTTTAAATGATATACAACTATCAGTCTCCATGTGTTGCTGTTTCTCTATGTAATAATGTTTAGTGCGCACTCTGAGTTATTAGTTTATATTTTCTTACGTACAAATCTTATATCATTGAATGAGTAAAGAATGGCCGAAGCTGCACAGATTCTCTTCAGCTAGCTTCATAAAACAATATTATATATATCATCATCATCATCATCATTGTCATTTTAATGTTCACTTTCTCCGCTAGCAATGTTTGGACGCATCCATATAGACCAAGTCAGTACTGAAGCAGAGCCACTGATCTCCCAGGCAGGCCAGGATCCTGTGCACTTAAGTGCAGTCTCACATTTCATTGAGTGCTCAGGAGAGGTTGTCATGCCTTTGACACAACTGAGCATCCTCCAAGCTCTTTGTTTGGCAAGATTTGTACAGATGGATGCTCTTCCTATCACCAACCACTTTACAGTGTGTATTGGGTGCGTTTATCATGTAGATCACCAACACTAGGGAGGTTGTCATGTCTTTGACACAACTGAAAGGTCTTCTCGACCCTTTGTCTGACACATAAGGTTTCTTTGAAAAAGAATCTGCCCAGGTTAGAGTCATCATCATCATCATCATCGTTTAATGTCCATCTTCCACGCTTGCATGGGTTTGGACGGGAATTTTCCCACTTGAGGCAAGATTGGTTGTCTGGCGGGTTTTCTACGGCTGGATGCCCTTCCTAACACCAACTACGTTTACAGTGTGGACTGGGAGGTTTTTACCATGTTACCTACATTTCTATATATGTGTGTGTGTCATAAATAAGATAGTTGTTCTGTGTGGTCAGAATTAACTGGCATATGTTAGTAGTTGGATATACAAATACATTAGTTTTGAGGGAGGGGGGTGGCTTTGTGGAGATAATTAAGATCTATTTTATCCAAATTCCTCAACTGGCCATTATCAACACTCGTGTTTTAGGTGTTGGGGCAGGTAGTGTACTTTCCCAAACAACATATGCTATTTCTGTCAGATAACACATGATGATAGGTTCATGCATGTAAAGAACAGCTCACACACACTCAGACAACTATATAGCCATACATATGCCAAGACAAATATTTTCATGGGAGCGTATAGATAATCCTACATACACCTACTTATATGAACAGGACATTTTATAGATTCATATCTCCTAGTGTATTGATCCATATAATCTGACAGCTAGATTGCTAGGGACACATACATGTTTACTTTTACATACACACACACATACATACATATACACACACATAGATAGATATATATGATGGCTGTATATATCAAGCAATGCCTGTGCTTGAAGCTTTTTTAAATGAGGAAAGGCTTTGCATGGAGCCAATCCCCTTCTCTGAACATCGAATGCATTTTTCCAAAAAGAACTGGTCTACATCATTGGAAGCAGGTCACACAAAGGAAACAAAGTCGCAGGTTTTTTTTTATCACAGTGACCTTCTCCTAGAGAGATGTCTTAATGAAAGAGTAGGAGTCTCTCGTTCCACAAAAACAAAAATCTATATATACATACACATACAGATATACATATACATACATATATGTACACATACGTATCCATTTATATTATTTAGACAGGTACGTAGATACATATACACAAGACTAGATAGAAAGACTCCTACAGTTCAGGTGCGTACTATGGTTTACCATAATACAAGCAAGATTGGTTCTGGATTTAAATGAATAGGTATAATTAGAGGAGGGGGGTATGACTGAATGTAAGCATACATTTAATTTAGGTATAATGGGAACAGAGAAGTAAACACAAAGGTAAAAAAGCAAAGGTGGAAAGTTGGGGGTGAGGTTGCTGAGAAGAAGGCAGCAGCTATATCAACAGGAAAAGCCACTGCTAATTCTTTTGGTAGCTGGGTAGGCAGGCGAGCTTCGTTTTCTGTTATATGATTTTGTTTACTTCAGGATATTCCATTCCAAGTTATATTTAATATGTTTGAGGTTGTATTTGTTAATTGCCTCAGTTAATGAGGTTCTACTGATTAATTTACTATGCTTGAAAGGGTGTGTGTGGGAATTATATCTTTTTTTGAAAGAATTGACAGTTGCTACTATGTATATTTGCATTTTGCATTCCATAATTAGCTTGCATTGACACTTCACTGGTGATGAGACAATTTCCTTTAAGTGGATAATTAAGTGGATAATCTGATAATCTGCAGTTGCAGTTTGGGTTACTAAGGTGATCTGAGGGAATTCGGTTCAAATGGGTTATATCAATAGTGTATTCATTTGCAGTTGCTTGCTTAGATCTAGTGTGTTTCACAGGGTTTGTATTGGTTGTGTTAATATTATTAACACTGTTATTATTGTTGTCATTACTAGTGTCATCATCAGGGGCACCATAGAGAACCTTAGCAGAGTTATATGCTATGTTATGCTCTTCTGTTACTACTTTTGTTGCGTTAGTGTCAGTATTAGCATTAGTGTCGATGTTCCCTGGGTTTGGTGAATTAAAGGGACCTAGTGAATTTTCCATGCTAATAGTTGAAGTATGCGCCTGTTCCAAATTATTCTTAAGCTTAGAGGTGTTAGATGTGTTTATTCTCATTTGTTGGTTATGTGTGGTAGAGTATGATAGTTTAACTGTAAAGATATTTAATATCTGGTTGTATCTGTGTGTAGGTGGGAAATTTTTCCTTAAGATTGAGAATTTGGATGGACGGTAAATGGCTCTTCGTCAGGGCGCTTGTATGGAAGATTATACCAGGAATTTCTGTTTGTGATTTCTGTTTTTTCATGAGTCATAGGGTGTATTATACATTGTTTGGATGTTGTCATTTTCATTACTAGTGTTGTTATGCCTTGGTTTGTTTTTTAGAGTTTGGGGGTTGGTAGTATTACCTCTAGTGTTGTGTCTAGTAGTTACATGTTTATTATTTTTTGTTTTTCTATCATTGTTTGTGGGTTTGTAAGTTTTCGAATGTATGGAGATTTTTATTGTACAGACTGCTGTGCAATCATGATGTTCAATAGTCTAGAGTGGCTAAATTCCTTAATGTGTGGTTATAAAGGAAGTTTGTTTAGAAAGCAGCAAGTGAAGTCTGAAAATTGAAATAGAAATATAATGCTTTGCTGTATCATTTGATTAAATATCATAATCTTAATAATAAGGTGTATAAACCCATATTTTCCATTCTGTGGGTTTATATGCCTTATTATTAAGACTATGTTATTTAGTTAAATGTTATGGTGAAGCATTATATGCAGTAGAAATATAAGCATTATATTTCTCACTAAGTTACACATATATTGTCTTCAAAACATTGAATTAGTTACTTTAAAAAAGCTAACTTTATATTTCATAATGCCATAATTCATAGTACAGTTTTTAAAATTAAAATTATATATGATTACTAATTAATATATTGGTTTTAGAATACTCATATATGTTTGCTTATATAAATGTTTTACCCATTTCACTACAACACAATTATTGTGTAATAACTGCAGACTCAGTGTATCAAATAAATGTATAGAAGCATATTTTTTTTAATAATCTTAGCTTAATAGATTTATAAAAAGAGAACTTCAGAACTCCACCTTGCTTTAATTTCACATTGTTAGTTTATGAACATTTTTATTTTTTCATTTTCAGGCAATTAATCCCTTTGAGTTACTGGAAACTCTTGGAAAATCTGGAGAAGTTAATTTTAGTACCTGCTGCAAAGGGAATAAATGCTGCTAATTTTCAATTTATCATTTATCATACAGCAACCTTTATACCTGTAATTAATTGAACTGATTTGACGTTTATTATCTTAATCATGAAAGTTAATGATTTATTCCAACTGTTGAGAGGTACATCATTTTTATCATGAAAATTAACAATCTAGAACAAACAACTACTTATTTTGGTGAGGGGTATATCATATGAAATAATTTTCTGTATTTTTGTGTATAATTTTTTTTTTCAGTTTCATCATCATCATCATCATTTTACGTCCGCTTTTCCCTGCTTGCAATGGTTGGATGGGTCCTATTCAGCATCTCTCCACTTGTCACGGTCCTTCGTCATCTCCACCGTGAGCTTTAGCGATCTGAGGTATGTTCTCACCACCTCCGCCCATGTTTTACATGGTCTACCTCTACTGTGTCTTTCTACTGGGATTTCTTGGCACTTCTTTACCAAGCGGTCATCCTCCATGTGCATTACATATATTTTATGGAATTTATGCCAGTTCCTTTCCTACATATCGAACATGGCCATTTCCTTGATGGAATCGGAGTATTGTCCTCTCTTCTACTTATCAACACTTTTGTCTTAGCTATGTTCACTCTCAGTCCTCTTGATTCCAACTGCTGTTTCCATAGCCAGAATTTATTCTCTAGCTCCCCTACTGACTCTGCTATAAGAACCAGATCATCAGCATAGAGAAGTTCCCATGGGCATCCAGTCTTAAACTCCTCTGTTATGGCTTGGAGGACTATAATGAACAAGAGGGGGCTGAGGACTGAACCCTGATGTACACCTACTTGTATCTGGAATTCCCCACTAAACTCTATACCTACTCTCACTTTACCGACAGTGCCCCTGTACATAGCTTGCATTGCCCTCACAAGCCATTCCTCTACACCTAGTTTCCTTAGGGACCACCAGATGACAGATCGGGGTACTCTATCAAAGGCCTTCACTAGGTCAACAAAAGCCTAGTATAGTGGCTTATACTTCTCTTGTAGTTGCCTCACCAAGAAGACGGCATCTGTTGTACTTTTCTAAGGCACAAAACAAACTGCATCTCATCTAATTTGACCCTTTCTCTAATCAGTTGCGCTAATATTCTCTCTGCCACTTTCATAACCTGATCCATCAGCTTTATGCCCCTATAATTGCTCCTCTCTAGAGAATCCCCTTTACTTTTGTAGCAATTTATGAGAATACTGCTACACCAGTCTTTGGGTATGACACTACCATATATAACTTGATTGATGATGCATGCAACCAGTTTAATGCCTACTTCATCTGATGCCTTCAGCATCTCAGCAACTATACTTTAGAAAGGTAATTAAAAAAAATCATATGATCAGATATAATAGACATTTTATATTTATATTTTTTATAATTTGAATTACGTAATGAATTAATGACACAGCTTTGTGATATTGGGTGTGACATGCCTGCTTATGGAAGAATATGTATGTACAATAGAATGACATCCTACTCCTGGCTAGATTCTTGTTTAACCCTTTTGATACCAACCTATTTGAGACTGCCTCTGGTTCTGTGATACAAAAACTTTTGTTTTATAGTTTTCCTATTTAAATTAAAACATTCTATCATAAATTTTATGTAAGAAGCTTTCTTTCAGTTCTATTTTGTTCTCAACACCAGCTTACCCCTTCCATTATTGTATTTCTAATGAAGACATTGCCTATGATTCTCAAATAATTTTGAAAATAATCATGAATTTGGAAAGATTTAGTAAAATAACAGACTCTCTCATTATTAAGTTGGTGTTTGGGGCATAATTTAACAAAAGGTTTTACATAAAATTATGATGGAAAGGTTTTAGATAAATAAAGAACATTTTAAAAGGCTGGTTCATCAGAGAAGAAATTAGAAGTGTATGGGATGAGTATAACACATTAACAATCCTCCAACACATTTCTATCTCTTCAGTGCAATAAACAATCAATGGCTTGGCCATTTGTGATTAGAAGATATAAGCATCATGGGGAGATGTGGATTGTGGCATTTTTACTGGTGAAGTCCAACAAAAATATAGTAATTCTAATGAGGCACAGTGGTTTTGAGTATAAAGTGTTGGATTACAGACTACATAGTCATTTAAAAGTATGAATGTTTTGGGGGTATTGAACCTGGAGTGCAGAAATGGTTTCACAAGGAGAATAACACCTAGTATGATACTCCTTAAAAACCATGAAATTTAGTCCATTAGTAGTACATTGCCAAGAAAACTCACAACATTTAAATGTTGTAATATAGACATGCACTCAACATGTGTTAATCACAACTTACTCAAAACAGACTCACACATTGTATACATGAACAGAATTACACATAAATATTCCACACACAATCAATGTATAATAATCTATATCTATATATAATATAAAAGAAAGATGTTTATTGATTGGTTGGATCACATGAAAACCACACACAAATACATACACACACATCTAAAGAGAGAGACACAGAGGGAGAGGCAGAAAGAGAGAGATAGGCCATTATATGGAGAGAGATACAATTAAAGTGTTAGATATTCAGAGAGAGAGTGAGTAACGTCCCATGAAAATCTAGAAATGGCTTAAACTATAGATCCTTTGATCTATATAAAGGTTTAAAAATGTTGCATTAGCTTTTATAAATTCGTTTTACAGTCTGATTTTACAGAACCAAAAAAATTAATACTATTTGAAATTAATTTACCCTCCATCTTTTATCCATATACTACTTACAGACCGTACTAACGAAGCAACACTATACAAGCAATGTTATGCGGTATATTGTTGTGTTTCAGATGACGTCCTTTGGGGCTGAAAAAGATCATACTGACTATGGTTATTTCACATTTAAAATCCAAGGCCAATGCTACCATTTAATCAGCAGTTTACTCCCCCAGCCTAATAAGGAAGTTTTATGATTTTTTTTTTGTCTCTCTCATACATTACGATCTCACCTCATACTGTAAACCAGACAACACATCCAATACAGTTGTTTTTATCCATCTTCTCTTAACTATTCTCCAAGGTGAAGCCGGGTACCTCAGCCAGTACTATATAAGTACTAGCTGAGGTACCCAGCTTCGCCAAGGTTAACAAATGATAAGAGAAGACCGACAGAAGAGAAAACGTCTGTATTGAATGCATTGTCTTGTTTACAGTTTGTGTGTATGTTTGTGTATATATATGTGTGTGTTCGTGTGTGTGTGTAAACTACCGTTGGAATCGGAGACATAGGCCGCGAAACACGATTATCACTGACAACGAACTCGCAGAGAGAATCCCTTATGGTTGATTCCCAACCTGCTAGAAATAGCAGTCAGGTTGGTTAGCATATGTGGTATGTCTTTCTTCTTCTTTGATGTTATAAAATTAGTATCAATAAACTTTCCTGGATATACTCTTATCCCAATCTTCTACATACTTTCCAATTGTCACTTTTCGTTTTTTTTGTGTGATAAGCGAAGGAACCAACCAACAAACGTCTCTCTTTTATATCTCTTTTATTTGTTCATTCAAAATATTTTTCAGCTAATTCTGTTGTACAATATACATCAGCAATCGTTATCTAATGTTTAAAACATATGAACAGCTGCAATATATGCACCATATCAATCAAAAATGATATGAGAATTGAATACCATACTAAAGCGCCAGTAAGCTTGCTAAGAACCTGCAGGTAGAAATGTTAATAAATACAACATTTGGCTTGGGTAAACTTTAAGATGTTCTTTCATTGTAGGTTTCTTTTCTCAGCCAGTACGTTAAAGAAAATTGATAGTTACCACAATAAAGGTTGAACAGAGAACACATTTTTTAACAAACTTTACAATAATTTGTACAACCATAATGGAAATTCTAAGTAACAGAAAATACATAAATTACATTGTTAGAGCCTCAGAGTATACAATATTTTTTGTTTGGCCCTCGGGAGCAAAGATGAAGAGATTGTTTGGCGAGCTCACCCTAGAGCATCCTACATACAATTGGCTATGGTTTTCCCAGATGAAGGCCAGCCACATTTAGGGCTTGACCCTGAGTTTTGTTGATGGTAATTGCAAAGCTTAGTCTCTCTGTTGCTCTAATAACATTTTTTCTTCTGGAAAATCTGATCTTGCGGCCAGGCTAGGACTTTTTGGGTGGCATATCGGTACTGACAATGACGATAAGCCGTCTGTGATTTCGTGAAATAAATACATTTGTTTATATTTTGTTTTTGTGTATGCAAAAATATCTGTACACGAATATATAATTATATATATATATTAAAATAATTAAAGTTTAAGCAAAGAATCGCTGCTTTCACCCTTAACGGGATCTTCTGAAACTAAAAAAAATCAATCTGTGAATGCAGAAGTAAATATTTCGAAAAACGTTGCAACCGAAAGAAAACAGGAATATGATACTTTGGTTCGTGAAGACGTTAGGAATGTCGTATAACCGGAAGTGTTGACATTTGAAAATTTTAAAGAAGTGAATATTTAAATAATGTCTTTAATCGTTTAACAAAATTCAGTAGACAAAAATACGCTCACCTTTTTACTTGGAAAAAGTTACATCTATGGTGCAAATTTGGTGCCGTTTGATCCAGCCGCTTGGCGGAAAGTTTGTTACTTACATACGGCCGTCAGCTTTAATCAAATTATACTTACACAAGAAAAATAACACACAGCTCTGTCCTAATAGGACAGTTATGTTCATAACAATTACATGATACCATACATCTTTTCTGCTGAACAAACACACACATTCACACTCCAAAGGCTATAGTATATTGTATTGCTAGGTGGGAAGTAAGCAATGCAGGTATAAGAATTATGTAAGTGAAACTAAAATAACATTTTAAAATGTTATTTGAATTAAATGATACTAATTATTATTTTTTAATGAAAAAATAAATTTACTTAATAATTTTGGCTTTCAGTCTTATTTTTACTTAAAGTTACGAGAGTTGGCTGAAAAGTTCATAGGCTGACTATGGAGGAGTGATGCTAGAGCTGTGAAATCTTGCATGCATTAATTTCAACCCTTCTTATTAATAACTGTATTGTTACTTTCCAGAGAACTATGGTGAAAAATAAACCTCGTTTGGTCATTCCATGAGAGTATCTTGGTCAGCATATGAACTTTTCAATCAACTGTCATATCGGTGTATTTAACAAGTGGCCACAAAATGGTCTATATGATATATGCTGTCCTATTTTCTAGCTTTCAACTAGTTCAATAAACTTAGTTGTGAATAGTGAATAGGTAGTTTATGTAAGGAGGATCAACATTAAACAGCTGATGCAGTGTGTAAATATTGAGTGGCTTTTTTTCTCCTTTAGCTGTCAATACTGAGTTAAAATGTGCCTCGCAAATGGATAATTTTCCACCAAGTAGACTTGGCCTAGACATGTTATGTGAAAATAAGGGCTTTATGAACTTTTCAGTCTACCCTTGTATTATCAATGGGAAGTTGTCACTACAGAAGTGTTGGGACATATTTACAACTGAATATGACATGAAGGGGGAAGTCATTATGGATTGGGGTGATGGAGTGATTGTAACATTATTCAAGAATGGAGCTTTAAGTAACTACAGCAATTGACACAGAATAACCCTTGTGTCTGTCACTGGAAAAGGTTTTTACTGTGTCTTCCTTAGCCACCTGAAGAAAGCAATTGATGAACATTTACAAGAAGCTCAGGTAGGATTCAGTAGTGGTACATTGTGCAATAAACAAATCCTCATCCTTGAGCTGATTCATGAATTCCAGTAGCCACTTATGGTCAACTTCTTTGATTTCAAGAAGGCCATTAACAGCATCAACATAGAGTCTACATGGAAGATCATTGTGCTGTATGGAGTGCCTACTCTTTGGTCTTGATTGGTAGTGAATTTCATCACGAGGAAGACTACGGGGAATCTAGCACACAGCCTCAAATGGAAAACATGAACACCTATCTCAGCAACTCAAGGTTGATATTCACATCAGCATTGAAAAGATCAAATTGATGCTTATTGAGGTGGCAGCTGGAGGACCAGACTCTGGAAACCATGGACAATTTTGTATAACTGGGCATTGTTATCACTAAAGATGGTAATTCAAGAACTGATGTGGAAAAAGAGACTCCACAATGCTGCAGCTGTCAGTGCCTGAAGCCTGAATGGTCTAAATCATTCATTGGCTAAGGCATAAAGCTCCACCTGTTTATGTCAATTGTTGTGCCAATGGAGACTGAGGGAATGTACAAAACTGCAGATGTCTTCTATAGACATTGTTCAATTACCATATTTAGGAATTCTTGGCATGATAACATCACAAACAGGGAGGTCATGGAAAAGACCAAGCTGAGTAATCTACAGAATACTATTACCATAGAAGGGTAGAAGATGATTGATCATGTGCTAGGTATGTACTCAAAGAAACCAGTGGAGGCCTCCATAAAATGAAATCTAGAAAGAGTGAATAGGAAGAAAGGGAGGCCTGCCAAGACCTGGTGGAGGTCTGTGGAAGAAGATTTGCAAGACATGAGTCTAGCCCATGACAGGAATTGAAACCATACAGAATGGTCTCACCCAATGCAAAAGGGACTAAAGGGGAAGACTAACATAACCTTACTAATATATGGGACCTATTTAACTGGGTTATTTAGGAGAATTAAACGTTTTGGCAACATTGAAATTTTACCTATTCTTCCAGTATCATATCAACTCAATATATGAAGTATACACACACAGGTTTGAGAAAACTCCTAAGTCACGTCACTGACACAACATTCCTAGTGCTTCTGTCATGAAAAACGTTTAGCAGTTATTGGTTGTAGATGTTATCGCCACTTTAGCAGGGTGGTAGAATCAGTGGTCGTTAGTTGCCAGTGTGGTAAGTGATAGTATCCTCGTTGGATTATCTTGTTGACATAGACGTGAGGGAAGGTCCCTCGATCTATTTACCATCTATTTACAATATTCCTTTCGTCAGGTCGCCAATTCCAGCAGCATGGATAAAAGATGTCATTGAGACACGAGTAAAACAACGACTTCAACCGCAGTAATTAGAGATGCAATGTTTGTTTATTTATATGGTTGAAGTTACAGATAAAAAGAGGTTACATTAGGGAATGTGCCATTGCGCCGTTGAGCCGGCGAGGCTACTGGTGCAATATCTCACTGTTACATTATGCGTGTTGCTGGCTCGAAGTTTCTGGTACAAGCTAGAGATTCTTCAAATCTTCGCGGGGAATTTCTTCCTCAGGGCACGTAGGGATACATCCTCTTCTACTGGCGCTGATTGGCTGAACTGAGCCAAATCACGCACAGAGAATGTATGTGAGCCCGCGGAATGTAGGTCACTACATCACCTCCAACCAGATTTTCAGCCGAAAATCGATAACGAAGAAACCAAGGATCCACATATTATTAAATCAGCAAGAACAAATGCTGAAAGAGCACATCAGTGAAAAAATAATTGAGCAGATGGTTGCATGCAAGAACAAAAAATGAGGCACTACGGGCCGTGTTGAGCCGCTGTGTCAAATGACCAGTTGTTTTGTTGTTTATACGTGACCGCCAAAGGTTTAACGAAAAACGGATAAAGTCTGACATGGGCGAGGTTGCTGTTCTTGCATTAAATGTTAATGGTAAGCGTTGTACCAGTAGCTGTGAACGAAGCTATTATGGTAGTTTACCAGTGCTGGCGAGAAAATGATGGCCCCCAGATGTATTGTCGAATGTGCTGTGGAGCCAGGAAAAAATGGCTGGTTGCTTTGTAAAGAACAAAAGGCAAGTTTAATCTGTAGGTGGGTTGCAGTGTAAATTCCATAATTCGGGCGAATCCACAGAAGTGGCCGAAATGCTAACAAGTCCAGTTCAATTTGTTGCTTTCCCAGCGAGTCGGGCAAAAACAACAAGACGGATGGCCGTCATGGACGATCAGTGTGCAACGAGATGCGAAGCTGTTTGAGTTCAGCTGCAATGTATTCTCGTGTTGCGGTGCCTGTTTGAATCCAGTGGATTAAGCTCTGTAAGCTGCTAGCATGTGACAGCATCTCAACCAGGTGAAAAGGGACTCGCAGAATATTACGTTTGAAGAACATATACTAAGAACAACATGTTGGTGTGTGATAAAAAAAATGTGTGCATATGCAGGCATGTAAAACAGCAAAGAATGTGAATGAACAAAAACCATGAGCAAGCAAATAGCAAAAGAACACAAAACAAGTAAATGCATTCTACAAAGAAATATGTGAATGTAACAAACTGATAATTCAAAGTCAATCTAGGGGAGCAGAGAAATTGCTCAATAAGTTCAAAGTTTTTCAAAGTCAAATAGTTCACACATCACCAGTGTACAGACACTAGTTCGATCTGAAAACTGAAAAAGAAGTTTGTTAATGCCGTTAGGGGTTAGATGTATGGTGTTTTTGTGAGATTTCGTGGCCATTTTCCCGTCCCGCCACACGGTTGTGTTTCTTATTGTTAAAGCAAAGTCAAAGAATCTTCTGTAGATTAGGAGTCACCAAATATGGCAGTCACGTCTGACGCCATAATGGTGAGAAAACTACTGTCTCAATTTCTCGCGTCCCTGTGGTAACGAGACAGAAGGTATGGTGGTTGCGTCGGTAAAGTTACAAGCCGTTTTTAAATTTCCGATGTGTGGTGGTTGGCGTTGGTAAGGTTATGAAGCTGCCACTCACCGTTCCCTGTATTGGTCAGTGGTTAAACAACGCTGTCGCTGCTGCTGTCATTGTTGTTGTCAAGCGTAGCCATGACATGTCGGTAGCCATCTTGAAATTTTTTCGTGGCGAAAAAGTTTTTGAAATACTGCTAATTTTTCAAAAATCTTAAAAGGAATATTCTGGATTTTCGCAAGTTGCGACGTGGCAGTAAAAGTTAAACTGAATGAATAAGAAGGGCTGCGTGATATTCTTACGTCGGTCACCACTTTAGCAGTTATTGGTTGTAGATGTTATCGCCACTTTAGCAGGGTGGTAGAATCAGTGGTCGTTAGTTGCCAGTGTGGTAAGTGATAGTATCCTCGTTGGATTATCTTGTTGACATAGACGTGAGGGAAGGTCCCTCGATCTATTTACCATCTATTTACAATATTCCTTTCGTCAGGTCGCCAATTCCAGCAGCATGGATAAAAGATGTCATTGAGACACGAGTAAAACAACGACTTCAACCGCAGTAATTAGAGATGCAATGTTTGTTTATTTATATGGTTGAAGTTACAGATAAAAAGAGGTTACATTAGGGAATGTGCCATTGCGCCGGCGAGGCTAGTGGTGCAATATCTCACTGTTACATTATGCGTGTTACTGGCTCGAAGTTTCTGGTACAAGCTAGAGATTCTTCAAATCTTCGCGGGGAATTTCTTCCTCAGGGCGCGTAGGGATACATCCTCTTCTACTGGCGCTGATTGGCTGAACTGAGCCAAATCACGCACAGAGAATGTATGTGAGCCCGCGGAATGTAGGTCACTACAAACGTATCCAATACACTTATGATAGTAGGCGTTAGGAAGGGCATGCACTCATAGAAAACTCCCCAAAAGAACTCCTCAGTTGTGTCTAGGACATGGCAGCCCTCCTAGTGCTGGTGCTACAACAAAATGCCCTCACTTCAATCTGTAAAGTGATTGGTGATAGGTAGGGTACGCAACCATACAAAAACCAGAAAGAACGTAAGCAAGATTGTTCCAACTAAATACTTAGTCTGTAATGATCCCTCAAAGACATGTCAGCCTGGAAAATACGTTGACCGCTGTGAGGTGAGACTGACACGCCAGCTGTGTGTGTGGACGTACATGTATGTGTGTGCGTCTATGTGCATGCACACGTGTAAAATCGGTTAACACTATATACGTACGAATGCGTACAGACACAAGAAGAGGTGCTCCTCGTGTATACAGAAGGAGAAAGACAGTGGCATATGCATGCATGTCACCACTTCCCATGTCATGGCTATGGTCCGGGGACAATACTTTGGAAGGCCGTAAGAGATACCGTAAAGCATCATGTACAACGCTATAATACAACCGTTAAGCGCCGAACTTCGAAGGATAAAAGCCAGTGGGTGAAACCATGACAATCTGAGACCAAGATGGTCCTAGCACCGAACCACACTAAAAAAAACAAACCGACAGGCTGACTGATAACGGTGATGTTACAGCGGAACAGTTCGTAATGAATCTAATTCGTCTCGAAACCTCATTCGTTATCACATAGATGTTTGTATCACATCAAAATTTATTAAGGGATAATTCGTTCCCAGGCATCAAAGCATTCTTTTAAAAATCAATAAAATACGAATTATAAATAAAATTAAATGCATATAACAAAAACAATGCAATAATTATACAATAAATGCGAGAATGAATAAACAAAGAAACATTTGTTTTCCCCTTATCGTTTTGTTTACGTCCGTTTGTCTTCATACATATTAACAGAAAAGAGTAAACTTATCCAACAGTCACTAAATTCTCGAAGAGCACAAGTGAAGCGAAATCTATACAATAATAACAGCGTTGACCATTTGTCCGTCCGTTCGTCATACTATCTATATAGAGGGAGGGAAATACTACTCCACATCCTCTTCTCTCTAACTAAAGCGCTACGCGCGAACGAACGAAATAGAATAAGTATCCATATCAAGATTACAAGTAGCAAAGCTAAATGTAGCGGTTCCTTTGAACAAACCTGTATCATTGTTGACACCTTTGCAATTATAATTCTGCTTTTTTAATGAAAACTCTGTTAGGAAAACCCTCTCTCACTCACTTCACCTCTCGCTCTCTGTCACTCATTCCACTCCTCCCTCTCTCTAACTAACTAAAGCATAATCCTAACTTTAGCCTGTATCATTTAATATATAGAACTATATATAAAAACTGAGTGGTAATTATTGTTTAAGATTCATTTGGCTGTATAAATACGTTGCTTTACCTATAATGCATCTTTAGGTTCTGTCTCGAGAAGTTATTTCTTCTGATGTTGGAGGTATAGGTGGATGGGGCTATCAGAAAAGTTCTGTATTACTTCATTTACCATATTGTAATTTTTTCAACCCTACTTTATGCCAACTCATTATTATTTAACTGTATAAAGAGGTCACTTTATAATTTCTACAGATGTTCTAAAATATACATGGCTGTTTAAAAAAGAACATTACGGAAACTGGAAAGTTATATTATGTACGTTATATTAAAAAAAAAAATGTTTAAAGGAGTAATACTTACTTTTATTCTGGAACAGAAATTAAGATAACTTCCTATTGTCCACATCATGGCTTGGACGAGTGGCAGGCTTTCTAGCGGCCCCATACGTGATTCTAAAGGCAACTTCCATATCCTTTTTCTAGTGGACAATAGCTTTGTATATATATATAATAATAATAATAATGAAATTATTGTGTACAGTGCTCAGGTGCACTACAACTCATCAAAGGTGCATGTATAGTACATAGAATAATGTACAAATGTCAGGAAAATGAATAGTGTATGAGTCATGATATAATAATAATAACAATAATGAAATAGTGTACAGTGCCCAGGTGCACCACAACTCATCAAAAAAGTCACATGTACAGTACATAGGGCAATGCACAAACATCAGTAAAATGAACAGTGCACAAGTCATGATACACACATGTGTGCATGTGTATGGAAGGGGTACATCAGGTGTAGTTTTGGCGTATTTCGGGAAGCATGAGTGTCTTAAAGGATGCATATATACTTCGAATAAATTATTATTTTGTGTATTTATAACGTTACTTTACATTTATGTTAAATTTAGTTTGTTTTACATCACTTTATTAAACTTGAAATTTGTCAACAGAATAGATTTTTACATAAACTTACATATAACTCATTAAGAACACTGTAGAGTTTCACATGCTCAGATTTTTTATAAAATAAAATTACTTCTTTGCCATTTGTTCATATCCAGGTGCTTCGGAAAAGAAGGGCTTACACTGATTCTTTGAGCAGGAAAATCATTGAGAACTTATTTCAAAAGGGAGAACTAGTAAATATAAAAGCTAGTCAAGTAAAACGCAAATAAACTCTCCCACAGAATTTGCTTGATCTTTTATAATTTTAATTTTTAATATATCATTTACGTATGGAAATCATTTGGCAGTATCGGTAGAGGGTCGGACCCATGCTTTGACGCATAGAGTTACGCCCTTTGCCATTCTGAGTTCAAATCCCGCCGAGGTTAACTTTGCCTTTCATCCTTATGGGGTCGATAAAATAAAGTACCAGTAATACACTGGGTGATTACTGGCCTTGTGCCAAAAGTAGAAACAATTATCTTTATATATATATATATAAAAGCGAGGATGTGTGTGTCTGTGTACAACTTTGCATACTTAAGGCTTTTACAATACCAAGTAAATTTGACCAAATTTTCTGTGCACGTTGCACAGGTCGCTAAGATTGTCACATCACAAACATTTTTCAAATCGACCCACGTTGAGCAATAAAAAATCGATATCAAAATTATCGGTAGCAAAATTGATGTAAGGGAGATAACCAACCTTATTGACAATCCTTATAAAAAGGGGAGATAACCAACTTTTCAGAAATATAAACATCACATTCATTTGAAGATAAATCACTAATATTATCGTTTCTTGTTTCTTGTTTATTCTTTATTGCACTTTCAAAGTTAAAAACACACTTGTTTCACTATATTAAGTGTTAATTTTCGCATTGAGGGCCTAATCATCTCGCAGCAGT
>OZ024745.1:32642764-32645264 GCA_964016885.1 Eledone cirrhosa | reverse complement strand
AAACTATTTTTAATTTAGTTAACCTATAATTAATATTCTACTACCGATGAACTACATAATTTGGCTTTCCTTCTTACAAATATCATTTCCTAAAACTGATACCATTAAGTAAACATATGTAATTATTTTTAATTTAGTTAAGCTATAATTAATATTCTACTACTGTTGAACTACATAATTCTGCTTTAAATATTATAAACCTAATTAATATACACCTTAGAAATTAATATATAAACTATTTTTATTTTTTTATTTTAGTTAACCTATAATTAATATTCTACTAATGATGAACTACATAATTTGGCTTTCCTTCTTACAAATATCATTTCCTAAAACTGATACCATTAAGTAAACATATATAAAGCTTTAACTTCAGGTTATGACTCTATGTTCCTTGAAACCTATATATATTTACTATTTCCCACTAATAAATTTAATCCCCCCCCCCAATAATTATATGTATATGTAAGCGTGGATGTGTGTGTATATATAAGTGTGTATGTATGTGTGTATGTATGAGAGTGTAAAAATACATATATATGTATGTGTAGATATATATGTATATATATATATATGTGTATATGTGTGTGAGTGTATATGTGTGTATGTATATATATGTATGTCTGTGTGTGCGTGTGTGTGTATGTATATGTACATGTGTATATGCGTATATATATATGTATATATATGTATGGGTATATGTTTGTGTGTGTATGTGTATGTATGTGTATGTATATATATATATATATATATATATATATACAATATTAAATAAATGGAAAACTATATTTATAAAACCATATTTATTTCATTATATATATTTCGGGGATATCATATTAACAATATGCTATGCCTTCATCAGACAAAATACAATATAAACAGTTTTATAGATAAATATATTCGACATACCGTAATAAACATCAACTTCATTTGAAGAGGTTTACTCTAGCAGTGTATATAAATATATGTATTATAAATATAGTTTTCCATTTATTTAATATTGTAAATATACTCCAAATATTTGTCGAGTGCTTTTATATCAGTTATAAATATTTACTAGTTGTAACCCAACAATTTTAAATATAACTTTACATGTATATATATATATATATATATATATATATATATATATATATGTGTGTGTATGTGTGTGTGTATGTATGTGTATATATATGTAGGTATATATATGTATCATCATCATCATCATCATCATCACCGTTTTACGTCCGTTCTTCCATGCTAGCATGGGTTAGACGGGTTGTCCTGTTGTGGGCAGTGTCTGGTCGGCTGACCATGCCTTGCTCATACAGGAACTGATCTGGCTTGATTTCTACAGCTGGATGCCCTTCCTAACACCAACCTCATTTACAGTGAGTGCTGGGTGCTTTTTCGTGGCGCCTACACGTCCACTTTACAGTGTGGGCTGGGTGCTTTTTTGCCGTGGCACCTCCACGACCACCTTGCGGTGGGGGGGGGGGCATATTGTTTATATGCTTCAGCATGTACCCATGGGAGGTCGGGTACCCTGTATTACTGCGTGACGCCAGAAGTCACGGTCGTGTGTCATTGACTTTGAGAGGTGTAGTTGGGTAAGGTCGGCTTTTATCACCTCATCCCAAGTCATCTTGGGTCTCCCCACTCCGGGGTTTCCATCAACTTCTAGTGCTCTGCACCTTTTTATGCAGCTGTCATCCTTCATACGCATCACATGTCCATACCAGCGTAACCGCCTCTCCTGCACGCAGCATTTGATTCCTCTTATGCTCAGTCTCTCTCTCAATTCCTTTATGCTTTGTCGTTCACGTATATTACTGTTATATATGTATATATATATATATCATTTTTATATTTTTATATTCTTTTAATCTCCCCTCATCCTTAACAGCACTTTTAAACTGCATCTAACTCTTATTTATCACATCTATATGTATCAGTATAATTTTATCAAAAAAAATATATATATATGTACCCATCAATTAAATTAATTTTATATCCTTTTCATAGATGTATTTTTTTCACTAACATCCTTATCTTAAAACTCTGGTCACCCTAGATATTTGTATTGGCATCACTATTTTATAACAGCAACTGCTTGTATACCTTCTACTGACCACCTGACCTAATTTCACCCCTAAAATAAATTTCAATTACTACTATTTTACCATTTGGCCAAATATTAACAGACAGAATATATTTGATCTTTGTTGGTTTTAGTCAATGAACAAATAAATTTATATCTGAGGTCAACATATGACCTACTTCTTTCCTAAAGTAATCCATTATTATATTGGATCTTTGTTGGTTTTATTCAATGAACAATTAAAATTATTTCTGAGGTCAACATATGACCTACTTCTTCCCTAAAGTAATCCTTCATTCATAATACTCTTTTCCTTCCAAAACTGAAATCTACTTCCCCTACCCATAATTTAAGGTTCTCCTAATGCTATCTATCTTGACCCTCACTATCTCCTGATTGGTCAATTCAAAACCTGTTCCC
>OZ024745.1:32627764-32632764 GCA_964016885.1 Eledone cirrhosa | reverse complement strand
GAAACACACACACCAGCTGCTTTCAATCCAATTTATTATAAATTAAATTTATAAATTTAATTTATAATAAATTGGACCGAAAGCAACTGGTGCGTGTGCTTCTTATTGGCAACATGACCCTCCCAAAGCATAACAATATCGGTTTCAACACACGTTTTTAGATAAAGAATCTTGCTAAACAAATTCAGAAACGAAATATATATATATATATGGAATAGGCAGACCCAGAAAAACCTGGGACGAGCTGATAAACTCCGACCTCACACACTTACACCTCACCAAGACAATGTCACTGGACCGAGACCTTTGGCGGTACTCAGTAATAGAGAAGACCCGCCTTGCCAGTAGGCATCTCTAACAAAATACACCCCGTCCCACCCACCCCACCCCCACCCCATCCACACCACCCCGTTCTATGTAAAGTTATGTGGGTGCCGCGCCATCCAGGCCGAAACAAATGAGATCGTGTAGGTGTCACGACAAAAAAACACACAGTCCACGCTGTAATGTGGCCGTGTAGGCAACACGGTAAAAACCTCCCAGACCCACACTGTAAATGTGGTTGGTGTTAGGAAGGGCATCCAACTGTAGAAAACCTGCCAGACAGTCCTATGCGAGCAAGACAATCAATCTTGCCTCAAGTGGGACTACCCCCGTCCAAACCCATGCAAGCATGGAACACGGACGTTAAACGTTGATGATGATGATGATGATATATAGTAATAATAATAAATTTGAAGACTAAAATCCAAAGATTATATATATATACATACATTATTTTAATAAATATATATATATATATATACATATACACACATATATACAGATATATATATACACACATATATATACACACACACGTATAAATACATATATACATACACATATATATACATACATATATATATACACATATATATACATACATATATATATACATATGTATATGTATACATATGAATATATATATATGTATATGTATACATACATATACATATGTATACATATACATATGTATACATATATAGACATACATATACATATGTATACATACATATACATATGTATACATATATACACATGTATACATACATGTGTACACATATACACATACATATGTATGTATATATATATATATATATATGTATCATCATCATCATCATCATCATCGTTTAACGTCCGTGTTCCACGCTTGCATGGGTTTGGACGGGGGTTTTCCCACTTGAGGCAAGAGTGATTGTCTTGCTCGCATAGGACTGTCTGGCAGGTTTTCTACAGTTGGATGCCCTTCCTAACACCAACCACATTTACAGTGTGGGTCTGGGAGGTTTTTACCGTGTTGCCTACACGGCCACATTACAGCGTGGACTGTGTGTTTTTTGTCGTGACACCTACACGATCTCATTTGTTTCGGCCTGGATGGTGTGGCACCAACATAACTTTACATAGAGGGGGCGGTGTGGATGGGGTGGGGGTGGTGGGACGGGGGTGTATTTTGTTAGAGATGCCTACTGACTGTAATAGGTTTTACTTTGTATTTAGGTAAGGCGGGTCTTCTCTATTACTGAGTACCGCCAAAGGTCTCGGTCCAGTGACATTGTCTTGGTGAGGTGTAACTGTGTGAGGTCGTAGTTTATCAGCTCGTCCCAGGTTTTTCTGGGTCTGCCTATTCCGTGGCTACCGTCTATCTTTATTGCCCTGCACTTTGTTATACAGCTATCGTCCTTCATGCGCATCACGTGACCATACCAACGTAGCCTTCTCTCTAGTAAACAACATCTGATCCCTCTTATTTCTAATTTTTTCCTTAGTTCGTTTATGCTTTGTCGTTCACGTATATTACTATTACACATCCAGCGGAGCATGCAAGCTTCGTTTCTCTCTAGTCTGCGTATATCCTCTGCACACAATGCCCAGGTCTCACTGCCATGCAACATTGCTGTTCGTATGCAGGCATCGTTTCATTTTTAGGGAGAACCCTTTAGCGGCTAATAGTGGTATAAGCTCTCTGAACTTTTTCCACCCAGTTCTGACTCTAGCTACTGTTCTTTCAGAGCACCCTCCCCCACTGCTGATTTTGTCACCCAGGTAACGGAAGCTGTCCACTATTTCTATAGAACCCTCTGCGCAGTTGAAAGAGCTAGTATTTTGTGGGCACTTGCTGCTACTTATTGCCCCAGAACACCGGCCACATGTAAAATCTATGTTCTTAGTTAGCTTACCTGTGATCCCACTACATCTTTTATGAACCCAAACTTTGCATTTGGGACACAAAATGGAATTTCTACCTACGCCTTTCCTACACTCTGCGCATGGCCACTTCCCGGAGGGGACCGCTGCCTTATTTTCTTTCTTACAAACTAGAACTTTAGTCTTAGCCAGGTTAATTTTAAGTCCTTTTGATTCTAGCCCGTGCTTCCAAGTTTGGAATTTCTTCTCTAGCTCGGCCATTGATTCAGCTATGAGCGTTAGATCATCTGCGTATAGGAGTTCCCATGGGCAGCCGGTCTTGAACTCCACTGTTATAGCCTGGAGGGCAATAATAAATAGTAGGGGGCTAAGAACAGAGCCCTGATGAACACCAACTTTTACACTAAACTCTTCACTATATTCGTTGTTAATTCTAACCTTGCTGACTGTTTCTTTATACATGGCTTGTATAGCTCTCACAAGCCATTCATCGACACCTAGTTTTCTAAGAGCCCACCAGATAATGGAACGGGGGACTCTGTCGAAGGCCTTCTCCAAGTCGACGAAAGCTAAGTATAGGGGTTTACCTTTAGCTAGGTACTTCTCCTGTAGTTGTCGTACAATGAAAAGAGCGTCTGTGGTACTTTTTCCTGACACAAACCCGAACTGCATTTCATCTAGATCAATTCGCTCTCTGATTAGTTGCGCTATTACTTTTTCCGTGACCTTCATGACCTGGTCGATTAACTTAATGCCTCTATAGTTATTCCTATCTAGGGCATCTCCTTTACCCTTATAACAGTTAACGATAATGCTGCTACGCCAGTCCTTCGGAACAACCCCATTCTGTATGACTTAGTTGACTATCCGGGTGGCCATGGTGTGTCCCACCGTACCAGATGCCTTCAGCATCTCGGCAACTATTTCCGAAGGCCCAGCCGCCTTGCCTGTCTTCATATCTTTGATTGCCTTACTTATTTTACTACCCTCGACTAACACTGCTGGTCCCTCTATTGGGTCGATGTGGGGGAGACTGTCTTTCTCCCATTTATTCTCCTCATTGAGTAGCCTTTCATAGTGACACTTCCAAGCTACCTTCTTATCGGCGTCGGTGATGGCAAGTACGGCGTCATCGTTAAGTACACACTTCTCCCCGACAATATCACTGTTTTCCTTGACACATTGCCTGGCAATCCTGAACACCTCACGTTTTTGGTCCTCACGTTGTAGAACATGCTTGAACTTTCTTTCCTCTGCTTCCCTTCTTGCGAAGTACACTTGTCTCCTAGCTTCCCTCCTGGCCACTTGATAGTCTTCTCTGCTTCCCCCATCCCGCCATACTTTCCAAGACTGCTTTTTGGCCTTAATTGACCCCTCCACCTTACTGTTCCACCACCATATTACTCTCCCCCTGCCTACAGGCCTGCTCCAGCCACAGACTTCGTCTGTCGCCGTCAGCAGGTTTGCTTTCAGGAATTCCCACTGTTCCTCTACCTTGTACGACTCTATTTGCTCTTCCTTACTGTCGAAAGCATCAAGTAATATGCTTTGGAATTTATTTTTGGCTGTGGGGTCCTTTAGCTTCCATATTTTTCTCCTGAGGGTAGTCCTCTTCTGTTGCCTAGTACGTCTCGTCCTGACTATTAGGTCGCTAATTATCAATCTATGTTGGGAGGTGCATTCTTCATGGGGGAGGGATTTAGTGTTTACAACAGTCACTTTGTCACGTCTTCTGGTAAGGATATAATCTACCTGGCTGGTATGTTCCCCTGATCTGTAGGTGATCAAGTGATCGTCTCGTTTTTTGAAGTTAGTGTTGCAGATAGTTAGGTTATTTGCGTCACAGAATTCCAGGATTCTGGAGCCTTCCTCATTTCTAGTACCAAACCCATAGCCTCCATGGATTTCGTCGTAGCCGTCACAATGTTGTCCAACGTGACCGTTTAGGTCGCCTGCAATAATTATATAGTCACTGTCGGTTATTTGGGAGGTAGTGAGCATCAGTGTCTCATAGAATCTGTCTTTTATAGTGCTGGGCAGTCCGGATTGGGGTGCGTACGCGGATATTACTGTCACCGTGGTTCTATTGAGGACAAGTCTTATTTTAATTATTCTGTCGTTCACTCTATTTACGTCTATTATATACATATATATACATACATTATATATATATATACATACATCATATACATATACATATATATATATATATATACATTATATATATATAGTTCAATTCTCAGACCGGGTGATGTGTTGTGTCCTTGGGCAAGACACTTTATTTTACATTGCTCCAGTTTACTCAGCCTTAGAAATGAGATGATAGGGACTGGGGTCCCTATCATTCCACTGCAAAGTGGTTGTGGAGGTGCCACGGCAAAAGGCACCCAGCACTCACTGTAAATGAGGTTGGTGTTAGGAAGGGCATCCAGCTGTAGAAATCAAGCCAGAATCAGTTCCTGTCCCACCCTTGCAAGCAGGGAAAAAGCGGACGTAAAATGATGATGATGATGATGATATACATATACATATATATATACATATACATATATACATATATATATATATATATATACATACATACATATATATATATATATATATATACATACATATATATATACATACATATATATATACATACATATATATATATATACATACATATATATATACATACATATATATATACATACATATATAAACGGATGACGGATTCAACAGACAAACTAATTGGCTAAAAGAACTGGAACAGGACTACTGCCAACATGTCCAGACAAAACAATATGACATAGATGGGTCAATACAGA
>OZ024745.1:32615264-32617764 GCA_964016885.1 Eledone cirrhosa | reverse complement strand
GTCTAGCCCTATCTAAGCTATTCCATGATTTGCTCCTGTATAGTGGGCAAATTCCTTTCATGTCCAGTTCTATGAGGGTCTTATACTTTTCCATGGCTCCTTCGTATACTCTGACTCTGTCTCTTTGGTTGTAGCCACAGAACTGCATGCGGTTGATGAAGTGTTGGATGTGTCCTTCCATTTCTGTTGGGTCGCACATGCTGGACACATTCTTCATCACTCGTACCAAATCTGCGATCAGAATATTAAACTTAGCACTACTGGACATTGCTGAGTTTTTGAGTATCAGGTATTTGGAGGCCATGGGTTTAGCATAGTGTGAGTGGAGAATTTGGGCTCTCTCGTCTATAGTGTTAATCCAGAGTTCTGTGTCTAATACAGGTAGTCTATTGTTAGGGTGTTTGGAAGGGAAGTCTATAGTTACAGTTATACTCTGGTGTATGGAATTAGCTATCTGCTGGATGCTTTCCATCGTGCTACGTTCTAAATCAAACTTGTTAGTGCTCTCTAGTGGGGGTGTTCTTATAACTATATTGATATCGTCTACATAACGAGAGTACATGATGAGGTCTATGGAGCTTTCATTAAGGAGATCTTTAAGTCTCCTTTCCCACCATACCATGAAAAGGTTGGCAACATCGCCAGCTATGCTGACGCCGATGGCTGCTCCCTCATTTTGGGTGTAGATTTTCTCATTGAACTTAAATATGTGGCCCTTTAGGGTAGTTTTGATACTAGCCCCTATTGCATGTGCGACCATTTTTCTTACCTGATCAGTGTTTTGGGGGGTCCGTATAGCTTTGGTCCACCCAATCCACCTTCCTATGGGAGTCTTTTTGGCCATTGAGGTTATGGTGGGGGGTCTACCTCTTATAGGTCTACTAGGGCAGAAACATCTAAGGTCATGGCTGTCTAGGTAGTCAGTGTCGTAGGTAAGTCAGATAAATAAATACATACACAAGCACATAAACACACACTAGTCACCCAGCAGACACAACACTATACACACTAGTCACACATCACACATAACACTATACACACACGCAAACGCATGCGCAAAGAAGACAAAATAAAATAAGATAAACAAACAAGCAAATAAATAAATAAATATATAGACAGACTGAACAAAAAAAAATGGCGTAGACATACAACACAACAGGAGGAACAATGAATATAACACCACTGACGATGTTGCAGATGTGCAACGAAAGATTTATGTAAACTATATATATATGTGTTTGTCTATATTGTATCTGTATTATTTTTGACCGCCGGTCAGTCAATGGCAACATTGAGGACCGAGTAAGTTAGATCGCAGATATATATATATAAAAGACAGCGAGAAGCGAAACCAACCAAACAGTGAGTGTGTCCTGTTATTAATTCTGGCAATATTACACAAATATGACCCTCCCCAAATATAACAATATATATATATATATACATATATATACATATATATATATATATATATACATATATATACATATATATATATATATATATACATATATATATATATATATATATATATATATATATATATATATATATATATATATACATATATATATATATATATATATATATATATACATATATATATATATACATATATATATACATATATATATACATATATATATATACATATATATATACATATATATATACATATATATATATATATACATATATATATACATATATATATACATATATATATATATACATATATATATATATATACATATATATATATATATATATATATACATATATATATATATATATATATATACATATATATATATATATATACATATATATATATATATATATGTATATATATATATATATATATATACATATATATATATATATATATATATACATATATATATATATATATATATATATATATATATATATGTATATATATATATATATATATATACATATATATATATATATATATATATATATATATATATATATATATATATATATATATATATATATATATATATATATATATATATATATATATATATATATATATATATATATATATATATATATATATATATATATATATATATATATATATATATACATATATATATATATATATATATATATATATATATATATATATATATATATATATATATATATATATATATATATATATATATATACATATATATATATATATATACATATATATATATATATATATATATATATATATATATATATATATATATATATATATATATATATATATATATATATATATATATTATATATATATATATATATATATATATATATATATATATATATATATATATATATATATATATATATATATATATACATATATATATATATATATATATATATAATATTATATATATATATATATATATATATATATATATATATATATATATATATATATATATATATATATATATATATATATATATATATA
>OZ024745.1:32578147-32610647 GCA_964016885.1 Eledone cirrhosa | reverse complement strand
ATATGTATATATATATATATATATACACATGTATATATATATATACATGTATATATATATATGTATATATATATATATATATATATGTGTATATATATATATATATATACATGTATATATATATATGTATATATATATATATATGTATATACATGTATATATATATATATGTATTTATATATATACTTGTTTATGTATATATATAAATATATACATGTATATATATATGTATGTATATATATATATATATATATGTATTTATATATACTTGTATATGTATATATATATAAATATACATGTGTTTCTGTATATATAAATATAAATATACATGTGTACACACACACACACACACACACACACACACACACACACACACACACACACACACACACACACATACACACACACACACACACACACACACATTGCTGAATTTGAACTAAAATAGAGAAATAAAAACGAATGAATATATAAAAAAACAACAAAAGAATACTAATTGAAGTTTTAAAATAAATTTCTATGTACTTCAACTCTGAACATTTATTTTTCATCATCTTTGAAAGATATATCTCACACAAAATGAAATATCCTTCATAACGGAACTTTTTACTCTAGGTATTTATGTCTCCTAAATATTTGAAAGAATTTTTTGCTGTAATCTCTTATTAATCCCCACACTAAGAATGATAAAAAAAATAATATATATATTTATTATATTTTTTTATATGTGCTGAATAGACAATAAATATGATGGACTTAATGTGGTTTAAGTAAGACTTTCATCATTTCATCATCATTTCATTTTACATCCGCTTTTCCCTGCTTGCAAGGGTGGGACGGGAACTGGCTCTGGCTTGATTTCTACAGCTGGATGCCCTTCCTAACACCAACCTCATTTACAGTGAGTGCTGGGTGCTTTTTTGCCGTGGCACCTCCACGACCACTTTGCAGTGGAATGATAGGAACCCCAGTCCCTATCATCTCATTTCTACAGCTGAGTAAACTGGAGCAATGTGAAATAAAGTGTCTTGCTCAAGGAAACAACACATCACCCGGTCTGAGAATTGAATTCACAACCTTTCGATTGCAAGGCCAATGCTCTAACCACTAAGCCATGCGCCTCCTTTGTTTAAAAAAATCTTTCTTTGCAATATTCTTTCATTATCATGTATTACTAATATGGATTATAAGTTGTATTATCTTTTAGGATTATGTAAACCAAAAGACAAAAAAAGATGAATCAATATAGATGGATATGTATATATATATATGTGTGCGTGTGTGCACTAATACACATAATTCTTTACACAATTCTCTCATTATCATATGTTGAATATTTCAGTGTTTGTGCATGTAAAAATCAAAACATTAATATTAATAATAGCTTCTGAGTTAGACACAAGACCAACAATTTTTTTTTGTGGTGTGGGGTGTGTATGAGGTGCAAAGGAAGTTGGTTAAATCAACCAAAGTACCTGATTGTTACTTTATTTTATTGGCTCCAGAAGGATAAAAGCATTGCATTTACATGAATTAGCAATGTGTTTACATGGAATGAGCACTGCAATTGTACATTAAAAAGTAAAAAATCCATACATTTTTATAATAAATAAATGCTACATTTAAGCTTAAGTTCCAAGTGCCTTAGTTTTATAGCAAATTCTTCTAATATTTTACTGTGTAATTCTAAATCAACAAGTATCTGTTACTCAATGGAAATATGGGCCATCAAAGACAACCATCTTTAAGTTATTGTCCTTTTAAGAATGATGGATTTCTATCAAAGATTGAAAAGTGTTTTTTGTTTGAAACTGAAGTTGCAGGGATGGTCAGGAAAAGTTGAATTAGTCTAACAGACAACAAACCCAGTTCATGAAGTAATGCTAAGTTACATATTATTAGTGACTTTATTGGTACTTATTTTCAGTATACATTAAATTTTGTAGTAAAAAAAAATACAAAAAAACACCAAACAAACCTATACGAAGCTTGACTTAAAAGTACATAAGCTGACCAAAATATTCTCATGGAGTGACCAAATGAGGTTTATTTTTCAACATAGTCCATGGAAAAAAAAATCAATGCAGTTATTAATAAGAGTTGAAATTAATGCATGTAAAATTTCACAGCTCTAGCATCACTTCTTCATAGTCAGTTTATGAACTTTTCAGCCTACCCTCATATGATAAACAGATATCTGTACAGAGTTAAACGAGACTGCATGAATGTCACGGTTACCTCCATATATTGTATATATACAGATATTAATCATTTTAGTTGCTTAGTGCAATTTTATAGAAGTTTCGAGAAAAGATATTAAGGTGGGGGTCAGTACACTATAGTTATGTCCATTGACACACTGTTATGATAAATATAACTTAGAAACTTACTTCTATATGTATACTGAAACATTGACCCACACACGCTGACACACACATATTTATAATCATGCATAGACAGTGACATATACTCTCATGATCACATAAATATAAAGACTATGTGTGTGTGTGTGTGTGTGTGTGTGTGTGTGTGTGTGTGTATATATATATATATATATATATATATATATATATATATGTATTTATCATTTCCATGCATATGCTTCATTCAACAAAAACCTATTACATTTGGAAGGTGGCACTATTTTTCTTTACTAAAAGGAAGTAAACCAAAATTTGAGAAACTTTCATAAAACAGATGAAATAGTAAAAAAAAAAAAAAAAATCATTATGTAATGGAGTTCTGAAACAAAAACGGTACTCTAAAACTTTTTAACATTTTAGATATCATCATCATCATCATCATCGTTTAACATTTATCTTCCACGCTAGCATGCGTTTAGACGGGAATTGTCCCACGTGAGGCAAGATTGGTTGTCTTGCCCGTATGGGACTGTCTGGCGGGTTTTCTATGGCTGGATGCCCTTCCTAACACCAACCACGTTTACAGTGTGGGCTGGGAGGTTTTTACCGTGTTACCTACACGGCCACAGCGTAGACTGTGTGTTTTTTTTGTCATGACACCTACACGACCTCATTTATTTAGGACTGGATGTTGTGGCACCAACATAACTTTACAGAGAAAGAGGTGGTGTAGATGGGGGTGGGGGTAGGCGTAGTGGGATGGGGGGAGGTGCCTACTGACTGTAGGTTTCACTTTGTACTTAGGCAAAGCAGGTCTTCTGTATTACTGCGTAGCGCCAAAGATCTCGGTCCAGTGACATTGTCTTGGAGAGGTGTAAGGTCGGAATTTATCAAATCGTCCCAGGTTTTTCTGGGTCTGCCTACTCCGTAGCTTCCATCTATTTTGATTGCCCTGCACTTTTTTTTATATCAAAATACTAAAACTTCATAAAAGTATTTGCCACTCATGGGAATTTCCAACTGTGTACCATCTCAACATAATGGGGAATTATAGTATAGAGGAAAATTGGGAATTTCTATGATACAATCTGCTGAAAACTACAGGCCAAGTCTGTGGCTGGAGCAAGGTCCCAGCAAGACAAAGCTGCATAGTGATAGAATGATAAAATAGATTGAGCCATAAAAACAAAGCGACAAGTCTGGAAAAATAGGGGAAAGGGGAGAAATAAAGAGCAATACCAATTAGCTAGAAGAGAATCTAGGTGCCAGGTATACATAGTCAGGAAAGAGGCAGAAAAGAAGTTTGTTTATGTTCTATGAAGTGAGGATAAAAAGTTTGATGTTTTTTGCTTTGAAAGACTGCATCAGTAAAGATTGAGATGTCTTGGACGAAAATGTGTCTGAAATGATAGTGGAGCACTTGCTCCTCTGACAGGCTGACAAGAAAAGGGCATGGAAATACTATTACATGAGACTACTGAACAAAGAGAATAAATGGGATAGTGAGGGCCTACCCATCAAGAGAGCATTGATGTGGTTGGGGAAAAGTAAGTCCGATATGTTAGTGGAGCACTTGCCCTATCTGATGCTGAAAAGGAGGAGTCATAGAAGATTACTATGAGAGACTGCTGAATGAAGAAAATAAATGGGACAGGGAGAACCTACTCCATTTAGACCTCCAAGTGACAAGATAAAAGTTGACAGCAGTGTGATAGATAAAACAACTAAGGGCATGAAAGTAGAGAAGGTAGCTGGACCATCTGGCATAGTAGGATATTAGCTAATAAATGCATAATTAATCAAGTAGTACATTATCATTGTAAACTGCTACAAGGGTAAAGGAGATGCATTAGGGAAAGGTAATTAGCGAGGCATCAAGATGATGACCAGGTCATGAAAGTTACTGAAAAGGTTCAAGTACAACTAATTAGGACCAGAATCAAGTTAAATGAAATGTAGTTCGTTTTACACCAAATAGAGGTACTGCCAATGTCCTTTTTCTCATACGACAACAAGAGAAGTACTTGACTAAGTTTGTGGATCTGGAGAAATTCCTTGACAAAGCCCCCCCCCTCTCTAATCTGGTGTGCATTAAGGAAGCTAGGTATAGACAGATGGCTTGGGAGAGGTGTACAAGCCATGTAATGAGATGCAACCAGCAAGGTGAGAGTTGGCAATAAATTTAGTGATGAATTTGAAATGCAGGTGCGTGTTCACCACAGCTCAGTCCTCAGTATGAGTTTAAAACTGGGATTTCATGGGGACTCCTGTATGCTGATGATCTAGTCATTATTGCTGGATCAGTGGAAGAGTTAGGGGTGAAATTCCAGACATGGAAGAAAAACCTAGTCAAAAGGCTCAAAGGTAACATAGCAAAGACTAAAATATTGAGAAGTAGGAAAGAAGACAGGAACCTGTTACCATCAGAGAAGTGACTTTGTTTGATATATTGCAAAGAGGTAGGTAGAAATTTTGTAAGTTGTAAACAGTGTAATCTATGAATGCACAAGAGATGTAGTGAGATTACAGGTAAGTTATCAGATAAGATAGACTTTATTTTCAGCAGATGCACAAGAGAAGTATGCAGTAAGAGCGCACATGTAATAAATAGATTGCCTCAATTGCCCAAGAGATACCTTAGAAGTTGCCTGTTATCAGCAGGAATTTGAGTTTAGTGTTGAAGCTACCTGAAGAATAATAATCAATATTTACCAATGAAAAAAAAATGTATTTACCGAACAGAATCAGTTTCTGCTCTTTCACGCTGCACATAAGGACAAATGCAGATATGCAGTGTTGCAATACAGCATTAAAGCATTGGTATAGCTTTGTTAGCAGGTCTTATCTGGACAATGACTAACATGCATAATGTGTCTCACAATCTGAATATGGCAAATGGTAGTAGAGAGGTGGAAAGAACTAGTGGATAGAATGGTTAATGGTGAGAGGGTAGAGTTATTAGGAGCATATTGGGTACCTTGTTTATACCAGTGGATGTATCATCTCTAGGACTAAATATCATCAATCATCATGGTCATACGACTCAAAGTTTATCTGTTTGTCTTTAAACAGTGTTGCCATTTCTTAATGAATCATCACAAAATTTGACATTACAGAGCACACAGAGATTGAGATTTATTTCGAAAGACTTCATGAACAAAAATGTTTTTAAATCTGATTTCCCAAACTAGGGAAATGGAGATTTTATAAAAAAGTGATAAAATCTTTCTATTGGAGTTGCAGTGGATTTCAAAAACATTTAAAAGAAAGTAGTAGTTGAGGAGGAGGTAAAACAGGTTATTTCCAGCTCTCTGAATGCTGCATGCTTTTTCTCTCTTTAACTCTAGTGTTTTCACTGAGTTGGTATATTTGTATGAATACACTTAATACAGAGCACTACACTAATGTATTTTCTTCTCTATCCTTTGTTGATACACATAGTCAGTACATAATTTCTTTCACATCTTAAAATATAATTTGACTGTCTTGCCAACTTGCTATGTGAATATGCTTTGCTGAGGAAATCTTATATGATCGAAACATGTTTGTTGCTTTCACCAAGCTGGTTTATCTAAAGTCTGTCTCGAACCTGGAGGCTCATCAGGCCGCTGCTTATCCCAGATTCCATGTTGTAAAGTGACTGAGTACAAGACCTTTCTCTGGACAGGACACTAGTCCATCACAGGGTTAAAGCCCTAGCTATTGCTGGTATTCATGTTCAACTGAGTATACTAGCAATGTGAAATGAAGTGTTTTGCTCAAGAACACAACACACAACCCAGTCCAGGAATTGAACCCATGACATTATGATCGTAAGTCCATAGGCATTCTTTCCCCTAGCTTGATCTTCTCTTCATCTAGCCCCACTCATTCACCCCTAAAAGTAAGTTTCGGTCTTGAAAATGGGAGTTGATTGAAATATTTTTTTCGTTCATCATATTCAGAATGTGAGATTTTATTTGTATGTATACATTTCATTCGAGGTGCTCCCATCAGGTATTTTCACCTCTACCCATATATATATATGTATATATATATACATACATACATGCGGTGATGCCCATCTTTTTCTGTTCAGGAGTCTTTTATGCCTTGTTAGATTATTTTCTTTAGTCAAAAATATGAATTTCAAATTTCGCTTGCCTTCTTCTGAACACGCATATTATATATATATATATATATGCATATATAATAAAATCTATGTTAAAACAGATGTTATATAATTGTATTTATTGGATTACACATATTTCAGTGACACCAGCATGCAGCTATTATGCAATCATTACAATAGCAACAGGCACCGATGTGACATCATCAGATGTTAACACAATTTTATGAGTAGGTTGATATGTCATTGGCTAATGCTATCATACTTGCGAAAGTCCAGTGACACACACACACACATACACACACACATATATATTAAGCATGCATAACCACACAGGTATAATTAAAGGTCAAGTTATATATATTATGAAGTACACACAAACACAGGTATAATTAAAGTAAAGCTATTTAACTAGCACCATAGCACTGAATTTTGTTTCCTTCTGTTTTTAATTAACTTAATACTTACTCTATAGGTTCTGTGATTTGTTTCTTAGAGGCTATATCTGAATTCCATTATATTCATTATTCATTATTCTTGTCTAGTAGATGAAATAATCTCAACAGAATGAATAGTTCACTCTATGATATTTATCTCTTCAGGTGAAAGTGACTCCCAAGTAGAAGCTGTGTCACGGTTTTACAATAACATTATTGTGTTTTGTTTAGTGTTTATTTGAAAGATATAAATTAGTTGCTGTAAAGCATACATCAGAGTATATGTCATTTCTGTGTTTTTATTTATTTATTTTGGAACAGCTTTGTTCTTAATTAGGTTGCTTGCTGTGAAGAGTCTAAATTATTCTGTATATTCATGAGGAAGACGGTAAGAATACAATAGGCTGATATAAATTGACAGAGAGAGAGAGAGAATCTGATGCATATTTGAAATAAAAATAACACTTTTTTTCTCTCCTAATTCAAATATTTTCCTTAATTTTCTATTTCAAATTTGGGCACGGTATGGAAAAAATTATTAATATATAAACAATTTTTTTTAACATGATAGTGGAGAAAATTAACTTGTATGCCCTTAAAAGGAATTTCTGAATCATTAATATTTAACCAACGAATAATCTAATTCTAGTTGCATGAATGGTAAGAAAATGAATTATAATTTCATTTGCCAAATGGAAGAGTACTGAAAATGAATTTGAAAGTTTGCATTAAATGAAATGAAAAAAAAAAAAGTGCAAGGAGAGAATAAAAATAGGAGGAAGAAACAATTAAAATCTGATGAATCTTTTCTTCTTTTTTTGTTTTTGCTTTTTATTTAACAGGTAATATTTATTTGTCAAGTATTATTTTGTTGCTAAAATTTAATTTTTAGAAAATCATGTATTATTTATGAAAAATGAGCAAGAGAGTGGGGAAAGGTTGATGGAATTTGATTACAAAATTTACAAATGGTAATAAATGTTGTTTTTGTTCATCAACTTTTGTTTTCAAGAACCATTGCTAAGAAAAGTACATTTCAGATATATTTCCAAAAGAAATACAGAACCTGTATGGAATGAAAAAAATTTCTCTCTCTCTCTCTCTCTTTCTCTCTCTCTCTCTCTCTGTGTATATATATATATATATATATATATATATATATACAAAGTGTTAAAACGATGAAGTTTTAGTTTAGAACATTTATTTGCTGACAATTGTTTCTTCCAGAGGGAAGTCTGGGATCATCGGAGCATAAGGAATGTCGAAACATGTTACTAAAATCCTAGTCATTTAGAACATTTATATATATATATATATATATATATAGGAAAATGTTTAACCCCGACAGCAAAGCTCAAGCCGTTTCGACGGCTATTTCTGGACTAAATTAGAATTTTTAGCTTGGTAATAAATAGCCAAACTTTTAAGGGGTAATTCCTTATATGGGAAGATTGTAGTTGTCAAAAGGATTGGTCAAAATTTCTGGTAAACACAATTAAATCTTTCATGGCGGTGGGTGGGAGGTGGGGGTGCCTGTAGAACAATGAGGGAGTAGGTGGAGCCGGTCAAGCATTGAAAGTGAATTCTATACAGCAGATTCTAAGGAGTGTGTATGAAATTAGGCTAGGTAGAAAGCAGACAAAAATCTGAGAGTGGTAGTTATAAAATTAAATAAATTGAGATTAAAAGATAATAATAAAAAAAATAAAAAAATTATATAGTAAAGAATAATAAAAAGTCTCAAAGCAGCTGCTATATTTTTAGCTGGTATTTCGTTTTTGGCCAATGCTATATAGAATTTACTGGGCTGGGGGTACTGAGGCTACAGAAGCCCAATGGGCTTCCTTTTTTTTATTTATTTTTTTTATTTATTATCTTTTGATCTCAATTTATTAACCATTTTTCGCCTGCTTTCTACCTAGCCTAATTTCATACACACTTCTTAGAATTTGCTGTATAGGATTCAATTTCAACGCTTGACTGGCTCCACCCCCACCTCCCACCCACCATCATGAAAGATTTAATTGTGTTTACCAGAAATTTTGACCAATCCTTTTGACAACTACAATCTTTCCATATAAGGAATTACCCCTTGAAAAGTTCAGCTATTTATTTACCAAGCTAAAAATTCTAATTTAGTCCAGAAATAGCCATCGAAACGGCTTGAGTTCTGCCATCTTGGTTAAACATTTTCCTATTAACCACTCTACTATCCTAAGTATTGAGTACTCTGGTGCGTTATGGTCCATCTGGTTCCTTACGACACTTCCTTCGTTTTATATATATATATATATATATAGTTACAACAGTGACATAAACAGGTACTTAAGTTTCGTTGGGTTCTGAACCCCAACTCATTCAGCCTGTCATAAGAAAAATAGTGTGTTTGAAGCACTCCATGCTGTTATGGGGGTTTGTTTTGTTTGGTTTGTATTCCAGTGTTATGGCTGTAGTATGCAGAGGGTAAATAGGATTAAAGATATATATATAGGTATATATATATATATATATCTCTTTAATTTAAGTTACAAACCAAAGATGACACTTCAAGTCATTTTATTAATATCTACACATGTTTCAATTTCAATGCAATCATGTAACATTATAATATCCACAGGACATCAATGTAAGATCTGGAGAATGCAAGTCCCAAAGAAAAATAATAAGTCATCTTTATATATATAAAAGTGAGGATGTGTGTGTGTGTGTGTCTGTGTACAACTTTGGATACCTAAGGCTTTTACAATTACCAACCGAATTTGACCAATTTTTCTGTGCACGTTGCACAGGTCGCTAAGATGGTCACATCACAAACATTTTTCCAATCGACCCACGTTGAACAATAAAAATCGATATCAAAATTATCGGTAGCAAAATTAACAATCCTTATAAAAAAGGGAGATAACCAACTTTATTGACAATCCTTATAAAGAGAGTGAGATATGGAGACCTTCGTTTTCAATTTTAAAACAACAATCATCATCGGACGAAATTTCAGAAATATAAACATCAGACTTATTTGAAGATAAATCACTAATAATATCGTTTGTTTCTTGTTTATTCTTTGTTGCACTTTCAAAGTTAAAAAAACACTTGTTTTAACTTGTTTCAGTATATTAAGTGTTAATTTTCGCCTTAAGGGCCTAATCTCGCAATATTCTTAGCATAATTTCAAACCCCGAGCAACGCCGGGTAAATCTGCTAGTGGTCAATAAAGTAAAGATACTGAATTTTTTTTTGTCACAGAGACACATATATAGAATACAGAATATGTATGAGTGGGAAGGGAGGGGGTAATTCCTGATACATGCGGAGGGGGAGGGTCTGTTAACTGCTACTTAGGAGTTATGATTGGTGTGTTAGGATTTAAGAATTGTGGGTTAAGGAATTATGGCTGATAAGTTAGGACTTAAGATGTCTTGGGGGTTGATCCTGGGTAGAGTGAATGTGTCAGGTCAGATCTTTTATACTGGTGGGCGAGTCTTCTACATGTTGTCAATCCCCGTTGTCCTTTGTCATCTCTGTTGTGAGGTTTGTATGCTACATCCAATTCCTCTTATACCAAATTTTTGATATGTTATTCATGCTTGTAGCAAGTGGAAATGTTGATGTTATTAGGAGTTGTTGGTTGGAATTAGTGAGTTGTTCATTGTGGTGTGGCAGGAATTTGTAGTAGTAGAATTTGGTTTGATGGGTGAAAGTATTAGGTTGGTCTGTTCCATATAAAGCACTGTGTGAAATGCTGATAAACAAGATTTGCTGCTTTAATAATTTTATTACTTAGTAACTTGCTTCTGCTATATGCTTGCTAATATTAAGCAGTTCTGCGGTCAAGGCTCATGTCTCACTGCCATGTAGCATTGCAGTTCATATGCAGGCACCATACCGTCTACCTTTCACTCTGAGAGAGAAACCTTTAGTTGCTCGCAGAGATACTAACTTCCTAAACTTCTTTCATCTCATACTTACCCTGGCCACCACACTTTCAGAGCATCCTTCCCTACTGCTAATATATAAAGATTCTATTATAGGTAGGCTTGTTTAAGCTGATGGATTCAGGATTGTTAGTGGGTGTATTCAAAGAGAGGCAAGCAAAGAATAAAGCCTATTATGCAAACAGACACATGTCAAATGCTCTCACATACATTCACTCACACATGTACATGCATACACACATTCATGCAGATATGTGTTTGCATGCACACATTTTTTTTCCCATCTCTCTCTCTCTCTTTAATAATGAATACTGACTCACTCTTTCAAAGATGATGAAATATTGAAAAAGGTACTCAATAAAAAAATCATGTATATCCAACTCTTAGTAACAGGGAAAGATGGATGTTAAATAATAATAATAATTGTTTCTACTTTTGGCACAAGGCCAGCAATTACCCAGTACATTACTGGTACTTTATTTTATCGACCCCATAAGGATAAAAGGCAAAGTTGACCTCGGTGGGATTTGAACTCAGAATGGAAAGGGCTGTAACTCTATGCGTCAAAGCATGACGTCTGACCCTCTACCGATACTGCCAATCCACCAATGATGATGATGGTGATATATATATATATATATATATATATATATATATATAGTAATAATAATAAATTTGAAGACTAAAATCCAAAGAGGGCTCGATAAGGATAAATATATATCAAATATATAAGAACCGTAGAGCAAATATTTATTAAAATAACAGATTAAAGTTTAAGCAAAGAATCGCTGCTTTCACCCTTAGCGGGATCTTCTGAAACTAACAAAGTCAATCTGTAAACGCAGAAGTTGATATTTCAAAAAACGTTGCAACCGGAGGAAGACAGGAAGACGATACTTTGGTTCATGGAAACGTTCGCTATGCAAATAAGTAATGTTATAAACAAAACATATACTTAGCTCTCACATCAAGACGTAAAATATCCACGTACAGATCGTACTATCCGTTAGGGTATAACGTGGGGCTGTAATACAGGAAAGTTTTGTGCAATTTATGTTTACAAGCCGAAATTGCCTCAGATTTTTTGTTTAAGATGTGGTCTGTGGCGTAGAGTATTTCCAGGGCCTCAGCGGCGCAGAGGTCACATGGTCTTTTATTTCCGTTCTATGATCTAGCCCTAGCTAGGATCTCCCAGTGTAACTTATATTGGGTGTGGTTGTCTTTTAGACTCCAGATATAACAAAAAATCTGAGGCAATTTCGGCTTGTAAACATAAATTGCACAAAACTTTCCTGTATTACAGCCCCACGTTATACCCTAACGGATAGTACGATCTATACGTGGATATTTTACGTCTTGATGTGGGAGCTAAGTATATGTTTTGTTTATACCATTACTTATTTGCATAGCGAACGTTTCCACGAACCAAAGTATCGTCTTCCTGTCTTCCTCTGGTTGCAACGTTTTTTGAAATATCCACTTCTGCGTTTACAGATTGACTTTGTTAGTTTCAGAAGATCCTGTTAAGGGTGAAAGCAGCGATTCTTTGCTTAAACTTTAATCTGTTATTTTGATAAATATATATATATATATATACGATATATTAACAAATGGAAACTATATTTATAAAACCATATTTATTTCATTATACATATTTCAAGGACACCAAGTCAAATTATGGTGCGCTTTCATCAGATAAAATATAATATAGATCAGTTTTATAAATAAATATTGACATACCCTTTCCCTTTTTCATACTCCAACGGCTTATTTTAAATCTACTGTGATTTAAACATATCCGACACTAATTTTAATAACCCCACTATCCGGGAGCTTCTAACAGAAATGGTCGCATTCTTTAAGGGTATGTCAATATTTATTTATAAAACTGATCTATATTATATTTTATCTGATGAAAGCGCACCATAATTTGACTTGGTGTCCTTGAAATATGTATAATGAAATAAATATGGTTTTTTAAATATAGTTTCCATTTGTTAATATATCGTATTTTTACTCCAATAATTTGTTGAGTGCTTTATATCAGTTATAAAAAATATTTGCTTGTTGTATCCCAACAATTTAAATAGAACTTCTACATCACCACCCCCACCCCATCCACACCACCCCGTTCTATGTAAAGTTATGTTGGTGCCGCGCCATCCAGGCCGAAACAAATGAGATCGTGTAGGTGTCACGACAAAAAAACACACAGTCCACGCTGTAATGTGGCCGTGTAGGCAACACGGTAAAAACCTCCCAGACCCACACTGTAAATGTGGTTGGTGTTAGGAAGGGCATCCAACTGTAGAAAACCTGCCAGACAGTCCTATGCGAGCAAGACAATCACTCTTGCCTCAAGTGGGACTACCCCCGTCCAAACCCATGCAAGCGTGGAACACGGACGTTAAACGTTGATGATGATGATGATGATGATATATAAGTATGCACACGTACACATAAATATATATATATATACATACATACACACACGTATATACATATACAAATGTACATATGGGTTATATCAAACATTAAGAATGTTATATCAAACATTAAGAATAATGTAAGAATAATGTTTGTAAACAAACGGCCTGATTTGAAGCTGTGCTGTGCCAGTGACTGATCGTCATCTGTTTGTTCAACACTGGCTTTGAGGAACAATCAACATATTTCTGGCTCATTGCTCTTCATCAGGACTGTATACCTCTGCCTGTCTGTTGAATGGTCACCAGCACGGCACAGCTTTAAATCAGACTGTTTGTTTACAAACGAATTGACCATTATTCTTAATGTTTGATATAATCCATACGTACATATGTATATATATGTGTGTGTATGTATATATTTATATGTGTGTGTATGCATACTTACATTTATGTATCAGCTGTGCTAGGACGAGAAATAAAATTCTAATTTTATTTTTAATATTTGGCAAGGCCAGCTGTAACTTACTCGGTATGCAAATGAGGCTACTCAGCTGATGTGTACTTAAGAAAAACTATATATTTTCAACCGATTATACCTGTTCCAGTATATGACTGGTACTTTATTTCATCTACCTTGGAAGGATGAAAGGTCAATTTGACCTCAATTATTATTATCATCATCATCATTATTATTATTATTAGGGTGGTGGATAGGAAGTATCAGTGGAGCACAGGACACCATGCTTCGCCAAATAGAGTTATGGCCCTTTACGTTCTGAGTTCATATCCCACCGAGGGTTAGCTTTGCTTTTCATCCTTAAGGGGTTGAAAAAATAATGTACCAGTCCCGCACTGGAGTCGATTTAATCAACTTTCCCCTCCCCCAAAATTGCTGGCCTTGTGCCTAAAGTAGAAATTATCATTATTATTATTATTATTATTATTATTGTTATTATTATTATTCAACTAGTGAAACTTTATGTAGCAACTGTAAACATCTTAAAAACCGTATTAAATATGTGTGTGTGTGTGTGTGTGTGTGTGTGTGTGCGTATGTGCGTGTGCGTCAGTATGTGTGTGTATGCATGTCAGTGTGGCAGTGTGTATGTCTGTGTGTGTGCATGTGCAAGAGAGTGAGACAAAGAAAGGAAGAGGAAGAGAGTCATTGATAAAGGTGTCAGTAATGGTGAATATGCCCCTATCTTCCACCTTTTCCCAACTGCTGAACTGAGAGCTACCTTTCATGCCACTACCCTGTCAGTGGGTATGCTTTTTATCTTCTCTAGTAAATTATATTAAAAAAACATGATGATTGCATTAAAACTTAACACATCGGTATTGAAATATTTGATAATAAAATTGTGCTGCCCCTCCTACATTGACACATAATGCACACAAACCAAAATAAAATAACAAAAAATAATGGTGCATCATGAATAGAAGCAAGATTAACTGCAAGAATACTTGAAATAAATTATGCTAGAAGCTCAAAAAGCTAGAGTGAGATTCAACTAGTGTTGTGTTTGTGTTTGTGTCTACATTGGAAAATGATAGAGTAAACAGATGCAACTTCTCTAATATTAATTAGATAATGAGCTTAGTTTTAGTTTTTTGAGATAAAATGAGCAAGGTAACCCCCCCCCCCATACACACACTTTTTAAGGTCACATTGAGTGCATTAATTATTCATTTTCCTTCAGCTTATTTTTTTAAAGAAGTATAGTTTATGACTCAGTCAAAATATTGTTTGTATGTGTGCCTTTGTGAGAAATAATAGTTGATTTGTTTGAAAAAATATTTTTTTTCCAACTGCTATCTAATCTGCTAATAAATATGAGTTTCTAATGTGCCTGCCCTCACTCACCACCATTACCACCATTTCCATAGCAATGCTTTAGGGAAATTATGCATCCTTCTCAGATATCATTTTTCCTCCCTTTGTCATCACCTTTCTACTGCTTGTATAAATAATACTGTGCCTCTTGACAATGAATAGATCAATCCCTGTACAGGAGAGCTTCTGTAAATAGACTTGCTTCCATTGCACTTGTGTGATGACACATAACACAAACAAATGTGTTATGAATAGAGACAGGTGTGACAATGATATAAACCCTTTAAGTCAATAACAGCAGGGATCACTCATAATAGTTATTACATAAAATGCAGTGGAGCTTTAAATTCTGTGGCTAGTGAACCAGTGAAGGAAACAGACACAATGCACAGAAATGGACAAAAATTAGACAAAGACAGAACCACTACATATTCACTTGACATACTAGAAATAGCAGTCAAACCTCCTTCATATTATGCCTGGCCTAGCATCTTAAAAAAGAAATGACTTATTAGACACTATATTTGAATAAAAAAAACATGATGGTCATGTCTGGAATGCCTTTATTCATAAGTCTGTTAGATGAGGGTTGATCAAGGACTAAACAACAATAATGACAATAACAATAGAAAAAAAAGTAAATTAATAGTTATCTACGTGCAATTTTATTGCAGATAATGTTCTGAAACAGCTATTAAATTGTACAGTTTATAAATTGTTATGGCTCTCATTAAAGTTGTTTTGGTCATGTACCAAAAATAAGCAAATATTTTATCTAATATTATCTTCTATAATATAAATAACTAATATGATTCTAAGCTGGTGCTATTTTGTTCTATTCATAGGGTTTGCTGAAGAACATATTTCAGACAGTTGCTATCTAAATATGAAATCACTCAAAATACACTTTCTCTTTCTCAGCTGAAAATATCAATAGCATGACCATGAAGAGGGATCAAGGCTCCTAGAATTCACTGATGCAAATGACCCAACTATTTGCAACACTAACTTCAGGAATTCAGTCAGTCATTTGATCACCTACCAATCAGGCGAAAATGCAAGTGAGATTAACTTCTGGCTCATTAGAAAATAGGATAGACAGATGGTTATGGGATGCTAAGTTACCCCCCCCCCCATAAGAACCCCCCCCCCCCCCCCCCCCACACACACACACAAACACATTAATTAGATATTAGTGAAATCGGAATAAGAACTTGACAAAATCAGAAACACAGGAAAACCCAGAGAAGAGAGAATGGGAGTTAAAAGCCCTGTCTGTTAATTATAGGTTCAGAAAAGCTCTACATGAGGTGTATGTTGAAAGAGAGATGATAGATATGTATAAGAAAGAGGACAATTGGCAGTTTCAATAGGACAATATCACCCAGGTTGGGAAACCCTAGTCTAGATAGCAGCTATAAATATTGGCATCAAAGTTTGGTGGAGAGGGAAATTTAATGAATTTGTATAAAACAATAAAGAAATAAAATATAAGAAATTTATAATTTTAAGTGTTCAGAATATAACTGATATCTGTAGAAAACATTACCCAACCGATATAATTTTAGTAATCATCGGGCCCCTTTAAGAATCCAATTGTTACTTTTCTTAAAACATTAATGAAGAAAAAGCTAGATTGTTTTTAGTTAAAAACTGAAGAATTAAAAAATTATAATTAGATAATGAAATGGAGAAATAAAATGATCAAATTCACAATGATAGTAATAGATGTGATAATAATGGTAATGATTTGAGAATTAGTGTTAATTATAATATGTAATTAAAAAATAACAAGCATTTGGCATCAAATCTATTGAAACTGCTCCTTATACTAAATTATACCAAATTAAATACTAAATTATTTGTTTTAAAGTGTTTATATTTATCTAAAAATCTTTCATCAAAATTTTATGTAAGAACCTTTGTTAAGCCATGCTCCAAACATCACCTTAATGAGATAATTATTTTTACTAAATCTCTCTAAATTCTTGATTATTTTCAAAATTATTTGAAAAGAAAGTATGCAGCACCAAATGTATCTATTTTCAATGATGAGATCAATTGAGGTCAACTTTGCTTTTCATCCATTTGAGGTCAATAAAAAAAGTACCAGTCAAGTAGTGGGGTTGATTCTTCCTCTTTATCTTTTCCTTACTTCCATTCTCTCAATCTTTCTGTCCTTCTCTCAAAGAAATCTGTTGTATTCAGACTTAGAGAGGAGATGGGCTTCACTGGGTTTAAAAAGGCCCTAGAAACATTGTATATCAATATGGCACCCCTATGACTCCCCTAGGCTTAATGGGACCATACATATACATAAATGAGATCAATAAAGATCAAGAAATTTTTTTTAATATGGTACTCTGATACTTTTTATGTTGATCAACATAATTCAAGAACTGAGATGGAATGGGATACGTAATTATCAAAATAATAATGACACCATCTGTATTAGTTTACAGTTAACATAAATAATTGTTTCTATTTTAGGCACAAGGCCAGCAATTACCCAGTACATTACTGGTACTTTATTTTATCGACCCCATAAGGATGAAAGGCAAAGTTAACCTCGGCAGGATTTGAACTCAGAATGGCAAGGGCCGTAACTCTATGCGTCAAAGCATGGTGTCTGACTCTCTACCTTTAACATAAATAATAAATAGTGGTAAGAAACTCTCAGGAGAGCTGGCAGCAGAAGGTATTCAGAGAAACCTTCCTCAGAAACCCCCGCTCAGGCAAGTGTTTTGGCCTTTAACTACTTATATACAGATAAGGGTGCTGTAGCTGAAGACATCTGCTACTCTAACCAGAATATATCAATCATTCATTGGATATTTTTCTCTGTTGGCCCTTTAAGAATTTTACATTTACTATAATAGTTATATTTACTATAATATTAATGGAGAAAAAGTCAGGTTTATTGTTAGTAAAAAATTAAGGAATTAAAAAAACATAAATAGATAATGGAATTGAGGAATATTATGATAAAATAATTAATGAGTGGCTAAACACTGACAATTTATTGGGAAACCTCCATTAATTGTATGATTATAGCCTTAAATAAGACTATCTATAGAATTCCCCTAGCAGTACAGAATAAACTTTAGTAAAAGTAAAGCAAATTGAAGTGTTGCTATATCAAGAATAGAAATATAACAAACAGTGTCTTTATACACTGACATTGATGCATAGATGACATACAAGCCCCTCACATGTGTTTGCATGCATATGTGTGTTTAGACCCTAACTCAACAGCAGTTTCAAAATATACAGTGACCAGGAATGACAATCTCTGACTTCTCCGAGATCTCCTCAGATGGATCCCTCCTTGATAATAGATGGTAAATCCAAAAATATTGGGACTAATAAATTACTTAGGTAACACTCAGTCATTCTTGTCCTTTTACTTTCCTCCTTCTCTCACTTTTTGCTTTCTTCCTCACCTCTCACAATTCCCTTCTGACTTTTTGCCATGGTATTTCAAACCCACCTGCATTGTACAGCTTCCTAAACATACCTACTTTTCAAAAATATGACTTTAAATTGCAGCTTAACCCTTTCATTATTGTATTTCTAATGAAACACACTGTCAATGGATTTCAATCAATTTTGAAAATAACCAAAAATGTGGAAGAATTTAATAAAATAACTAAATCTTTCATTAGTAAGCTGATATTTAGGTGATTACTTAACAAAAATGTCTAAAATAAAATTAAGATGGATTGTTTTAATATAAGGATCAACATCTTCAGTCTTGGAAACTCCATTGTTAGACATAGATTTTCCCTGAGCTGCCTCTGCTTTGCTAATCCTGAGCCATGCATGGCCAAAATGTTTCAATTTTCTTGAGGTCATCTCACCACCTGGTCTTCTGGTGGCCTTGGTTTCTTGTGTGACCTCACCAAGTCCAGAAGGTGATGCTGCTGGTCTATCTGTTGTCAGTCATTCTGGCAATGTGTCCTGCTCACTTCCATTTTGTTTTGCTAATGATTTCTAGGATGTCATGAACTTTTATTTTTCTCAGATCCATTCGGTGGTTTTACAATCTCACCATGTGATGTCTAATATGATCCTTTCGTGGGCTCTTTGCATTGTTTGTAGCTTCAGACTTTGTGTTTTTGTTAGGTTCCAGGTTTCTAATCTGTAGGTAACAGTCGGCAGAATACACTGGTTATAAGCTTATCATTTCAAGATGATTGGTATGTCTTTGTTCTTGAAGATGGCACTAGCTCTTTCAAAACTTGCCACCCCAGGATAAACATTTTAAAATTGGCAGTTTTGTATATAGGATGTTTTCAGACAGTTTGGCATTGAAAGGGTTGTCATGTGTAAATCTAATGTAGAATAAGCAATAATAAACCCTGTGTATTTGGATACAATAGTTAATCAGCCCTTTAGGTTTAATATTCATGTTTCTTATTATACTAATGACATCAACAAGGTTGGTATTTCCCAGAAGATATTCAGAGAGGAAAATATAATGACTACATTAACAATGTTAAGAACAGTTATAGTAATAGTCTTCATACCAACATTAATGTTCAGTTAGAAAATGTTATATGGTAAAATTCGTAAACACACACACATTCTCTCTCTCTCTCTCTCTCTCTCTCTCTCTCTCTCTCTCTCTCTCTCTCTCTTTATACACACACACAGTCTCTCTCTCTCTCTTTTACACACACACACAGTCTCTCTCTCTCTCTTTTACACACACACAGTCTCTCTCTCTCTCTTTTACACACACACACACACACAGTCTCTCTCTCTCTCTCTCTCACTCACACACACACACTTTCCTCTTCTTTATTTCTCCTTTCACGTTCTGTTATATGGATGATATTTCTTAGGATGATGTTGAAAAGTCTTGTAGCTTGATGTATTTTAACCCTTTAGCATTTACATTACTCTATACTTACTATTATATTTTCATGGTAAAGGCTTTATCTCACATAATATCGAATCTATGAAATTTTGATATTATTTATTTTGAGAACAATACCTTAACATCAGTTTGAACAGAAAAAGGTGAGAGAATTCTGACCGGATACGGCTGGTTTAAATGTTTTCATAAAAATATGATTAGAACAACATTTTACTGTTAGCAAGAGTTTCATATTCTTTGATGCAGAATTCAGTGTTATGAAGGAATATAATAATTCTAAAGCTGGTCTTAATATGAAAGTGACAAGTTTAATGAAAATCATGTTGTTTGAACAAGAAGCAACTAGCAAACATGACAGACAATAGCTTTCTTAACTATTCTTCATACATAAATATCTGTGTCTGGCAGTACAATAATTGATTAAAGAATACTAATTATGAAAGGAAAGTTTTCTGCCTCAAAATATCATTATGATCAAGAAACTGACCAAAATGAGACAACTTGGTAGCTTTCTTATTTGTATTTATCAAATAAATTTCATACTTTTCTGGAATGGAAAGAACAAGACTGATGTAATGGGAATTGTGCGTGATGTTATGATTAACATCTTTCCTTTTGATATTAATGGATACTTTAGTCATTATTTCCTTCACACACTTTTGATGAAAACTTTTGTAAAAAAAAAAAAAAAAAATTGCATAAAACCCCACTTGAATCTGTTCCGATATTGACGTTGTCTCTGATTCAAGAGGAACTGTCTTAAACAAATGTTCAGAAATGTCCAAACATGGAAATAATTGTTAATTATATTTACTATACATTTAATATGGTTGTATGTGGAAGACTAGCAGTTGCCTACGCATACCAGTCTCCCCTCTCCACGCCACCAATGTTGTCCAAAGGAAAGGCAATGGCTGATACAGCTTGGAACCAGTGACGTCACAACTCATTTCTACAGCTGTGTAACTGGAGCAATGTGAAATAAAGTGTGTTGCTCAAGAGCACAAATAACCTTGTCGGACTTGTGTGTCGGAGGGGAATTTTCCAAGTGCAAAAGCCATGGTCATTTGGGACTGAAGGAGGTCTTTACTCTTAAGTTTAATATACTTATGGAGACTCTTTATTTTTTTGTTAATTAATTATGTTTTTTTTCTTCTGTAATAAACACTGCAAATTAATTATTGGACATCTTCGGTTATTATGATTGATAAACAAAATAGGATAGAGTGGATAATAGTAAAAAAATCAGTAGAGCACCATATGAAATGCATTATAGTATTTGGTTATATTCTTTAATATTGTAGTTCAAAAACTATGGCGTTAGTACAGAATGTGTGTTTGGTGTGGTAAATAAATATATACATATACACCAGGTATGAACACAAACAAACCAAATCTCTCTAAGATTGAATTTACCTTTCACTATTTCAAGGTTGAGAAAAATAAGTGCCAGTCTAATACTGGAGGTAGGGGGAGGGGTTAATTGATTATATACCTTTCACAAACTCTGTAACCTTTAATATTAGTTATAATGGAAAAACAATTTATGCCAATTACACTTTAAATAAAAATCCCCAAACACTTGTTAAATGTATTTCACGATAATCTTTCAAATAGTCTCCAAACTGAGAATTTCTCTATGGCAAAATCCTAAAATGCCTATTACATCATTTTTTGAGATTCTCTGGTTGAAAACCACTGTTCTAGAATTTCAACTAAGAATACTGTAGTTGTTGATTGAATGTTTATCATTGAACAAATATTCTTTTGATATTAAATGAGAGCAAGTTCTTCAAGAAAAGATTGACTTTCCTAAGGTCCTGTTATATATTATAGGGCAAGTATTGTAAATATTAATGCATATCTTTTTGATTGGTCTATCTATTTTACAAATCCAAGTGATGTGTTTGGTCATGAAGGTGATAGGTAGAAGAAGAAAGCAAAACAAAAAAAAAAGTGTATATCTTGCTTACCTTAACCCTTTCGCTATAAAAAATATTAGAGGAATATAATAAAATGATTTTAGATCAGTAACTGTTTGGAACATTACTTAAGAAAAATTTCTTCAATAAAATTATGATGAAAGGATATTAAGTGTAAACATTTTAAAGTGGGTGGGTTTGTATCATAAAACTTGGGTAGCTTCATGAGGGTTGGCATCAAAAGGATTAATAGATGTACATTCAATGGAGTATGACTGCAAATGAAATCAAAAGTGAAAGACTTAAAATGACAAGAATTTTCTGTGAACATTTCAATTATCTTATGCTATTTACTTAATTCTTAACATCCTCTATTACATCAAACCACATTAGCAAACGTTATTGAAAAGTATAAAGCAGCACCATGACTGCATTATTTTAAAAAATTAACTCCTTACTTTAGTTTACTATAAATTATCATAATGATCTGTCTACCAGTAAAGACACTATAAATATTTGAATTAACAAACCTGTTTTTAGATATTTTCTGCTAAATCATAACAGTTAATTATTCATTGCTGTTACTCTGTACTGATCTGAAAGATTAATCTTTGATAGTCTTTCAAGTGAATTAATAAGTTTTGTTTTTATTAATAAAATAAATTTCATCAATTTTTATCACATATAAGTAACTTTTTTTTTGAATTAGGCACACGACCAACAATTCTGGGGGAAGGGAAATTCAATTAGATCGACCCCAGTGTATTACTGGTACTTTATTTGATCAAACCCATAAGGATGAAAGGCAAAGCTAACCTTGGTGGGATTTGAACACAGAATATAAAGGGCCATAAACTCTATACTGCAAAGCTTGTTGTCCGATGCTCTACCGACACTGCCAATCCACACCCTTGTTTCTTAATAATAAAGCCGTTGAAATTTTAGAAACTAATTTGCTTTGGTGTCTTAAGTGTCATTATAAATAGATAGTTAATTCCAGTTACTTTTAAATTCTGCTTAAGTTGTCTAGTTTAGTGCATGCATATATATTGGTTTTGATTTGCTGCCAGTTATGCAGAACATTTTAGTAGGACAGTAACCAACTGCCATTTAAATTATGAAACAGCAGCAAGCTGTAATATTCCACAACATTTCATTATTATTCCATAATGGACTGGTCTCTTTTCACAAGAGAGGTTTATAGTCAAAGCTAATGCCAGTTTGTTAAACGAAGACTCTATCAATTAATAATATAAGCAGCTTATAGCATTTTAGCTATATTGATTAACTTCATGTGTTCTTTCTAGGATTCAAAATGAATCCTTTTTTCACTGTCAGGTGATGATGTATTTTCATATATTTCATGAAAGTGCCACTGTTGCTATTACTGGAAATCTACACTCATTTTGGCTGGATATCTAATTATTTATTTATTTATTTATTTAGTGCTTTGCTATCAATTTTAACTCATAATGTCCTATAACAATTTAGTAGATATCTAAAAATATGGTTTGTTAATTCAAAATGTTTGTAGTATAGTTACTATTGAACAGCTTCTTCTTCTTCCTGAGAGGGTCGCGGGGGGCAAAGTCCTCAAACACTCCTTCCAGCAGGTCCTGTCAGAAGCAACCATCTCCAACTGATCCAACTAGATCCCTAAGTGAGACCAGCCAAGGCCATGGATGTTATCTAATCATCTTGCTCAGTGTCTAGCCTGAGTCTCAAGCCAGTTGGTTTTGCCCATAAAATCTATCCAGAGATTCTTTCCTAAGACATTCTAATCACATGCCCATAGTATTGGAGCTGTGATCTCTCAATTTGGTGAAGTAGTGACTCTCTGATCTCCAAGCTACACACTCTATTGAGTAACATTACTCCAAAGACCCTTTGGAGGAACCTCATTTTGACCTCTTGTATTTGCGATTGCATTCTTTTGGTCATTACCCAAGATTCATGACCATGGGTAAGGGTTGGCACAAATACCAGATAGTGAGTTTGGCCTCTACATCTACCTCCCTTCTTCTGATTACCGATGCTAAAGCTGACCAAGATACTCTCATGGAATGACCAAATGAGGTTTATTTTTCAATATAGTTCCTGGAAAGAAACAATAAGAAGAGTTGAAATTAATGCATGCAAGATTTCACAGCCTAGCATCAATCCTTCGCAGTCAGCCTCTGAATTTTTTAGCTGACCCAACCTTTATATTTATTTACATACTGTTGAGAGCATCTTTTCAAAACTATTAATATATTTTTTTTTTGTATTTTTTTTTAGTGCTTTCCCTCCTTTGTTCATATTTTCTTAGTGAAGCATTTACTTTAAAATGTTCCATCTCACTGATTTTCACTGTTTCTTATAATACAATATTTGTTTATATCCACTTTGTATATATATCATTAGAATCAGAAGAAACATCTCTAACCAACCATTTTCCTCATCAATTTTTCTTTTTATTTTCTTTTTCTGTCAAATTCTTTTTTAAGTTGCCATTCTGATACACTGCTTCACTTCACTAGATTTTATGATGTTTTGGGCTAAAACTGTTTGAGGTCACTTATATGCGTATATGTGTGTATGTGTGTGTGTGTGTGTGTATATAAACATATATACATATATACGAGTTGGAACTGTTATGGTCTAGGTGCTGAAATGTAAGTTTTTAAAAACTTTTTCCTTAGAATTTTCTGATTTCTATTAGTCTAAACATGTTTTATTTGGGTAGTGTTGCTCTGAGAACATATCGTTTTGAGTTTGCTCTGACACAAGTTTTTTCACACATCTTATCATTGTGCTGTTCTGCAGACAACAAGGTAAGAATAATTGTGAAGGCTTCTATGCTTTAGTCATTGAATCAGTCTAAATCCCTATTATAATTTGCTCCCAATCATCATCATCACATCCACTTTACCATACTTGTATCGGTTGGCACAGAGCCAACAATTACCTCAGTGCATTACTCGTGCTTTATTTTATTGATTCTATAAGAATGAAAGGCAAAATTAACCTAAAAGGATTTGAACTCAGACCATAAAGGGCCGTAACTCTATGCTACAAAGCATGGCGTCTGACCCTCTACTGATACTGTCAATCCACCGTCCTGAGTTGGACAGTAATATGACTTAATTGGTTGAGTTGCTTTGGTTGGTCAAGCAAGGTGTTTCTATTTTTAGCATTCTCCTACTAAATTACTCATATAACCTGTCTTTGTCAGATACTGCAAATTCTTTAGCAGTTCTTGTGGAATACAAGGACATAGCCAGCTTGGCTTTGCCTCTCTCTAGAAATGACGAGAATTTTCAGCTATTATTAGGACAGCATGCCGACAAGACCCCAGTCATAATTTGCTGATTATCAATTTCTAATATTTGTATTTAGCAAGTTTTGTTCATGGGTTGAAACCATGACAGGAATTCAATCTCACCATCATAAACTACTTCCTATCTTTGTTGTAAATTGTAAAGGTGTAAGATATCTGGATAAATGGACTAAAGTCATGCAGGCAGCTATCTGATTCTGCACGACTTTACTACAATACACACAACTATTGTTTAGAAATACCATCAAATAAAACATACCAATCTCTTGCTGACTAGCAGTACCTAGAGAACAATATTCCATATCATACACTATACACAATATACTACTACTACTACTACTACTGCTACTGCCGCCGCCACCACCACCACCACCACCACCACCACTACTACTACTACTACTGATGCCACCACCTCCACTACTACTACTACTACTACTACTGCTGCTGCCACCACCACCACCACTACTACTACTGCTGCTGCCACCACCACCACCACTACTACTACTGCTGCTGCCACCTCCACTACTACTACTACTACTACTACTACTACTACTACTGCTGCTGCCACCACCACCACCACCACTACTACTACTGCTGCTGCCACCTCCACTACTACTACTACTACTACTACTACTACTGCTGCTGCCACCACCACCACCACTACTACTACTGCTGCTGCCACCACCACTACTACTACTGCTGCTGCCACCTCCACTACTACTACTACTACTACTGCTGCTGCCACCACCACCACTACTACTACTGCTGCTGCCACCACCACTACTACTGCTGCTGCCACCACCACCACCACTACTACTACTGCTGCTGCCACCTCCACTACTACTACTACTACTACTACTATTACACTACTGCCACTAACACTACTACTGCCACCACCTCCACTACTACTACTACTACTGCCACCACCACTAACATTACTACTACTACTACTACTACTACTATCACCACAACCACCACTACAACTTTTTAACTGACCCTCATACATAACTAACATGTTTAACCACTCACAAACATCTCGGTACATTAAGGTTTAAGCAATTGCTGATAAATATCTTTTATGAGAGATTTGTTCAGCATTAAAAATAAGTTTTTGACAAAATACTGATATTAAATGTGAATTATATTGACTCTTTACTGTTTTATTTTTAATTCAACTTCAATGATTTATTGTGCAGATTCATTTCTATCTTTGTAAAATTTCTTTTTTTCTTTTTATTTGACAGAATTCACAATGACCTTTTTTCTTTCTTTTTTTTTATTTTTCTAGACTTACAGCTTACCTATACAAATGCTGTAGATAAGAATTTGGCACCAATGACTCCTTTGCCAACATGTCCACACAACAGTAGCAGCAATGATAGCATCAGTTCCAATAGTGACCGACCTTTGGCTGGCTTTCTCAGTAAAGACATTGCTGACAAATATAGTGTAAGTTAGCCTAACTTGGCTTGTTATCATTGAAAACTAAAGTAATACTTTAACTCCTGTTTTCTAAACATTTCCCCCTTCCTTAATATGGCTTAGTGAGAAGGAAGAAAGATGTCTCTGAGATCAGTGAGATGATATGTTTGCTGTCCATCTGTAAGTCAACAATATGCAGAAAAAAGGCAAAGATGGGAAGCAAATTCTAGAGGATTGACTCTCAGGGGATGAATGACTGAATAAAATATAAACCTAGGGTTAGCATACTAAAATGATAAAATAGGTTTGTTAGATGAATCTGAAATAATAATAGAATATGCATTATGGGGAGGACAATGCACCTATGGTCCAGAGATTGTATTGTATTATTGAGTGACTCTTTGCCAATCAATTGGTTGGCTCTCTTTTGCATGTGATCCAGATGTGGAGTCAATATTCCATTACAGCATTAAGTTTTGTAGATCTTCAGCAGCTGATCATGCTTCAAGTATTTCTTGACCTTTAAAAGGAAAACTGGTCTTTGGGAGGCAGTTTTAGCACTGTTGTCTATGCAGCCCCCCCCCCCCCCCCCACTGTACTTCAGAGTTGCGAGGCCTAGCATTTATAATGATTTTGAGGGCTTTAAAAAGTATTTTGTCCAAGACTGGAGAGGGTGAGGAATATGTTTCCATGATATGGATAATGATTGTGTTTTCGTGCTATTGAAAGTGTTTAGGTTGTCAGAGATGTGGGAGTTATTGTTGCTATTGTTTAGCTTCAGATCAGCTTTGTCTGAGCAGATATATTGCCAAAGGCCTTCTAGCCATTTGTATTTCTTTTACAAGGCAGAAGAATGTAGTTTAAAGGAGGTTTAATAGCTATTTTTAGCAAGTAGAGACTCCCTCACTGAGTGGTATAATCTGCATAAAACTGAGTGATTTTAGAATTGCTGTTAAGCTGGCTGTTGAAGTACAGGAAGAAGAGTGGACGAACAAAGGGACATAACCAACATTTTGTTTGATACTCCAACACTTCTGCTAATTCATTGTCTTGTATAAAGTTATGTTAAAATAATATATCTATTTTATAGATGAAAGAACTATTACCAGGATCAAGTATTTATATATATGATGAGCAGCTCCATGGGGTAAGAAAGAAGGCTTATGATAAAAAAGGCAAAATAGATGGACGCAGAATGGCAAGACAGCTAATGAATATTTTCTTCAAGAGACATGAACTCATCAATTGTTCAATCTCCTCAAGTCCTGCTGCTGGCAAAACTCAACTGAATCCAGTTCTTGTTAACAGCATCATCTGTAAGTATTTCTTATTGTTCCATGGTGGTGCCCCAGCATAGCCTCAGCCTGTCGGCTGGAACATGTAATAAAATAATGTTATTCTGGTAGGTTGTTGTTTAGCCCTAGGTCAACAATAATCAAGCAGACCTAGAATCAAAGGTATTACAACCAGAACCATCCCATGTTTTTTTTTTGTTTTTCCTTTTCCCCAGACATAATGTGTTTGACAACTAATTTATCTAATGCATCCTTTGAAGAAGATTTAGCTACCATTTTTAGCAGGTCACATTATTGCATAGAGATTATGATTTAACTGCAAATGTTTGATGAATAGAGTCTACTGTTTGGTTTCAATTCTGTTAGAAATACTTCTTAATTCCCTTGAATAAAGTATAAAGGCTTTATAGAGAAATCCACTTATATATGATGGAACCATATACCATCATTGATGCTGAATTATATCCTAGAATAAAGATTTATATCACTATAAACAGTTTTATCTGTCACTGTAAATTGTTTCATAATCTTACAGTGCAAATATTAAATTGTATATACCATGTACATAGAAAATGCAATGGGAAACCAGGAAAGTTTATTCTTCGATGAATCACTACATGGGAATGAAGTATTGGTGATTATTCAATGCCACAGATTACTGGATATTCTTTGATGACCTACTGGATGTTGATAGTACATCTGCTGCAGATTAGATTTTCAATTATGATAATATTTGCATTAGTTGGCCATCAAATGCTTTTGTGATCAGGTTATCAGGTTCTATATAAAAATGGTATTTAAAAATAAAAGAAAATAATTAGCAGTTTACTTTAGTCTTGGTTGGAAAATTCTACAACATTACAGCATTGTACTTGTCTGGCAAGTGATTTGATCTGAGTGTATATGTTGAAAATAAAGCAATTACATTGTGGATGAGACCATTTTAGTCATTCACAATTATACACAAACTATTAACTTCACTTACCGTTCATAATTTATTTTTTGGTATCAAAACTTTTATTGCATTCTTTACAACCTGATCACCAACATAGTTTCACTGGAACTGATTTGAAATTTAGTTACTTGCCAATTTATTTTTTTTATATCACCCATTGTATTTTATATATATACACATACACATCTCACCCTCATCATCATTTAAATTTTGTTTTCCTTGAAAGTAAAGATTGGACAGGATGTCACAGACCAAATCAGTATTTAACCCTTTAGCATTTACATTACTGTATATTTACTATTGTATTTTCATTGTAAACACTTTACCTCACATAATTATCTCACATAATATTGAATCTATGAGATTTTGATAATATTTATTTTGAGAACAATATCTTAATATCAGTATAAGAAACTGGTTACAGATGGTTTGAACAGAAAGAGGTGAGAGAATTCTGGCCAGATATGGATTGTTTGAATGCTAAATGGTTAATGAAAGCTACTCACTTCTCAGACAGCCCACGGATCTCTTTAACTTGGTAGAGATTGAATCCTTCACCTCTATGTTGATTCACTATTGCTAATCCACACAACCAGCAAATGTGTGACGAGTGTGGTGGAGTTTAAGGGGAGACATGAACTGAGAAAGTATGACATATGTCATAAGATTTGACATGGTGATGTGAGAGGGAAAAGGGAGTGGAAGTCATCTAAGATAAAGTGTGGGGTGGTGCAGGTAATGATATAAATAGTTATTAAAGAGTTATGACAGGTGTGGTGGGATTGATCATGGGTAGAGTGGGTGGGTAGTCAAGTGATGGTGAGAATAGTTTCTAAGGAGAGATGATGGAGAGGCAGGGATCATGAATGATTCAGGTCACATTCACATTTGTTTTTACTGGTAGGCACGTGTTCTCCAGTACAGCATATTGACAATCTTTTGTCATCACTGTCATGAGATTCAGCTTCCTAAGGTTGAGCTTCATTACATCATCACATGTCTTTCTTGGTCTACCTCTTCCATAGTCCCATCCACTGTGATTTCTCTGCACTTCTTTATACAACTGTCATCTTCCATATACGTCATATTTCCATACTAATATAGTCTTCTGTCTTTCACACTACATCCGATTCCTCTTATGCTTAGTTTTTCTCTCAGTTCACTTATGCTATGCTAATCACGCACACTAATATTACACATCCACCAAAGCATATTAGCCTCTTTTCTTTCCAGTTTTTTTTAGATATTTTGCAGTCAAGGCCTCTGACACACTGCAATTTAGCATTGCAGTTTACATATGGACATCACACCCTTCATTCAGAGAGAGAAACCCTTAGTTGTTAGCAGAGGTACAAGATCATTAAACTTCTTCCAGCCCATTCTTCCTCTGGACACCAGATAAATGTACCAGTAATGCACTGGGGTTGATTTAATCGACTTTCCCCTATCCTTCAAATTGTTGGCTTTGTGCCAAAATCAGAAACCAGTATTTTATGATTGAGAATCTAAATAATGTCACTGAACTTTGATCAAAGGATATTATATATTTTGATGATTCATTGCTGACACTCTTAAGATTATCATTATGTACTTTATGTTGGTAGTCAACTAATATTCTCACCAGTTTGTTGCGGCACATTAATGTCTGATTCTCATAATCTCTACATCTTAAATGAAAAATTGCACAGTTGTACACTAAACTGATTAGTTTAAACATAGATAGCTTAAATGTAAATACACACACATATATATCTATATATATATATAGATATATATATATATACATACATATATATACACATACATACATACATATATATTAGAGAGTCGTTTCAACAGCAAATTCCATATTATACATATATATATATAATTAAAGATCAAAAAGAGACATGCATGAAGATACATAGTCATCATCATCATTTTATGTCTGCTTTTCCTTGCTTGCAAGGGTGGGGTGGGTCCTCTTCAGCACGGCATCTCTCCATTCGTCAGGGTCCTTTGTCATCTCCTCTGTGAGCTTCAGTGATCTAAGGTCAGCTCTCACAACCTCTGCCCATGATTTTCGTGGTCTTCCTCTACTGCGTCTTCCTTCCACTGGGATCTTTTGGCACTTCTTTACACAGTGGTCATCCTCTATGCACATCGTCATCATTTTTATGTCCCCTTTCAATGTCTTGTCCAACCCATGCCAGCATGGAAAAACTGATGTAAAACTGATGTTGGTTTAGTTTGGAGACTATATTTACAATAAAGCAATCTTCTACATATCTTGAGCTATAATGTTTTACGCCAATAGCACTATGTTGTGCTGTTTTTTTTTACATATTTTGGAAGTATTTTCAGCCATGATGTCTTGTCTCAGATGCCAAGACTGTTTTTTTTTTTATGACTGGATGTCCTATCAGATATCACTGACTAGAGATGGGTGTTTTAAATCTGGCTAAGAACCCCTTTTCTCCGATGCTGACGCCACTTTTGATACCAACATACCTGAAACCGCCCTAGTTTTATGATACACTACTCATTTAAAAATGTTTTGACAGTGAAATTCCATTATGACATTATAACGATTGAAAAAAATTTTGTTATACTGAAAAATTCGTTATAATGGTATTCGTTATAACAGAATTTTACCTGTACCTATATTAAAACCATCTGTCATAATTTTATTTAAGAAATTTTGTTAAGTAATTTTTCAAACATCAGCTTACAAATGAAAAGATTAGTTATCTCATTAAATTCTTCAAATTATGCAAAGGCAGGGCATTTCCTTAGAAATACAGTAACAACAGGGTTAAGCATTTGTGAGGGAAAGAAAATGATATTACTAAAGTTTATAATCAACATCAAATCCCCAAATGTTGACTTTTCAGGTTTAAGGCCATCTCCATTTCATTGTGACTTGAGCAATTGATTTGATGTGATGCCCAGAGAATTTGAACTTAACATTTGTCTTGTATATATTATTTAAAATTCTTGAATATTCTTCTAAATACTAATCAATATAAATATCTAATGTTGGTATCATTCTTCAATATGATTGTAAATAAAAGTGGCCGAAACGGGATTCCTTCAATAGAGTGTGTAGCTCGGGGATCAGAATGTCATTCCATATATTTCTGTTACTTCTCCGAATTGAGAAATCACAGCTCTGATATTATGAACATGTAATTAGAATGTATAAGGAAAGAATTGTTAGATAGATTTTACAGATAAAACCAGCCAGCAGGAGACCCCGAGCAAGATGTTTAGATAACATCCATGCGCCTGGTTGGTCTCACTTGGGGATCCAGCCAGATCAATTGCAGATGGTTGCTTCTGACAGGACCTGCTGGAAGGTCAAAAGAAGGAAGGAGGATGTAAAGTTGATTAAATCAACCCCATGTTTGACTGGTATTTTATTTTATCAAACTTTAGGAAGATGAAAGACAAAGTCAATTTTGGTCAATTTGAACAGGAAATGTAAAAAAATTGTTACTAAATGCCTCTAGGTATTTTGTCTACCCTCCTACAAATCCATTGTCCTTATGGAAATATAGATAACATGTCATCATCATCATCATCATTGTTGTTTCTACGTCCACTTTTCCACGCATGTA
>OZ024745.1:32560647-32565647 GCA_964016885.1 Eledone cirrhosa | reverse complement strand
AACTATTGATTTTTTATTAATAATTTTTTGTATGTTAAGGTAGAGAATATGTTTTAAAATGTTTTAATGTTATCAATAATATTTTAATAAATGCATCTTAGACATTTGTTTTACTGATATTAATTAAGTTTATATAAGAATAGATTGGCAGAATAATTAGAGCATCAGAAATAATGTTTTGCTGCATTAGTTGTGGCCCTTTATGTCCTGTGTTCAAATCCTGCTATGGTTAACTTTTCCTTTCATCCTTCTAGGTTCGATAAAATAAAGTACTAGACACATACTGAGGTCAATATAATTGAATTTCCCCTCCCCACAAGTTATTGACCTTGTATCTGAAGTAGAAATCATCATTATAATATTGTTAATCTAATTTTATTCATTTATTGAATATTTGATTTATTTCCTAGCTTCTAATAACAATATATATGCAAATTACGGGACATCTAATTCCTTGCTATGGAGCAACAAGAACATTTGTTCTAAGCATACATTGCTTTTTAAGAAACAGAATGACCAAAATAACGGTTTCTGGTTTAGGTACAAGGCCAACAATTTTGGGGGAGGGTAAAGTCAATTAAAATGACCTCAGTGTGTTACTAGTACTTCATTTCATTGACCCTCAAAGGATGAAAGGCAAAGCTAAGCATGGCAGAATTTGAAATCAGAATGTAAAGGGCCGTATCTCTATGCCACAAAGCATGGTGTCTGGTGCTCTTACCAATACTGTTAACCCACCGCTCTTTTACAAACAGAATGACCAAAATAATATGAGAGAGAAAGAAAAAAGGGAGTGAAAGTGAAGGAAAACCAAAGGAGAATGAAAATGTGAATGGTTGAGTGAGAATTTAAAATTTTGCTTTGTTATTTTGTTGGCCTGTAAGCACTATTATGAATAAATAATGTTTTGTCTTTTAAAAAAAAGGAAAACAAAATAAAACTAAAGAAAGAAAAAGGATTGTTGTTATAACTTGGACTGACACTAAAATTGCTGTTTAAATTTTACCTTATGATCTATCTATTTATCTATCTATCTATCTACCTATTTATTTATCTATCTATCTATCTAGCTATATCTATATATATATATATATAATAAGGAGTTGACGGACCCAGCATATTTATCAATGCCAGGACCAGTTCTATCTCAGCGCACTCAATAGGTAATGTAGGATACATTCCCAGAGTATACACATAGTTATTCACTTCAATACAACACACGTAAAACGGGTGCCTATAATAGTTCCCAGACTTGAGTTTCGGTCACACTTAATGCAGCAGTAGGGAGCACTGCACCCTCTGTCTGCATATATTATGTAACAATGCATAATCGGCACATGTGGCTTCATCAGCGGGTATCGCTTAATCAATAACCAATCGATCGACAGAATCCAAACCCCAGCCCATACTGGCTATGACTATATGTGACGGCCGACACAGTAAAGTGATTAGCAACTGGAATCTGATACAACTCTGTTCCCCGACCAGCCACCGATTTACAAACTTTACATGGTGGCAGGAGAATAGAAAACAAATCTTTTCGTTCCCGTCAAAAGCTCTCAGCCAACGTGTCTCAAACACAAATTAATAATAAGTTAGTGTTGCAACCTATATACAAACTTTATTTGAATTTTTACAATTGTTTGGATATTGATCAGCTCAGGGTACAATGAAGGTGAATGAGCCTGACTCATTTTCAATATTTCATCAGATATGTGAGCTTATATGTGCAATGCCACATCTAAACTTCGAACAGCACAACACCTGTAACTGTTACACACTTAACTAAAAGGAATGAAAAGTGATTCCATCAATACACCTTTGAAAATCTCAGCCAAATTTTCCTTTAAAATGCATTATTAAGAATGTGAAGAAACCAAGTTAGAAGGGTTACACACCTATAATTTACTAATAAACAAAAGCATGGGGAGCTATGAATATAATTATTTGATGGTTACTAATAGAAAATACTTTTTTTTTTAGTAAAAGCAGTAACGCATTTATTTACACGAAAGGAACACTGCAATAGTACATTAAAGATAAAAAATGCATAAACATTTATTAAAAATAAATACTTGCTTCATTTAAACATAAATTTCAAGTGCCTTGATTTTATATGAAATTCCTCTAATAATTTGAGGAATTCTTTTTATCATCCAGTGAAGACAACCATCCTTTAGTCATTGTTCACTTTAAGAATTATTGATTTCTGTCACAGGTTGAAATGCTTCTTTCATTTGCAATTGAAGTTGTAGGGATGGTCAACAGAAGTTGATTGAGTCAAACAGTTTCAGACAACAGACAAGAAACCCAGTTCACAAAGTAACACTAAAACTGCAACTTTTTAGACATATACCCAATACATATGTTATTAATGTTTTATTTAGCTGTATAATAGACGCACATGAAATTACAAGTTATCACAGTGGTTACAACATTTTTTCCATTGATCCTAGCAGTACCAGCATTCATTATCTGTGAGTGTCCTTGGCTCGTCGGTTTTACTTTTTTGTGTTTTCCACAGTCCCAAAATGATGACCCTTCACCTTCGATTTCAATTTAGGAAAGAGGTAAAAATCACACAGAGCTAGATCTGGGCTGTAGGGAGGATGTGGAAGAGTGGGAATGTTTTCTTTGCCAGAAAGTCCCTAATTAAAAGTGCTGTGTACTGCAAAGTACCTATATGTTGTTTAGGGAATGTTTGGACAAATACTTTCAAACATCTTCACATCAAGTAATTCAATGTGAACAACTCACTCATTCAGTTATCAACATCTCATCCTTTTAGGCATATGTATGGCTACATTAATGTAGAGATCCATATGTATGGCTATATTAATGTAGAGATCCATATGTATGGCTACATTAATGAGTGGTCCATATGTATGGCTACATTAATGTAGAGTCTCATATGTATGGCTAGATTAATGTAGAGGTTCATATGTATGGCTACATTAATGTAGAGGTTCATATGTATGGCTAGATTAATGTAGAGGTTCATATGTATGGCTACATTAATGTAGAGATCCATATGTATGGCTATATTAATGTAGAGATCCATATGTATGGCTACATTAATGAGTGGTCCATATGTATGGCTACATTAATGTAGAGGTTCATATGTATGGCTACATTAATGTAGAGTCTCATATGTATGGCTAGATTAATGAGTGGTCCATATGTATGGCTAGATTAATGTAGAGGTTCATATGTATGGCTAGATTAATGTACAGGTTCATATGTATGGCTAGATTAATGAGTGGTCCATATGTATGGCTAGATTAATGTAGTGGTTCATATGTATGGCTAGATTAATGTACAGGTTCATATGTATGGCTAGATTAATGTAGAGGTTCATATGTATGGCTAGATTAATGAGTGGTCCATATGTATGGCTAGATTAATGTAGAGTCTCATATGTATGGCTAGATTAATGTAGAGGTTCATATGTATGGCTAGATTAATGTAGTGGTTCATATGTATGGCTAGATTAATGTAGAGTCTCATATGTATGGCTAGATTAATGTAGTGGTTCATATGTATGGCTAGATTAATGTAGAGTCTCATATGTATGGCTAGATTAATGTAGTGGTTCATATGTATGGCTAGATTAATGTAGAGGTTCATATGTATGGCTAGATTAATGTAGTGGTTCATATGTATGGCTAGATTAATGTAGAGGTTCATATGTATGGCTAGATTAATGTAGAGGTTCATATGTATGGCTAGATTAATGAGTGGTCCATATGTATGGCTAGATTAATGTAGAGTCTCATATGTATGGCTAGATTAATGTAGAGTCTCATATGTATGGCTAGATTAATGTAGTGGTTCATATGTATGGCTAGATTAATGTAGAGTCTCATATGTATGGCTACATTAATGTAGAGTCTCATATGTATGGCTAGATTAATGTAGAGGTTCATATGTATGGCTAGATTAATGTAGAGTCTCATATGTATGGCTACATTAATGTAGAGTCTCATATGTATGGCTAGATTAATGTAGAGGTTCATATGTTTGGCTAGATTAATGTAGAGTCTCATATGTATGGCTAGATTAATGTAGAGGTTCATATGTATGGCTAGATTAATGTAGAGGTTCATATGTATGGCTGGATTAATGTAGAGTCTCATATGTATGGCTAGATTAATGTAGAGTCTCATATGTATGGCTAGATTAATGTAGTGGTTCATATGTATGGCTAGATTAATGTAGTGGTTCATATGTATGGCTAGATTAATGTAGAGTCTCATATGTATGGCTAGATTAATGTAGTGGTTCATATGTATGGCTAGATTAATGTAGAGTCTCATATGTATGGCTAGATTAATGTAGTGGTTCATATGTATGGCTAGATTAATGTAGAGTCTCATATGTATGGCTAGATTAATGTAGTGGTTCATATGTATGGCTACATTAATGTAGAGGTTCATATGTATGGCTAGATTAATGTAGTGGTTCATATGTATGGCTAGATTAATGTAGAGTCTCATATGTATGGCTAGATTAATGTAGTGGTTCATATGTATGGCTACATTAATGTAGAGGTTCATATGTATGGCTAGATTAATGTAGTGGTTCATATGTATGGCTAGATTAATGTAGAGGTCTCATATGTATGGCTACATTAATGTAGAGTCTCATATGTATGGCTACATTAATGTAGAGTCTCATATGTATGGCTAGATTAATGTAGAGGTTCATATGTATGGCTACATTAAAGTAGAGGTCTCATATGTATGGCTACATTAATGCTAGAGTCTCATATGTATGGCACATTAACAAACCCATTCTTCAGCATATAGATATGCAACAGACTTCAAAAGCCTTTCTCAGAAAAATCACGTGTCAACGAGTTTTGATTGAAAAAATAGACCCAACTTCTTAAGTGCAAGTTTTATCTAATGCAAAGATACCCAACCTTCCTGCACAAAAGGGCCACATTAACATTTCAAATTTAGACGAGGGCCACATGTTCGAAGTATCCATACTATTGA
>OZ024745.1:32545647-32558147 GCA_964016885.1 Eledone cirrhosa | reverse complement strand
TAGAGACAGTACACAAACATACACACATATGAAGTGTGACGGACAGACAGAGAGACCGAGAGACAGAGAAACCGGTTTCCTTTTATAATATCGATTATTACTTTATAGATTACTACTACTGCTGCTGCTGCTACTACTACTACTACTACTACTACTACTACTACTACTACTACTACTACTACTACTTTCCAAAGTAGTTTGGATTTATATAAAAATGGCGTAAATATTTGAAACACACACACACACACATATTTATGTTGAATGTTTTAACTAATGCGTTTAACCAATCCAGTCATTCCGATTTGCAGATCATGATGCAATTATCAAAAGCACTCAACGTTATGCATATCATTTGTCGTATGTGGTGAAAGAATGGAGTTAAATACTTCAATGAATAAAAGCAGGCCCGATTCAAAATATTCTGTTAATGTTGCATAATCACAATACGTTTTTGTATGGCTGACAGGCCCACGTAATCAAGTCATGGTGAAAGACATTGCGGCGTCTTCAGGTGTAATTCACATGATAGATTTAAATGTTAAGTAAACAAATACTGGAATACGGTAAAATATAAACAGATAATTGATACGGAGGAGGTTGATCGGTCATTAAGACCTTAGTGACAGACTCCGTATGCCATACATTCGACAATGATATGCATTGTGGATTCGTAGGTTTGACCAATGGGTGGGGGTGGGGGTTGTTTGACAGTGATACATTTTGCTCAGTTTTAAAGCCAGACAGAGCAAATTATTTTATGTATTTTATAAGGTCTAGTAAAATACTTCAAACAAGAACTTTTGCAGGGTCACTAAGCCTGTTAGAAATAGTAGCCAAATCTCCACCGGATCTCCCTTAAATATAAGAAGCTTTTGTTCAATAATAATAGTCTTAGATGCATTATGTTTAAAAAGAAAAGTCGAAATAGATCGTTTTTGTTTATAGGTTTGCTTGATCAGGGTTGACCTAAGACTAAACATTAACTAGAAGAGTTTGTAACCATTTGAACTGTTCGGGAAATAAACTAGAATAATCACAGTCACTTTTGATTTCTCGAACCAACTTGGATAGTTATTTGATAGTTATAGGTTTCCACTTCACATGAACGTATATTCATTTTTGTGAGAACAAAGAAAACAAAATGGTGGGCTCCAAGCTTTTTCTTCCAAACATTTTTTCCTCTTTTCTTATCAGAGATTTAATCCAATTTTCTATGAAAGTAGGAAAAGATCAAATCCATAGTAAAGTTGTTTAAGATGAAAGAAATAGTACTTGTGAAACCCCAAAAATAGTTGATTATATATAGAGATAAAGAGATAGAGAGATAGTTAGGTAGAGCGGTAGAAAAATAGAGAAATACAGGGAGAGATTCTTATCGAATAGCTTATTTTTATTACATCGTGTGTTTTAACAGTCGCCAGAATGATTTACACTTGATTAAATAAGTGATGTATCAGTTTTTAATGGAACTGCTTCCACAATTAACATCAGTCAAGTAGTACATAGCTTAACATATAATTCATATAGAGGGCAGTGGACTGACAGAAATAGAAAGATTTCGAATCAAATACCTTGTATTCAAATTCAGTTCGAACTGAGATTGTTTTTCCCTCTCCTGGGATCTACACGAGAAATACTAGCAATGTATTGCCATTGATTCAATCTATTATAATCCTTTCTCGCAGATATGTGATCATGTACCAAAATTATAAACCAATATATACCTATGTTTGCTAAAAGACAATTTGCACGTTTGCACACAAATGGAAAGCAAACCAAATGAGGAAGAATTTCATTTATTTCCTTTTTCTTCTTACTTTTGTCAATCATTTACTTATTCGTAATGTTTAGTATTAAATTAATAGCAATTTCACGCATACGTATTTCAGACACGAAGGCCAGTTAAGGAAGAATATCGATCGTTCGTTTTGTTTTGAACTGTTTCAGCTCCACATTTGAAAAGAGGGTAATAGCCCTGAAATATCATGCTGAAATATACTGGGTAAAACATTACTTTATTTTGTTTTATTTGTCATCATTTGCCCTTTATATATTTTTATTTATTGAATCGGATTTTTGAAACTTATCGGCTATTTATTACATATTACCAACACTTTTTAGAGATGATCTTTCACTCTCTAAAACTATAGGCCAACTGGCAAAAGTAGTGAGTACACCAGATGTTAGGATATCATGACATATAGCGAGCTGAGAAACAACAACGAAACACCTGTTGCATGACTGATAGTCAAACATCTGGTGTACTCAGAAGAGTCTTTTTGAAATCAATGGCTGGTTATAGGTAATAAATAGATCTTTGAGCGGACATTTTGTTTAAAGTTTGTCAACTCTCAGCAACATTTTATGGTGATCTTTAAAAAAAAATGCATTTGGAATGAAGCCATGAACAACATACAGTCTATGAAGAACAAGTGGTCATCCATCAAAACTGCTGCTATTGTGAGCAAATTACAGAACAACAATATTAACGTGGCAAACGACTAAGTATTACTGTAATAGGAAAGTGAATATAATAGTACACACGTCCATATACTCTTCAAGTCGAAGGTATATCCGGTTGCTACAGCAAATATAAGACTGTTCAGCTTGTGAAATCAAAATGAAAGATCAGATATACAGCTATTTTCCAATTTTCCAATTCGAAATTAGTATTTAGTGTAGTTGCCAATAAAGAAATTGTTCAACTTTGACTTCTGTATGCATAAGGTGATTAATCTGTGTAAATGAAGTTATTAATCTCATTTGCATTTGAAGTTGTACAAGTTGGCTCAACTTATAATAGAATAGAATTACAATTTAGCTTCAGGCATAGTGGTATACAGATATGTATTGTAATTTCCATGATTGCCCCCCTTGCTTCTGCTAGATACCGCCAGACGGCATTAGTCGCTGGTGTTTTGGCATAGCTACGGCTCTCTAAATGTTTATTTTAAACATACCGTATTTCTTCTGAAATACGAAATTCCAATACATATCTGTATACAACTATGCCTGAAGGTAAATTGCAATTCTCTCTCTCTCTCTCTCTCTCTCTCTCTCCCTCTCTCTCTCTCTCTCTCTCTCTCTCTCTCTCTCTCTATATATATATATATATATATATATATATATATATATATATATATATATATATATATATATATATATATATATATATATATATATATATTTTCATATAGATTGCATTTTTGTTTTTAAAATCCAAATTCAATAAACAGACCAGGATTTTTTCATTCTGAGGATTGAAAGCAAAATCTTTTGCTTTTAAGAAACCACTGGTAAATGGAATAATTGCCTTATGTTGTTTATTACATAACTATTAAGCTCTGTTACCTACATAGAGCACTCTTTTTTCCTGGACTTTTCCGACGGAATTACTTCATTCACACACACACACATATATATATATATATATATATATATATATATATATATATATTGAGTATATGTTGGTTGTATACCAACACCTCAATATGCAGATTGGAGCACTCGACGAAGTGCGCAGGTTGGTTTGGTTACTCCGGAGTAATGTAAAATAAAATAAAATAAAATAAATAAGTCAAATGTTTAAAATTTGGCTTCGTTTATTACTGCTATATATATTTCGGTGACAGCCATCTTTGGCTGTGACCTCTTCAGGCAGTCCGAATTAGTGTGGTAGAGACGATTACACATGTTGTTGAGGTGTATAACTTTGTCAATACTCTGATATGCCCAGTTCCTGGTTGGGTTCTTATTTCACTGAGGAACTGGAATCATATGAATTTAAACAAACGAATTTCAGCGTCAAAGGGCCTCTTATCTTCTCATTGGTCAGTTGTTAGAACATTCCTCAGTCAAAAGTCTATAGAAATTCGTTCTGAGGCAAGCCAATCTGTAGTTGTTGTTCTTGTTATTGTTAGGTACATCTGACCTCTATTCTTGTGTTGGTAGTGGTGTTGTTGTTGGAGTCAGCTAAAAAAAATGATAAAGTGGTAGAAGGAATAAAGTGGTAAAGGAACAAAATAAAATAAAATAATCAAATAAGATGTATGTGTTATACCCATCTCAATGTTATAAAGATTTGTAAGGTCACTCTTCCCATTGGTCAGTTTTGAGAGCATTCCTCAGTCAAAAGTCTATAGAAATTCTTTCTCGGGTGAGGCTCCCTGTAGTGTTTGTGTTTGCTATTGTTAAGTACATATGACCTCTACCCTTATTTTGGTAGTGTTGTTGGTGTTGTGGTCAGCCTATGTCTTGCTGCTGCTGACATTTAGAAGTATCTGTGTGTGTGTTTCTTCATCCCTCCTGCGGGGTGCGGGTGGGGGTTCTGCCATGAATATGAAGAAATAGAAGGCAATAAAATGAAATGAAGAAAACAGAAAATAAATAATAAATAGAGAATAAATGAAAAATTAATGAAAAAGTAATGAAAAATGAAAATGAAAATGAAAAATGAAAGTGAAAAGTGAAAAATAAAAATGAAGATTCACATAAAATAAAATGTGTGTGTGCTATAACCAATCTCAAGGTCAGAAATATGTTGGATAAAGTGGTAGGAGGAACCTGATGGTAAAAGAATAAAACGAAATAGGATAATCAAATAAAATGTGTGTGTGTTTTAACCAATCTCAACTTAAATATAAATATAAGGTGATAAAGTGAAGAAAACAGAAAACAATGTTATTTTATATATATATATATATATATATATATATATATATATATATATATATATATATATAGAGAGAGAGAGAGAGAGAGAGAGAGAAATACCCAAAATATACTTTCGCTATTTGTCATAAAATCAATGCTAATATGCTAATAAGAGCAAAATGATTGCTGCAGATGATATAAAAGTCAATGTCACATTGGAATACATCTGAAACAAATTACCACATCTAAATACGTTGAATCTTATGTAAAAGCAAACAAAATTGCTGAATCATTAGATATCAAATGTAGAATTGGTTTACTATCCTCGATCTTTGTTCTCTTGAATTTACGATCAACAAAAGATTTTTTCACACACTAAAAACCTCGTCTATCAACAATCTTTACTAGGCACCCCTCCCACTGTCTTCTCCCCCCTCCTACAGATCTCTACCTTATTACCTATAACCTTTGTAGCTTGCAATAAACATGGCGAATCTCGCGAGAGCGCTTGGCTGTTCCAGCGCATTAGCCTCGCCATCACCCGAGGCAACGCTGCGAGTGTGCTGGCTTGCCTCAAAAATCATTAGAGAGGTTGCCCAGTACCCCTCGCTGCTGTCTTTTGTGCTGGTGTTAGCTCGGTTGTTCACGCCTTCCTTTATATTTTCTTTAATATTGCTACATTAAAAGAATATATGCAAGTCTTATTTAGACTACAAAACAAATGAACGTAACTTACTGGGATTTTATCACAGGTGTATAAATTTACCGTAGAATAACGTTGCAAATATGTTTTAAATATATACATAAATAACACCAAAAATTGCTCGCAATTCGTTCAGAAGGACAAATATGCCTAAACCGTGTATAATAAGCATGATTTAAGTTATCCCCTTTCTCCTTTCAACTTAAAAAAGGGTATTACCTCCCCCTTTCACTCCTTCTATATATAGGTAAGCGTGACAGACAGACGGATGGAGAAACAGCTCTTCTTTTATAATATAGATTGCTTGTGGTGTATGGAACATTACTCTCGATCAATTTTATTACGTTAGAAATTTTTCGAACGTGATATTTTCATCAAAACTTTGGAGAATCAGTTTGTCGTCTGTGGAATGATTGTATTCGACGAATGTGATTTTGCCAGTGGACTACAGAGGAACTCATTCAGAAACGGTTATTTTATTATTATGGCATGAGTGTTGTTGTTGTTTAGCCACAGGCCATTCCTGGTGTATGACCATCAAAAGCCGAGTGTTGTTGTTGTTTAGCCACAGGCCATTCCTGCTGACCTATGACCATCAAAGGCCATTCCAGATACGACTATATTGACTTTTCTTCTTGAATAGTGTACTTCAGACAACATTATCCAACTTTTATAAAACAGACAGTAGTGTGTGGCTTGAGGGTGGTTTGGCTGTTATTTTTGGCAGATCAAGTTATTATGTTGGTTTCTCTGTATGTTTATATATTCGGCTGGCCTAGCATACTCTAACAAAGACATAGAATAAAAACACTCGGTAAACGATAAAAAGGATATTGCCGAAGACTATACTTATGTAATCCAAGAGCAGGAGGTAGCTACAACATACCTTTTGAACGAAAGAAACTCTTAAAGCCTCAAGATGCATCTGAAAATGTCAATTGTCACATTTCTTTTAAAGATATCTGACGTGCGATCAGTAGCTTCCCAAAGGTGACTGTACTGTCTCTTAATGCAGCATGGTGTTGTTGTTAAAAGAATATTGTACAATACCATCTTTAGGAATGACTGTCCCGTCATAAATATAAAGAATACTTAGTTATTAAATCCATACATACATATCAACACAAAAAATATTTGTTAGAACATTCCCATGAAAACGTCTGAGTGTGTGTGTGTGTGTGTGTGTGTGTGTGTGTGTGTGTGTGTGTGTGTGTGTGTGTGTGTGTGTGTGTTTAAAATACCGTAGTATTTAAAACATTGAAACATTAACTGAATGATCACTTAATACTGGTGAGTAGAGCGTAGAAATTTATTTCCTAAACAGAAAAGTTGCATTGATTTCGAAGTTTCAGCTTCATATGGTATATTTCAGATAAGAAAAATTTCAACCTAGAATTGTTGATGAAGTGGCCACGATAACAAGGCTCTCTGGTTAGGGAATAAGTTATGCATGATTTAACGAGAAGAATTTTATCTATTGGCTTTAGTTTTAAAGTTAAAACGATCGATTTGTTAATAAGATGATGGAGTATGATGTTATTTGCTTCAAGTTGGAAGAGGAATTTTAATTTGAAATAAGCATAATTGAATACAGTTGAAGAGTTCAATGACTCATACACTAAATTCTCAAGAGGTTTCTGCTTTATGTAATGTCACATCAAAACTATAGACAAAACGATAAAAAATGACAGCTGAACATTGAGAAATGAAATTTTGATAATCACATAGAGGCTATTTTAGACGAGTGATCAAGTAATTTTAGAAGTCACCTGGCACCTATATAACCAAGATTTATTCGTTATATAAACTGTATTCAACAAGCAAAATGTGTGTATATAAAAAAGAAAGAAATAGGAAAATTAATAACAGAAGATAAAAAAGGGAGAAGACCATCCACTCAACCACACGATACAAGAGATACTGGAGATTCGTCTCTAATAATTTTGGGGTAAGCATTGCTGCAGATGATAGTGAGGCTAAGGCGCTGGAATAACCAAGTCAATTTGTAACTAATTAGGATTTCTAATTTAAAGGGCGATGGATTGGCAGAGCTTCAGACACCATGCTTTGCAGCATAGAGTTATGGCCCTTTACGGTCTGAGTTCAAATCACGCCGGGGTTAGCTTTGCCTTTCATCCTTATGGGATCGATAAAATAAATCAGAAACCATTATGTAGTTAACCTCTAAGGTGTGAGGACGGTCGATTGCCCCCCCCCCTTTTTTTTTCTTTCTTTTATCATTATTGTTCAATGAATTGTATTATATTTTTATACACGGCTTAGACTTTATATTTGTGATGTTCTTCTGAATGAATTGCGAGCAATTTATAATGTTATTTACGCATTTGTAATGTTATTAATGTATATATTGAAAATATATTTGTAATGTTATTCAACTGTAAAGACAAATAAAAATGTATGTATTAGGATTTCTAATTTAGACGCAATGCCATCAATTTGAGAGGAGGGAAAAGTCGATTAAATCGACACCTGTAATTGACTGGTACTTTTTATCGACTCGGAAAGATGAAAGGCAAAGTTGCTCCGGCGACTGGGATATAAACTCATAACGTAAATGGTCATAACTAAGGTGTTTTCATGGAAGAAACATTAGGACAGTTTGGTGAGGTTTCGGAGAGGTTAAGATTTAATTCTAAATAGTTGTGATGAGAAGAGAAGACGTATGAATTGGAAATGGTTCTAGAAGAGGAATTTCACAACGTTAAAAAAGGATGTAATTCTAAGTCGGAATTAATTGGAAACATTGTTGGGACATACGAATCTATAACTCAAACTTTTACAGGAAACAATACGAAACTGTAAAGGAATTATCAAATCTGTCTTCTTATCTAATTTATGTCATCTCTTAAATATATCACATTAAAATATATATATTTCACAAAGGAAATTTATCATGATGGCACACTTCTACCAATCAATAATTATTGTTAATGTAGAGATGAGTCTACTATTATCAACATCAGAATATAATACTTAACATTCAAATGTTATATATTTCAGTGATTATTTACAACACCCTGTAAACTTCCATTTGTTTGTATCAAGGAGCTTCAGTTGATATTAATCAAATACTTTATCTAACGAATATTTACATATCGTAACTATATCTGATGGTTTAAAAGTTTTTTATTCCCTTGTTAAAGAGAATGATTGTGGTTGAATTCCTAATATCTAAATTTTTTTTCGTCGCTTTTAGTATAGGAATTATTGTATTTGTTCGAATATAAGTCAATTCGAATATAAGTCCCCCCTTCCCTATTCTATGTCTCAGGAATGGGCAAAAATCCAAACCCCGTTTATAAGCCGAGGCAGCTAATCAACATATTATGACGTGGTTTGGAAATTCTCAGGTGTGGAAAAATATTTAATATTTTGATATTTATAATATTTTAAATTTCACTTAGAATATAGATAGTTTTTGTTTTAAAAAAAAAAGATATTCTTTACCTGTTATGGAGAACATTAAAAACACTAGGGTGGGATCGAAATGAAAAGGGAATAATTGAAAGAGATCAACTAAAAGAAGACTGTATAAGGATTCAGAGTAGAAGGGTGGGGAAGAGACAGCAAGGGAGAGAGACGAAAGGCAGTACGAGAAAAAGAGAGGGCAAGAATGAATGAAGGGAGTGAGAGAGCGAGCGAGATACAAGATTAAAAGAAAAAGTATAATTAAGTCACAGAGAAAAACAGTCGGCACACGTGAGTGTTCATGTATGTGTATATGTAGCGAAATATGTCCACGCCTTGAACCTTGGGTGACATCTAAAAGCCAAATTCTAGGTCACCATCCTTTCCGGCGTGGACAGGTTCATGCATGCGCGATTCCTCGAGGCGATAGACAGAAAGCGACAGGTATATAAAGCATGTATCATCCCACGTCTGAGACAGAGAGATCGGAGCCATACGTTATAGTATAGCTATGTGAAAGATTCATCGCCTACTACAGGCCGCTGAGGTCTACAGTCAACTACAGACCATTACTCTTTCTCTCTCCTGGTCTCAGACTACACCAGCCTCATGAACCAACAACAAAGTAACATCGTCAACCTTTGCGACTCGTGGTTACTTGTTTGTTTTTATTTTTGACTGAAGTGAAGTAAACCTTTTTATATATAAATTAAATCAGCTATTCTTGTTATTTCATCTAATAACAACTACTAATACCCTTCGTTACATTGGTGACGCGGGAACGAATAGGTTCCTTCTAAAAAAAAACTAAAAGAACCGAAGTGGTATTTTAAAAAAGAAAACCACACGCAACCTTTCTTCACATGGCTTCCATTGCCAACATCAACAACTTTCTCAACAGCAGCTTTCTCAGCAATCTATAATTACCAAGCTTGTCATTTATATGGTACGATATGATAAAACTTCATTTCAAATTATTCACCAAACTTCGATTCTACGGAATATTTACAGTGACTTCGCTTCGATGTTTCATTTCATTACCATGATCCCCCCCACACACACCACTACCACCACCACCATCACCACCACCACCACCACCACCAGCATCACCACTACCACCACCACCACCATCATCATCATCACCACCACTACCACCACCACCACCATCATCATCACCACCACCACCACCATCACCACCACCACCAGCATCACCACTACCATCACCACCACCACCACCACCTTCATCATCACCACCACTACCACCACCACCATCCTCATCATCATCATCATCACCACCACCTTCATCATCATCACCATCATAATCATTGTCACCACCACCACACCCACCACCATCATCATCATCACCACCACCATCATCATCATCACCACCACCACCAACACCACCATCATCATCATCACCACCACCACCAACACCACCACCATCATCATCATCACCACCACCACCACCACCACTACCACCATCATCATCATCATCACCATCATAATCATTGTCACCACCACCACCACCCACCACCACCACTACCACCACCAGCACCACCACCATCATCATCATGTCGAGTTTGCTCGGACAACGTTGATAATTATACATCTCCATTTGTCCCTCTCCAACATGGCCTCATTATTCGACTATTTTATTTAGGCAAAGTTACGGAGAAATCTAATACAATTTAAAATTAAAGTCATTAAATGAATCACGAATTCAACCGCAAAGTTGGAGTTGTTAATATTTATTTTGGAGTGAACGTACAGATTTGTTTGTGATAACCTTCATTTACTTCTAAATACAGAATCATCAAATACTAAAGTTTACATAGCTTGAACATTAAAAGAAAGAGAAAAGGGGTGGGGAGGAGGAGAAAGAAAGAGTAACGGTGGGGGGAGGGGAGAAAGAGAGAGCATTGGGTGATAGAAAAATAGAGAGAAAGGAAAAGTAATTGAAAAAAGAAAGGGAAATGAATGAGAAAAAGGGGAAAGGAAAGAAAGATGTAGATGTTTGCATTTTCAAAGACACAAATTGGGGAGAGCTATGTTCAAAAACATTTCAGCCCAGGCGTGACGATACCGTCTTTTTGTAGACCTAAGACTTTATTTTCCAGTGTGTCTTTTCTTTTCCAAGACGTTGGAGTGTGATTTGATGGAGATTTGATAGTAATTTCGACCACGTAGAAGCTGGATAATATATTTCTAGATGGGGCAGTCCTGAATGTAATATCTTTGATCATTGGTCTTCTCGACCAGAACTGACTTGGGGCTAAAACACAACTGGCGATTGTATGCCAAGGCATATGTAAGTATAGGGCGGCAAATTGGCAGAGTCGTTAGATCGTCGGATAGAACGCTTTGCGGTATTCGTTTCGGCTCTCTGCTCTGCGAGTTCAAACCCCGCCGAGGTCAACTTTGTCTTTTATCTTTTCGAGGTCGATAAAAAAGTAGCAGTCAAGTACTGGGGCCGATTCTTTCTCACTTCCATTCTCTCACTCTCTCTATCCTTCTCTGGAAGAAATCTGCTGTATTCCGACCTGGAGAGGGATGGACTCCGTCACGATTAAAAATAGCCTAAGAAACGCAGTATGTCAATACAGCTCCCCAACGACACCCTCAGGAGTTACGGGAACACGATGTAAGTATGCCACCTATAACCTACAATTCTTGACCATATAAAACCTATTCATATGTACTGTTCAGTGATTCTGTCGGACTTTGTCTTTCTCGGATTGTATTATCAAATGTTATCTTTGTTTTTTTTTGGGGGGGGGGGTCTTTTTAAGGATATTTAGGGGCTATATTCAGCACTTCAAGCAGTCACATAAAAACTCCACTGCTCACTCTTACCATTCGTTGTAAAGCGGTGAATTGGCAGAGTTGTTAGAACATTGAGTAAAATGCCATCGCAGGACAATTTCAACAGAAAATCAATTTATCTATTAGAAGTTGTTTGCTCTTCATTCAACACATCATATCTGGAGGAAAAGAAATCCTCGTTTTCCACGACCCTTCACAAGTAGCTGATTCAGAGAGAGAGAGAGAGAGAGAGAGAGAGCGAGAGAGAGAGGAAGAGAGAGAGAGTGTGTGTGTGCGAGAGAGAGAGGGGGGGGGGCGAGAGAGATATAATAGAGGAAAAAGAGAGAGAGAGAGAGAGAGTGTGTGCGAGAGAGAGAGAGAGAGAGAGAGAGAGAGAGAGAGAGAGAGAGAGAGAGAGAGAGAGCAATATCAACAACAGAAAGATGGAAGGCAGTGTTGATTTCAGCAGGAATGTGGAGAGCTACAAGAAATAAGAACGATCAATTCACCGCCTATTACTACTACTGTTGACATCTTGGAAAGGTGTTAGTTACCGTAGCCTTGGGTCAATCATTGCCTTCTGAGTGAAACTGGGTAGACAGAAATTGTATGGAAGCCCGTTGAGATAGAGGCTCGGGCTAGTCACTCCGTAGTCAATCAGATAATACATAGTTTGAGTCAAACCCAATGACTTGTGGCACAGTATAATCAATAATTGTTACAAAGGAAAATGTGATACTCTAGAAAGGAGCAACTATAGGAGGAATAAGACTAAGGGCTCAAGTTATGAAAGTGACAGAAAGAGTGTTAGCACAACTAATTAGGGAAAGAGTCAAATTAGATGAGATGCAGTTTGGTTTTGTGTCAGGAATAAGCATCACAGATGCCCTCTTCTTAATGAGACATTTGCAAG
>OZ024745.1:32535647-32540647 GCA_964016885.1 Eledone cirrhosa | reverse complement strand
GTTCGATAGTTGTGGAGTAAAATCTTGCTTTGGCTGATTGCTTCGTTTCCATATGATAACATGTAGTTGTGACAATTTCAATGTTTCGTTAGGATTGGTTATTTTGTTGAAATTAGATGGCGTCGTGGTGGTGGTCAGATCTGAAACGCTTTGGTATTAGGTAACAACTCGTAGTGGCAACGAGTTGTTAACATACAGTAAGTTCGATCAACGTGATTGACTGCTATTCTTAGAATAATAAATACGAGAGAATGCATTAGTGAGAGAATGTCTGGCCGACAAAGTTGGACGGCAAAAGACAAAACCGTGGTTTTTCAACTAAAATGCTTCTCTGTATATATCTTTATGCATTTGTTTGTTTGTTTATTTGTATGTATGTATGTATGTATGTATGTATGTATGTATGTATGTATGTATGTATGTATGTATGTATGTATGCATGCATGCATGCATGCATGCATGTATGTATGTGTTGGGTCACTCTTGAGTGCTACTAACCCAGTACAACCTGTCGCATGGTCGGGTCGTCGGCGACTAAACCGGCAACCCCACCAAGTTTACTTGGTGAGGAGGGTGATTTTGGACACTCTGCAGGACAAAAAACAAAACCTGACAAAGAGCGGAAGAACTCATAAGAGTCAACGGCCATCCAAAAGTGTGTAAATATGTATATACACATGTACATATGTATGTATATGTATATGTGTGTATGCATGTGTGCATGTGTATGTATATGCGCGGGGACATAGAAATGGTCGGGCTGGATACCCGATCGCGCGGTTAAACCACTGGGAGTGAAGCACCCGTAGCCTTTCTCAGGGCATTCTTCTAGGAGAAGGCAACTCAGGAAACTGGGATAACTCCAATATAAAACCTACGGCTCAGTGATAACCGATCATGTTGATCTTTTCTTCTTTTCGGGTTATAGCTACTGTCGCTCAGAGAGTGGGATTGTCTCAGTGCACAGTCTTGCCTCACTTTAAAAAATATCTTCACGCACAGGCATTGCACGATAGCATTAATTAATAATTATTAATAATGGTATATCGTGCAAAGGCCATACTCGATAACGAGGGGGGGGGGGGCAGCCATCATATATGTATGTATATATGCACGTACGTATGTATGTATGTATGTAAAGACAAAAGTATTTACATCAATCATAAGAGACCTCTTGTATGCAGATGATTGCGATCTTGTAGCGCACACAGAGAGTGATATGCAGCACATTTTGAATGCATTTTCTGACGCTTGCACTGCCCTAGGATTGACTGTCAGTCTCAAGAAAACCGTTGGCATGTACCAACCTGTCCCTGGTAAGCAGTACACTGAACCAAATATCTATGTGTATGGTAAACGACTTGGAGTGGTTGATCAGTTTGTCTACCTGGGAAGCACTGTCAATCGATACAGCAACCTTGACAGTGAAATCTCACTTAGGATTAGGAAAGCAAGTGATGCTTTCAGAAATCTAGAAAGGCGACTCTGGGGTCGGCGAGACATATGCAGGAGGACAAAGGTAAAGGTGTACAAGGCATGTGTGCTCTCTTGTCTTCTTTATGCCTGCGAGACCTGGGTCACATATCGACACCACCTTAAGCAATTGGAGCGTTTCCATCAGATGTGTCTCAGACGGATCCATGGCGTTCACTGGAGCGACCACATCAGTGATGTCGAGATTTTGGAAAGCTCTATAATATGTGACAGTATAGAAGCTCTTGTGCTTAAGCAACGACTCCGTTGGAGTGGTCACCTTGCCAGGATGAAGGATTCTAGAATACCAAAACAACTCTTTTATAGAGAGTTGGTTAAAGGAAAACGACCGCCACATAAACCAAAAAAGAGGTATAAGGATTCTTTGAAAGCCTCTTTGAAAGACGCTAACATCTCTGCTGATATATGGGAACATATTGCTGCTGATCGTAATAAATGGCATCTCGAATCGCATACGAGAAAGTAAAGCGGGATGTGAGGAAGGGCATTGCTGTTGCACTTCCAGACGGCGAGGGTCCTCCTATGGTGCTGACATGCAGCGTCTGTGCGAGACTCTGCTTAAGCAAAGCTGGACTCGAAAGTCATCTTCGCAGTCATAAAGTAAGACCATTGGTTGACTACCAGGCTGCTGTTGGAGATGCTACTCATCATGCTTGCCAAACATGTGGTAGAGAATGTAAATAAGCAGGAGGGCTCAAGCGACATGCAAAAGTACATGAAATCCAACCATAGCCGGCTATTCCCAGTGAATGTTTTGGTTGCCGACTCTGTGCAAGACATTTTAGATCATTGGCTGGGCTAAAAAGCCACATTCGATCGCATCGCTGTTAGTTGCTATCGTGTGTGTGTGTGTGTGTATAGATATGTCTATGTGTGCGCGTGTGTGTGTATATATATATGTATATGTATATTATTATTGTTGTTGTTGTCGTTATTATTATTGTTGTTATTATTATTATTATTATTATTATTATTATTATTATTATTATTATTGTTATTAATGTATATGTGTGTATGTATATATATATATGTGTGTGTATATGTATGTGTGTATATATATATATATATATTTCTTTTTTCTTTTCTTTTCTTTTTTATTTATTTATTAATATTTTTTTTTCTCCTCGTGCAATGGCCATACTCGATAACGAGGGGGCAGCCATCATGTATGTATGTATGTATGTATGTATGGATGGATGTATGGATGGATCCAAAAGAGGCCTATTCACGCATTTTTCACCTGAGTAGTTTTAGACGCTAATGAAGTGCAGATAAAAGCAACATCTGCAATGTGTCATTTCATGATTTAAGTCAGTAAGGCGTAATTTGAGGAGATATTTGACTTATTTCTAGCAGGTAGATGATCCACGTGCAGACTTCTCATTCACTCACTATTTTATATATTATTCTAAGAAGAGAAATATAGTTAGTTTAATTTTAATGCCAACTCCTTACTGCACATTGCACGCTATTTACTATTGTACACCAACATACACTTTGTTTACACACTGGTACACATCAAGTACACATCAAGTACACACCAACACACACTTTAACAACACATATACACAAACATACTCTTTAACAACACTACATCACACTACACACTACACACCGACATACACTTTAACAACACTACTACACACTACACACTACACACTACAACACACTACACACTACACACTACAACACTACACACCAACATACACTTTAACAACACTACTACAACATTACACACTACACACTACAACACTACACACCAACTTACACTTTAACAACACTAATACACACTAGACACTACACACTACACACCAACATACACTTTAACAACACTACTACACACTACACATCAACATACACTTTAACAACACAACTACACACTACACACCAACATACACTTTAACAACACTACTACACACTACACACCAACATACACTTTAACAACACTACTACACACTACACACCAACATACACTTTAACAACACAACTACACACTACACACCAACATACACTTTAACAACACTACTACACACTACACACCAACATACACTTTAACAACACTACTACACACTACACACCAACATACACTTTAACAACACAACTACACACTACACACCAACATACACTTTAACAACACTACTACACACTACACACCAACATACACTTTAACAACACTACTACACACTACACACCAACATACACTTTAACAACACTACTACACACTAGACACTACACACTACACACCAACATACACTTTAACAACACAACTACACACTACACACCAACATACACTTTAACAACACTACTACACACTACACACCAACATACACTTTAACAACACTACTACACACTACACACCAACATACACTTTAACAACACTACTACACACTACACACCAACATACACTTTAACAACACTACTACACACTACACACCAACATACACTTTAACAACACTACTACACACTAGACACTACACACTACACACCAACATACACTTTAACAACACTACTACACACTACACACCAACATACACTTTAACAACACTACTACACACTACACACCAACATACACTTTAACAACACTACTACACACTACACACCAACATACACTTTAACAACACTACTACACACTAGACACTACACACTACACACCAACATACACTTTAACAACACTACTACACACTACACACCAACATACACTTTAACAACACTACTACACACTACACACCAACATACACTTTAACAACACTACTACACACTAGACACTACACACTACACACCAACATACACTTTAACAACACAACTACACACTACACACCAACATACACTTTAACAACACTACTACACACTACACACCAACATACACTTTAACAACACTACTACACACTACACACCAACATACACTTTAACAACACTACTACACACTACACACCAACATACACGTTAACAACACTACTACACACTACACACCAACATACACTTTAACAACACTACTACACACTACACACCAACATACACTTTAACAACACTACTACACACTACACACCAACATACACTTTAACAACACTACTACACACTACACACCAACATACACTTTAACAACACTACTACACACTACACACCAACATACACTTTAACAACACTACTACACACTACACACCAACATACACTTTAACAACACTACTACACACTACACACCAACATACACTTTAACAACACTACTACACACTAGACACTACACACTACACACCAACATACACTTTAACAACACAACTACACACTACACACCAACATACACTTTAACAACACTACTACACACTACACACCAACATACACTTTAACAACACTACTACACACTACACACCAACATACACTTTAACAACACTACTACACACTACACACCAACATACACTTTAACAACACTACTACACACTAGACACTACACACTACACACCAACATACACTTTAACAACACAACTACACACTACACACCAACATACACTTTA
>OZ024745.1:32520647-32530647 GCA_964016885.1 Eledone cirrhosa | reverse complement strand
AAGCTATAGCCAGACGCTAGGGTTTGCGAAGCGAGCGGGGCAATGCCCAGCGATGCCAATGCAAGCCATATCCAGACACACAACTCTAGAGATTTCAAGACTAGCGGAGTTTCAGCACAGCAATCCCAAAGGAAGATATAGCTACAGGCCCATAGCCAGAGCTTCCAAGGCGAGCGAGGCTTTACTCCTAACGAAGCCAAAGGAAGCTATAGCCATAGGCCCACAGCTATATATACATATATATCATAGAAAAAAGAGAATCAGTGTTGCGACGAAAGGAATTTATTGGACATATTACAATTATTTCTCGGGCGACCAGCTCGAGGCACGATCGATGTGGTGATCGAACCTGCTCTGAAATCGCGCGGTCTTCGGATACGTCTCGGTTCTACGAAGCAGATTTTCCTATATATATATATATATATATATATATATATATATATATATATATATATATAATTGTTTCTACTTTTGGCACAAGGCCAGCAATTACCCAGTTCATTACTGGTACTTCATTTTATCGACCCGGTAAGGATGAAAGGCAAAGTTAACCTCGACGGGATTTGAACTCAGACCGTAAAGGGACGTAATTATGCTGGAAAGCATGACGCCCGACCCTCTACTGATACTGCCAATTCCCCATATATAATGTTTTCTAATTCCACCCCGCCCATCCCGTCAATCTTTCTAATTTCTCTTTCTTCTGATGAAAGACTAACGTCCGAAGCGTTAAGACCCTCTTCCCGCTACTTCAAGCGTTAACCTAAGATATTCCTTCCATATACTGTACCGATTGTGTTGTTATTTCTGTTTACCTTTTACATACATGTGTATGTATATATATATGTAAATATGTGCGTATATATATATATACATATATATATATATACATATATATATATATACATATATATATATACATATATATATTTACACATATATATATATATACATATTATATATATATATATATATATATATATATATATATATATATATATATATACATATATATATTTACATATATATATATACATATTATATATATATATATATACATATTATATATATATATATATATATATGAATAAAGTGGTCCTTCATCAGTGATCTTCCAACCATCATCGGCATTTCTTCGCTTTAAAGACCATATACCTCCGGTTGGTGCGAGCAACGGCTAAAGAAAGTCGTTGGGACATGTAAATAAAGGGAACAGCGAGAGTGTAAACAAACAAAGATGGTGAAGCAACGAAAAGTGAGGAAGAGCGAGTCAAGTCCAAAAATTTCTATGAATATAAGGTCTCTGAAATCGTGAACGAGAGAGAATAAAGACCATCAAACCTGGTTGAAATGTGAGCAAGGAAGGAATTTCGCACGGGTCTAACGGGAGGAAGAAGGGGTCTAGTCTGTGAATTCGGTAAAGATAAGTTCTGTGAAATCGTAGACAAGGGAGAGAAAAATGCCGACCGGCCTGGATATATAAATATATATATATATATATATATATATATATATATATATATATATATATATATATATATATATATATATATATATATATATACATATATATATTTACATATATATATATATACATATTATATATATATATATATATATATATATATATATATATATATATATATATACACAATGTAAATATCGATATCTATCTCTCTCTCACTCTCTCTTTCTATATATATAAATAAATAAATATAGAGAGGAGGGGGGATAGATAGATGGATAAAAAAGCGAAAGAGAAAGGAGAGAGTGAGAGAGAGATAGAGGGAGCTAGAGGATGAGGGGGAGAGTGTGTGTATGTGAGTGAGTGAGTGTGTGTGTGTGTGTGAGAGGGGGGTGGGGGGTGAGAAGTGACTAGTTGATCAAGGATGTATTGAAAAAGTCAAGAAAGCAATAAGACAAATTGGTCGATACCAAATACTAAGTCAATCAAATGAATGTTCATAGTCAAAATGAAGTGGTTCGTAAAGCAGATGTTTTTGACTTTGTTTGCTTTTGTTGTTGTTTTTTTTTATGGTGGTGATGGGGAGGTTCTTTTTGAGGAGAGGAGATCTAATTCTGGAGCTCCCCATCCGCCTCCCTTCCCTTCTCCTCATCTCACTATTATTCTGTTATTCATTCCCTCTTCAAAGTTACTTAGGCAGCTTGGGCGGCAACGACAGCAACAGCGCTGCATTGGAGATTCTTAAAACTCTGAATTATTTCAGTACAGCAATTGCTGACATAAAGAAGATAATAATAACAATAATGATAATAATGGAAAAAAAATGAAAGAAAAATAAGCAAAGAAACACACACACAAACACACACACACGTTCTCGCGCGCGCATACACACACATAGTGAGCGAGCGAGAGAGAGAGGGGGGGGGGGTGAAGAAAGGAGAGACTCACGCATACATAAGCAAATAACTTATCCACATACACACACACAGGGAAAGAAAGAGTGAGTGAGAGAGAGAGAGACAGAGAGATCCATGCACACACATACAAACAACCCACCCATACACACACACACAGACTCACATAGAGGGAGAGAAAGGGAGAGAGAGAGACTTACACACACACATGCATCTACCCACCTACACACACGCACACTCACTCACTCACACACCCACACGCTCATTCACACACACACACACACACACACACACACACACACATAGTAAGAAAGAAGAAAAAATATCTAAAAAATTAAGTACCAAATAAGATTAAGAAAAATTATTACTCATATTTGGGGAATAAGAGTTCTGGGTTCTGTTGCTTTATCTCTTTTCATTTCTTTTTCTTCTGTTCTATAATTAATTTGAACAACTGTCTGTAAAAAGACGGGAGAGGTTATTGCTGTTCGAATGTTAAGTCCACCATTGAAAAGTCAATGCTTATTAAAAGTGAATTAGTTTTGTGGCTGATTCTATGAAGAACTTTCCTGTTATTTATAGAAAACCACTCATAAGACCTCATTCTTACTTTATTTTACACATTTTTAAGGTGTTTTTTATTTATTGGATTTTTTTTGTGTGTATGTATGTAAGAATGTGTGCGTGCGTGTGTGTGTGTGTGTGTGCTGGTGTGTTTATGTGTGTGTTTGTGTGTTTGTGTGTTTGTATGTGTATGTATGTGTGTGTGTGTGTGTGTGTGTGTGTGTGTATGTGTGTGTGTATGTGTGTGTGTGTGTGTATGTGTGTGTGTATGTGTGAGTGTGTGTGTGTGTGTATGTATGAGTGTGTGTGTGTGTGTGTGTGTGTGTGTGTGTGTGTGTGTTTGTGTGTGTGTGTGTATGTGTATCTGTGTCTATATGTGTGTATGATGTGTATATGTGTGTGCGTTTGTGTGTATGTGTATGTGTGAGTGTGTAAATGTGAGGTAAATGTGAGTATGTAAATGTGATTGTGTGTGTGTGTATGTTTGTGTGTGCATGTATGTGTATGTATATGCGTGTAAATGTGAATGTGGCGTGTGTGTTTGAATTATGTTTATTTATTCGTTGGTTTTATTCTTTTACTTATTTCAGTCAGTAAACTGGGCCATGCTGGGGCACTACTTTGATTTAGTAGATCATATCGACCACAGTCCTTACTTTGTCAAATCCAGTACTTATTTTATCGATCTCCTTGTTTATTTAGTGTAAACAAAGTCGCATACACTTAACATGTATGTGATACCAATGGTTTCTGGGTCCAGTCATGGCCACCATTGTATAATGGATGAGGCTCTTTTAAACTGGCCCTTCATTCAGGCACGTGGACAAAAACAATATATTTATACACACATATACGCAAAAGGTAAACAGAAATAACACAGTACAATGAAGAAATATATTAGTTTAACGCTTGATAGAGTAGGAAAAGAGTCTTTTATCAGAAGATAGAATGAGAAATAAAAATGAAATAGAAAGATAGAGAGTGAAAAGAGAAAGGAACGGAAAGCAAGTTTCTTTTAGAAAAATCAAGTGTATAATCTTTCGGCGGGCTTCTGCAGTTTCCGTCTACCAAATTCTACTCATAAGGTATTGGTCAACCCAAGGAATTTGCTACGTAGCGTGACAGAACCCAGAACCAATTGGTTGTGAAACGAAATTCATTAACCATTTAGCCATGTTTGTTTCTATGTTTTTATTAATAAAGAACAAAAAAATAATAATAATATTGTTGTTGTCGACGTTGCTTCCTCCATTTCCACCACAACCATCATAATAACAACAACAGCACACCACTCCCTGGGTTTTCAATATATTTGATGATTGAATGTTAATTAAAATATTGCCTATATATTTCGCTGGAAATATGTCTTTGATCTTTTATATAATCGATTGTTACTGTCTAACTAGATCTAATTACAACGAGTCTTCTGTAAATCTGTGTCATCGCTTCACATTTTTCAAAAGGGAATTACATTTGGTAGAAAATCAATTTCTTATCCATTATTATTACCATTATTGTTGTTGTTGTTGTTGTTGTTGTTTAGCAAGAGGTCAGTCTTGATCTACGATCAAAAGTGCTCAAGCCGTAACCATCCATCTGTATTCTTGGTACAGATGAACATTTGGAAGTTCACATCTCAATCAAGTGTCTTCTTTCATACCTTTGAGAAGACCCAAGTAAAATTGATTGGACAAAAATGGTTGCAAGGGTCTTCACGAATTGACTTGCTCATGAAATTGAAGAAGTCATACGATATATACGATATATCAAAAAGGCTACATTTTAAAAACAAATGACCATATAATCATGCGGTAACTTGTACGATACGAGTACATGTCTGAATATAAAGTCTTATTCTGTTATTATAACTTTTATAAATCTTTATATCTACATACTGAGCATTTGTAAAAATTGTAAATAAATCGAATGATTCATTTTGATACAGCCTGTGTTTGCCTGAGAATATATTTAAGGGTATAAGTGTCTATGGAATTACTCAGCCACCTCCGCACGTGTAGGATTCATTTGACATAACACTTCTGATTTTATTAAAAATTTAAATAGGAAATAAATAAACATTAAATGAGATAAAGTTTAATCCTTTCATGACCATATCTAACGAAAACCACTCTATTTTAATTAATTAATAAAGAATTTTGAGGGATTTACAAAAAATTCTTGATTTTAAGTGGCAATTTAATATATAGTTCTTACATAAAATCATGTTGGAAGATTTTAATTTAAATAAGAACCTTTTAAAGTAGATGGTTTTAGCCGGGTCGGTAATGGAAGTACAACCTGGGTTTATTTAGAATATAAAGAATAAAGACAAAGGCTAGATAACAATGCGTATGACAGAGAAAACGGGATAAAAATAAGGGGAGTTAGAAAGAATGAGATGAAATAGCGTGTTGGAGAAAAAGGGAGAGAGTGTAACTGGATTTTAGAGATGTGTACAGAGAGAAAATGATACTTTAATACAGATCTTATATATATATATATATATATATATATATATATATATATATATATATATATATATATATATATATATATACAGTCTGTTCGCTTTTTACGCAAACTTGAATTACGCGAATTTGGTTTAGGCGCAGCGTTCACGAACGCATCTTCGCGTAAAAAGCGAACACGGTGTGTGTGTGTGTGTGTGTGTGTGTGTGTGTGTGTGTGTGTGTGTGTGTGTGTGTGTGTGTGTGTATAATAAATGTAATCCGAGTTTTTCGAATATTAATAATAATATTCGATTCGTTTGCAATTATGTAAACAAGCCTCATTTTTAAAGCCATGTCAGTAGAATGAGCCCCTCATTCTTGCTCTTGTGTTGGCATGTAAACAGAACTGTAGATATTAATGTTTCTGGGTATCACCCTTCATCAGTACAGTTCACTGTTCACCTGCCAACTGTCAGAGCTAGTGAAAATGTATGATAATTTCTAAAACATACAGTGACTGATCGGCCTGATTTGCATATTAGCAGACTGGCTGATCAGTCAGATCTGCATATTAGCAGATCCACTTATCAGCCAGATTTGCATACCAGCAGACTGGCCAGTCAGTTTCCTGTATATGAACGATCAATGGCCGGCTTTGCCATATTCAAATAACATTTTTTTAATTTTATATATATATATATATATATATATATATATATATAGTTCGAAATAACAGAAAACAAAAAACAAACAAACGTAGGGGAGTAAATGTTACAAATATTATTAGTTTCACGCTTGGTGAGAGTGGGTGGTATGGTTGCGACGTTTCGGACATAAGCCCTTCTCCCCCCTCTCTACATCAACCATACAACACTCTCCCGATCCCCCTTTCTATATTAAGTAAACTCTCTCCCCTCTCTATACCTACTACACAGAACTCTCTGCCACCCCCCTTTATATGAATTAACACCAAACTCTCCCCCTCTCTATATCTACTACACAGTACTCTCTTCCTTTTTCTCACACTTTTACTCACACACATGATTGTATCTGGCACCTCACGATTGCACAGTCATACCTGCACCCACGTTATATATATATATACACACACACATATATATATATATATATATATATATATATATATATATATATATATATATATATGAATGTATATATAGTGTATTTTGCAATACACTGTATGCTTAATTAAAAGCATTTCGAAGACCTTACGCTATTGTTTTAGAGTAGTGACAGTCTCTAAAAAAATAGCGTAAGGTCTTCGAAATGCTTTTAATTAAGCATACAGTGTATTGCAAAATACACTGTATATACATTCATATATATATATCGCTATTTCAGAGCACCAATTCTAATTTTATATATATATATATATATATATATATATAAACCCTTTTTTTACTCCCTTTTTAATTAACTTTTTTTCACTGAATTTGATAAGATGGATCTTAATACATCGAAACCGGTAATTTCATACACTTTATATACTTCATAAAAATAATAAAAAAAAGAATTGTCCCTCTTTTTTTAATAACACTATCTTTTCAATAATGTCACTTTGACAAATCAAAAAAGAAAAACATACCCTTAAACAACTGCCGTGCTATTTCCAACTTCATCTTTTCTCTATACACACTGTTTTATATAGAGCCTCACTTACCTTTTCTAATATATATATATATATATATATATATATATATATATATATATATATATGAGTGTGTGTGTGTACATATATAGATTTATATATGTGTATTTATGTATATATATATATATATAGTTAAAAGAATAGAGGTGTAACACACAAGTTATTATATATTGGTAAACGGAATAGAAAATGCTGACAAATTGTTCACAGTTGAAAAATGGTTTAATTAGGAATAAAAGAGTATTAGTGATTGTATGGGTTAGTATTCAGTTGTGGTTTTAAGTTTTTAAGTTTTTACCGGTTGCGCATTTCTAAATGCTTTTCAAAAATAATTTTGAGATAGAGTGTCCGTGCTGTTTGCTCTGATCTGATTAGTTTTGGGAATTCTACCTGTTTTTATGTTAAAAAAGTGGCTCCAATTTGCAAAAATTCTTGTGGTCAAAACAATTTTGATTGGTCGGTAGAGGTCATGTGAATGTAAAAAATTGATTTTGCGCCAAGACTGTTTTTATGTTAATATATATATATATATATATATATATGAGTGTGTGTGTACATATATATATACATGTGTATTTATGTATATATATATATATATATATATATATATCCTTTCCTTTGGACTCATAACTCCCGGGGGAGTCGTAAGGGCACTATACTGACATTCTGCGTTCCTTAGGGCATTTTTTAAAACCTGGTGGGTCCTATCATTTATCCAGGTCTTAATACAGCAGATCTCTTCCAGAGAAGGATAGAGGGTGAGAGAAAGGAAGTGTAAAAGAGATATAGATGACGAATCGATCCTAGCACTACACTGGTACTTTTTCTATCGACTTCGAATAGATGACAGTCAACGTTGACTTCAACGGGATTTGAACCGAGAAAGCAGAGAGCTGAAACAGAAACCGCAAAGTATTCTATCCGAAATTGCAATTACTTTGCCAATTCGCCTATCTATCTATCTACCTCAAACAGTTAATCGGCCGATTTGACCTGGCCGATAGATATCGACTAGATTTTCCGACTGTGCCACTGTGGACGTGGATTAATCTTAGCGGAACATCTAGATCGTACCTAGATAGGGTTCTAGTTAGAAATAAAGATAAGGACATGTTAAGCTGTCCACAAATGTTCATGGTTGCCTATTCAGATAAAAAACTAGTGACCTGCATGGTCAACCTTGATAGAACCCATTGACAAGGACCCGGCTACTGGAAGCTGAACTTGTCGTTACCGACATGCAAAGTCTACAGTAGACGGATTAGCACTTTAGTTAAACAGCACTTGACAGGGGCCATTGTCAACAACAGATGGTGGTACTCTCTCAAGAGGGCAGTTAGATTAGACTCGTTAGTTTTTAGTAAAGAATTAGCGTTAAATAGAAATAGGACCGAGAAGGAACTGATAGATAAAGTAGCAGAGGCAATTAGAAGTGGCAACGTAGCCAGCGTGCTAGCAACGAGAAGAGCGTTGGACCAGTTCTTCGACGCAAAGTATGAGGGCTGCGTTGTCAGAAGCAAAATACGTGCTCTGGGTAACGAGGGTGTCAAAGCTGTTAGCTGGGCCCGTGTGACGGAGGCAAAAAGTGGCAACAAGTCCACGATTCGGTCTTTGAAGGACCAAGACGGACGCGTGATACGTGAGCCGAAGCAGATTTGCGCGGCCTTTCAGCAGCACTTTGCTCAGCTGTTCGGGCAGGGCGCCGCGCCGTGAGGGGCTATGGATTTCGGTCCATACCTCGACGGCCTACCGCGACTCTCAGACAGCGAGGCGAAGTTTTGCGAAAGGCCGATTTCAGCCGCTGAGATAGGGAACGCGCTGAGCCAATGCGGCAAACGCAAATCTCCAGGTCTCGACGGTCTACCCTACGAATTTTACGTAGCAATGCCGGACTTGTTCTCCGGTCTCCTGGAAGTGGTCTACTGCAACTGGTAGCAGAACGGGAGAATTCACAGTTCTGTGACCAGGGGCGTAGTCACACTAGCCAGGAAGGACGAGAATAAGGGGGATGACATAGACAACTTCTGGCCCATAACTCTTCTAAACACAGTTACAGATTTTGGCCAAGGTGTTGGCAAAGAGGCTGGCGCTTGTCGTAGAACACCTGGTGGGAGAAGCGCAGACATGCGCAATCCCGACCAGGTCTATACACTACAACCTCCACCTCATGCGATACATCATAGAGAGGGTAGGGTGTAAACCCGGCTTCGGTGGGGTCCTGATCAACTTGGATCAGTCTAAGGCTTTCGATAGGGTTGACCATCGTTACCTGGATGCGGTGCTCGAGGCGGCAGGCTTCGGACCCGTGTTCAGGGGCTGGATTTCTGCTATGCACAACAGCAACATCTGCTCAAGGGTCAAGGTAAACGGCTACCTCTCAGAGGCGTTCCATATCACGCGATCCATTCGACAGGGATGCCCTCTCTCCTCCCTTCTGTACGTACTGACTCTCGAGTCACTACTGCAGAAGTTGGAGCTATTGCAGGGCATCCCTCCGGAACCGAGACTGCGGAAAGCGGCGTGTCAGTAATGGTGTCGAGCACCTCGCAAATCGAGGAAGTTGGCACCTTACTGAAGGAATACGAAAGGTTCACAGGAGCGAAGCTGAACCGAGACAAGTCCATCGGTTTGCAACTCGGATCGTGGAGAGGCAGACCGATGCCTTCCGATGGCGTCGTCGGGCGCTGGACGGAAGGACCGGTAAAGCTGCTCGGGGTCTGGTTTGGTCCGGACCTCCAGATGGAGAAGAACTGGAACGAGGTGACGGCCAAGGTGTTTGCACTCACCCAGAAGTGGGCCGAGTGCAAACTATTCTTGAAAGGTCGAGCGGAGGTGGCGAACACTTTTATAGCGTCCGTCATCTACTACCGCTTGACCGTCGTGCCTTGTACAGCCAAAACGCTCACCAAAATGGAGCGCGCGCTCTTCCAATTCCTTT
>OZ024745.1:32510647-32518147 GCA_964016885.1 Eledone cirrhosa | reverse complement strand
CTTGAGCTCTGCCGTCGGGGTTATACTTTTTCCTATTACCCACTCTACTACCATAAGTATTGAGTACTCTGGTGCGTTATGGTCCATCTGGTTCCTTACCACAATTCCTTCGTTATATACACACACACACACACACACACACACGCACGCACGCACGCACGCACGCACGCACGCACGCACGCACGCACGCACGCACGCACGCACGCACGCACGCACGCACGCACGCACGCACGCACGCACGCACACTCACAGACGCACACACACACACCACACCACACACACACATACACACAAATATATATATATAATGATTTTTACTAGAGGCACAAGGTCATCAATTTGGGAGGAGGAGAAAGTCGAATTAAATGTGTCCCAGTGCGTGACTGGTACTTTATTTTATCAACCCCGTAAGGATGAAAGGCAAAGCTAACCTCGGCGGGATTTGAACATAGAACATAAAGGGCCGTAACTCTATGCCGAAAAGCATGTTGTTCGAGGCTCTAACGATTCTGCCAATTCACCACATTATATATATATAATTGTTTCTACTTTTGGCACAAGGCCAGCAATTATCCCAGTGCATTACTGGTACTTTATTTTATCGACCCCGTAAGGATGGAAGATAAAGTTAACCTCGGCGGGATTTGAACTCTGATCATAAAGGTTTGAACTCTATAATGTGGTGCAGGTATAACTACACAATCATAAGAAGCCAGATTCAATGTTTGAGAGTACGTGAGAGTAAGAAAGAAGAGCATGAGGGGTGGGGGGGGGGGAAGAGTTACAATGTCATCCATAAGATTACGTGAAGAAATAAATTGATTAATTAACTAATTTTCTAATTAGCTGGTTATACACCGGAAATGAAATATAACTGGGATGTCTTTTTATTGGCAGCATAAACCCCCAAAGTACAATATAACGTTGAGTTAACTAAAGCATTAAACTCCTGTTCCTCGAGTAATGTTAGTTTCAGAAGATCCCGTTAAGGGTGAAAGCAGCGATTCTTTGCTTAAACTTTAATCTGTTATTTTAATAAATATATATATATATAAATGAAAGGTATAGAAAGTATTGTAGCAAGAGGCCAACAGTATTCCATAATATATATATATATAATATATATATATTTATTAAAATAACAGATTAAATTTAAGCAAAGAATCGCTGCTTTCACCCTTAACGGGATGCAGGTTCGTACGTATGTAGGGCGTGTGTATATGTGTACTTCATGTTTTGGTTGATTTACGCTTCAGAACATTTGTGTATTTACATGTAGGTATGTGTGTGCGCTTGTTATATACGTATTTATTTATTTATATACGTTTATTTAATTATTTATTTATTTGTATACACGCGCGCGCACACACACACACACATATTTATATGTGCGTGGTTTTGTATACCTATGGCAAGTGTTTTCGCGTATGCTTGTGTATGTACGTATTTGCATGCGTGTATGTATTTATTTAATTTCTATTACCTCTGTATTGTATTTTATTTACTTTATTCTTAACTCTGAAGCGGAGATTCATTCGGTTTCCTAGTTAGAATTTTAGTCTACGACTTCAGCTATACCATTTACGTGGTTTTGTCTTTGCGTGCAATTGTTCTCCAAGCCCCACATATGACGTATTATCTTCGTTTTTTCCGTTCATTGCCAGAGAACGTCTCTATGAACCACCTAAGAGAACATTAGTCAACGACTTCTTTTATACCATAAACGTGGTTCTGTCTTTGCGCGTAATTGTTTTTCACTGCTCCTATTAATAACGTATTATATTCGTTTTTTCCCGTTCTTTGCCAGGGAACGTTTCCACGAACCAAAGTATCGTCTTCCTGTCTTCCTCCGGTTGCAACGTTTTTTGAAATATCCACCTCTGCGTTTACAGATTGACTTTGTTAGTTTCAGAAGATCCCGTTAAGGGTGAAAGCAGCCATTCTTTGCTTAAACTTTAATCTGTTATTTTAATAAATATTTGCTCTACGGTTCTTATATATTTGATATATATTTATCCTTATCGAGCCCTCTTTGGATTTTAGTCTTCAAATTTATTATTATTAAGTATTATTATTATTAAATCCCGCCGAGGTTGACTTTGCCTTTCATCCTTACGGGGTCGATAAAATAAAGTACCAGTAATGCACTGGGTAATTGCTGGCCTTGTGCCTAAAGTAGAAACAATTATTATTATGTATTTTGCGAAATCCAGAGACTTTCAATTATGACCAGAAGTCGACCCTAAATATTACTAATAGCTCTAGGAAAGCCATGAACGACACCACATCTTTTTAACTTTGATTTTGAAAGTAGGTTTATAATTATCAATTTTCATTATGTTTTTATAGCTGTCTCGGTGGCCTAGTTGGAGGAATCATAGACAGTACTGATGTTCGATCCTGGTTGGGAGTAGGGTTCCGGGTAAACCTTTTCAGTTTTTTTCTATTGGTTGAAAAATAAAAACTGAAAAAGTTTACATGTACCTCTTGACCAGGATTGAACCCAGGGCCAGGACCCCCACCGTCTCTGGTAGCTACCGCTAGGCCACAGAGACAACCACGATAATCTTATGAAAATTCATAGTTATAAACCTACTTTAAAAACAAAGTGTTGTGGTGTCGTTCATGTCTTTCTTAATGTCAACTTAAGGTCAACTTCAAAATCATTTGGATGTTCCATAAACTACATCCTCGTTTTGTTTCTCATCTATCTAGACTATATTTTAATCTGTAATCCATGTTTCATTTCTGTTGCCCCTCTGTATATGTTATGTTTATACCATTACTTATTTGCATAGGGAACTTTTCCGCGAACCAAAGTATCGTCTTCCTGTCTTCCTCCGGTTGCAACGTTTTTTGAAATATCCACTTCTGCGTTTACAGATTGACTTTGTTAGTTTCAGAAGATCCCGTTAAGGGTGAAAGCAGCCATTCTTTGCTTAAACTTTAATCTGTTATTTTAATAAATATTTGCTCTACGGTTCTTATATATTTGATATATATTTATCCTTTGGATTTTAGTCTTCAAATTTATTATTATTACTCACCGAGGTTAACTTTGCCTTTCATCCTTACGGGGTCGATAAAATAAAGTACCAGTAATGCACTGGGTAATTGATGGCCTTGTGCCAAAAGTAGAAACAATTACTATAATATATATATATATATGTATATTTATTAAAATAACAGATTAAAGTTTAAGCAAAGAATCGCTGCTTTCACCCTTAACGGGATCTTCTGAAACTAACAAAGTCAATCTGTAAACGCAGAACTGGATATTTCAAAAAACGTTGCAACCGGAGGAAGACAGGAAGACGATACTTTGGTTCGTGGAAACGTTCCCTGGCAAAGAACGGGAAAAAACGAATAATACGTAATTAATAGGAGCGGTGAAAAACAATTACGCGCAAAGACAAAACCACGTTTATGGTATAAAAGAGGTCGTAGACTAATGTTCTCTTAGGTGGTGCATAGAGACGTTCTCTGGCAATGAACGAAAAAACGAAGATAATAACTTTTGTATTGTATTTATTTACTTTGTTCTTAACTCTGTAGCGGAGATTCATTTGGTCTCCTAGTTAGAATTTTAGTCTACGATTTCTGCTATACCATTTACGTGGTTTTGTCTTTGCGTGCTATTGTTCTCCACGCTCCACATATGACTTATTATCTTCGTTTTTTCGTTCATTGCCAGAGAACGTCTCTATGCACCACCTAAGAGAACATTAGTCTACGACCTCTTTTATACCATAAACGTGGTTTTGTCTTTGCGCGTAATTGTTTTTCACCGCTCCTATTAATGACGTATTATTCGTTTTTTCCCGTTCTTTGCCAGCGAACGTTACCACGAACCAAAGTATCGTCTTCCTGTCTTCCTCCGGTTGCAACGTTTTTTGAAATATCCAGTTCTGCGTTTACAGATTGACTTGTTAGTTTCAGAAGATCCCGTTAAGGGTGAAAGCAGCGATTCTTTGCTTAAACTTTAATCTGTTATTTTAATAAATATTTGCTCTACGGTTCTTATATATTTGATATATATTTTCCTTATCGAGCCCTCTTTGAATTTTAGTCTTCAATTTTATTATTATTACTATATATATATGTATATGTATATATATGTATTTAATATATATATATATATATATGTATATATTTAAAAAATATATATGTATGTATTTAATATATATATATATGTATTTAATATATATATATATATATATATGTATTTGTGGTTGTGAGTTCGATATATATATATGAGGTTGTGAGTTCGATTCCCAGACCGGGCAAGACATTTTATTTCACGGTGCCCCTTCTATCTGGAGTTGCGACCGATAGATAATATTAGCAATTGGAAAGACCAATGGAAACATTGTTTCCTCGGTCTGATTTGACGAAAGTCGATCGCTCCTCTTATATATGTATTCTATATATATATATATATATATATATGTGTATTTAATAAATATATATATATGTGTATTTAATAAATATATATATATATATATATATATATATGTATTTAATAAATATATATATATATATATATATATATGTATTTAATAAATATATATATATATGTATTTAATAAATATATATATATATGTATTTAATAAATATATATATGTATGTATTTAATATATATATTTATATACATGAATTTGTAAACAGAAATTATATCTTTTACTATCAATGTACAACTATTAGCAATGGAGACAGTCAGTTTTGTGATGTACTTCTTATATATGCATATATATATATATATATATATATATATATATATATATATATATATATATATATATATATATATATATATATACACACTTTCATACTTTCATGCAGTTTTGTGCAATACATCTAGGAGACAACTTAATTTATACCTGATAATTCTTAATGAAGTACATCACAAAACTGATTGTCTTCATTGCTAATAGTTGTATTGATAGTAAAAGATATAATTTCTGTGTAACCAAAGTGTACGATAATGTTATATCTGTATATATACAGAGTGGGTAACAGAGACTGCATCAATTTGTATATAAATATACACATCTTTAATATGAAGACGTGTAAATATGTCATAAATACTAATTTCCCTGTAAATTGAAAGAATAATAAACACCTTTAATCGATTTTCAGACCTAGTTGGCTGCTGAGCGCAATTCTTAATATATATCTTAATTAACTACCAACACAAACGCTAATTATATGTAAATTAATACGTCCATTTCATAATACTACTAAGAGCAAATACTCCCTTTAGTCCTCGATGCATTTCCCTGTATATGCATTTTCAAATGTGGCGGTTCATTAATGTGCTTAATGAAATCTATGTAGGAGAAATGTCTTTCTGTCCATCTCAGAAAGTTTAGTGAAGTTTGTTTCTTCTTTGTAGTGCAAATTATGTAGACATCTTATTGATAGTATTAGGTCGTATTCTTTTTCCGGGATGACATCTTCTCAACATATTTGAGCAGCTTAAATCTCAGTTAATATTCTCTAGTAAAATGTAAATACCGGTTAGACCTGTCAACTCTCCTCGTTAGATGGGGAGATCTCCCACCCACTTTGGGGTAGGTGAAAAATCTCTTCTCTTGTGAAAATGGGTATAGCTTTCATTATGTAAAATCTCCCCATTTTGCCTCATTTCTCCCCGTTTTGGGGAACTTTTTGTCATGGTACTCTCCGTTTGGGCTTTTAGAGGTTGGCAGGTCTGACCGGTAGTTTCGAATAAATGAAATTGGACGTCAGTGGTCACCATTTTAGGGATATTTTTGTATAGTTCAAACGTAGGGTTGACTTTTTTTAGCCTACCATTTTATTCAATTCCGCTGTCACCATTTTATTAGTGGTTAATGGTCGTGTTTTTCTCGACTGGGTGGGAGAGGGGGGCACCATTTTACTAGTTGAAGAAGAAATAGCGACAGAAGGAAATGAGGTTCAAAAGTTAATGGTCGCCAAAGTTAATAATTATCAAAAATTTAGTGATTAATTATTTGAAGTTTGCTTTCCGATAAGCACTTATTTAATTATGTTATTATTCGAATGAATTAACATCCATCGTATAATAGAAGGAGACAGTCTTGCTTTTAACATATTTATTAATCAGCTTGAAATTTGACGAATCCATTTGAATTAATATTACGAGACCATAAAAATAAATGAAAAAACTATTGCAAGAGAAAATTAGATTGTTTCAATTAGCATTATATTAATACTTTAGAGTTTATAGTCAATAAGTTCATTCATACGTAGGTGTAGTCAATAAATGTGAAAATTGATAAGGTCTGCTTATATATAACGTAGATATTGTGAAGATGCTTTTAGTTTTGAAACAACACACGTGGAAGCATTTAGATTATAGAGATTCTTCAATGTTTCTGTCAATTCCTATCGTTTATATACATTTTTATGATATCAATGTTGGCTCCTAAGAAAGCTTACAAAATAATTTTGAGAAATAGTATTGTAATATCATTGATAAATGGTGGTTTCTGATTTAGGCACGAAGCCAACGATTTGGCGGAGGGGAAAGTCGATTAAATCGATCTTGGTGTGTTACTGGTACTTTATTTTATCGACCACGTAGGGATGAAAGGCAAAGCTAACCCCGGCAGGATTTGAACTCAGAATGTAAAGGGGCGTAACTATATGCCGCAAAGCATGTTGTCCGACACTCTACCGATATTGCCAATCTACCACCCTAAAATATTATTGATATTCTTTAAATAATAACTATTAACAGAATTTGAAATGTTTAGAATATGCCATTGAACTAAATGTCCAAGAATTGAACCTGGATCAACAGATATATTTCTGTACAGGAGAAATTAATATGAACATTGTAATGGACTAATCCAAAATCAAACCTTTCCGTGTGTCTCTAGAAAACGTCCAGTAGCGTAGACCAAATAATTTATTCTTTTTACAATAAAAAATTTCTTTTGTATTAATTGATTATACAGGTATAACATTACAAAATCAAAAGATAAAGCAAATATAATAGTCTTTACTACGATAGTATGTTATAGCCCCCCCCCCCCCTCTCCGAAAGTGTGTGTTGAGTTAGTTTTGTGTCTGTACGTTCGGTTGGTGGAAACGTAATATTAAGTACATTATGTACATGTGTAATTTCTGAAGTATGCTACAATTATATTATCCAATGCATTTTTCAATTTTAAATGTTAGAATGTTGATTTGAGAGTATTTAGCTACTATTTCTAGCAGAGAGCCTTCAACATCTAAAAGCGATAGATATTGATAATGGTATATAATATTTTTTATGCAGGGTATCCTGAGACATGAAAACTATTTCAAGGGTTACACATGGTTGAAAAGGTTGAGAAACGCTGCTGTAGATGAAAGCATGATTTAAAGAGTAAAGAGACATAAGCCAACTGAATTGTCTTTAGGAGAGAAAGAAAGCAAAGCTATGACCAAAGGTGTACTTGTCGTAGTCATCCCAAATTATACAACAGAAGAAATCGTGCGTTTTTATCA
>OZ024745.1:32500647-32503147 GCA_964016885.1 Eledone cirrhosa | reverse complement strand
TGTGTGAGTGTGGGTGTGTGTGTGTGTGTGTGTGTGTGTGTGTGTGTGTGTGTGTGTATGTGTGTGTGTGTGTGATGTGTGGGAACGTGATCATGTCACATCTTCCTCAGTATCCGTGAGAGAATGCTAGATACGGATGTTTCAGGATTTTTTTTTATCCATCTTCAGTGGCGCCTACTCGGTATTAAGACAAGAATAAATTGCCTCATTTACATATAGTGCAATCTTGACTAGCTGGGGTTAGCACAACAGGATTCACAATAGTGGTGTATATAAATGTATATAAATTATAATGTAAAATAAACTTATATAAATATCGAAATGGATATTTTAAGATGTGATCATGTAATGGCTACCTCAGTATCCGTTTGAGAACGCGGGGCTCTTGTGTTTCAAGATGTTTTACCAATCTTCAGTAATCACAAGTATACTTTGGAATATTTCACATAGGACCAACTGACTAAAAACTAAAATAAATTTCAGCACACCTTGCTTATGCAAGGGACCTTATGCAAGGGACCTCCACAACAACCTATTGAATGTCAAACTGGTGACAGTGCAATATTCTGTGATAACAGACACCGTACAGGTGTATGTCTGATACGATACACATTGTGTTGAATTAAATAGCAAAATCAACAAAATTTCTCTTATGAATAACAAAAAATAATAAAAAACAACCAAACACAAAAGGCATCAGTGGATGGAAGAGAAACAAAAAGATTCTTAATGTGATTCAGTTGAAACCTGAGCAACAACAGGGTGACCGAGAGCAAAGTATTGCCCATCAATCACAGATGAAAACTGATGATTTACACATAACAGGGATATTTTTCAGCCTGTTATGAACGATACTGGCATATCTTTAAAAATGCCATATTAAAGTTTTTTTCACTGAATTCAAATCTAATTATATGTCGCATATTTTGATTGTAATTACAAATTAATCACTACTCCCCTTGATAGCTATATAATTTTTCCAGGACTTATCTAGATTGTAATATTATAGTGGATTGGCAGTATCGGTAGAGAGTCGGACACCATGCTTTGAAGCATAGAGTTACGTCCCTTTATGATCTGAGTTCAAATCCCGCCGAGGTTAACTTTGCCTTTCATCCTTACGGGGTCGATAAAATAAAGTACCAGTAATGTACTGGATAATTGTTGGCCTTGTGCCTAAAATAGAAACAAATATTATAAGTACGTTTTTTTTTCTTTAGTAAATCAACAGATTAGTGGTGAAATGATTAGTGCGACCATGGTCTTGCCAATAGAGAGAGAGGGGGAGGGGGGAGAACGAGAGCATGTGTGTCTGTGTGTGAGTGAGAGAGAGAGGAGATGGAGGAGGGGAGGTAACGATCGTGTATTTGATTAGTACTTTACTTATTGACCCAGATGTGATGGAAAACACAATCAACCGCGGCCATATTTGAATTCAGAATGTAGAAGGTCGGAACAAATACACAAAGCATTTTCTCCGACGCTCTACTGACTCTCCCAATTTTCCACCTTTTCTAACGTTAAACAACGTAGATATTTTTTTTTTTTTTGTATTCTTCGTTTAAGAGAAATTTAACCCTTTCATTATCATATTTCTAATGAAATTATACCTCTTATGTGTTTCAAATCATTTTGAAAATGACAAAACACGTGGAATAATTTAATAAAATAACATCAGTTTATGAAAAATTTAGTTTAGAAAATTACTTCACAAAAATTTATAGAATATAATTATGCAGTTTCTACTCTTGCTTGCTAGGGGAAAACTAAAATGTTCTTTCATATAATATTCCCAAGAGAATCCTCAAGCGAAGGAACAGCTTTCAGGATTCTGATTCCCTGGAAAAACAAAAACAACAAACAAACGAAAAAAATCCAAACGTTTCTTGAATCAACTAACTACAAAACAATTGTATGTAAGAAACCTAATTCGGCTCAAAAGAACGAGACGCTGGATGTTGTTTCATTGATACATGTATTTAATCCACAGCCTTGTTATTTCTACAGCAATACAAACAAAATATCGGCCATACTTGCTTTGATACACTATTTACCAAAACTTCTGAAACTCAACTTGAAATGGATAGCAACTTTTATATCAGTAACATTGCAGGTTTTATTTCTATTTCTATCTATCTATTTCTGTTTATTTATTTATCTATTTATTTATTTATTTTGTCAGTTAACCAAAATTTATTTCAGCTCGAATAATCATAACTTGATCCATTAAACTCGGTATTTATGCGTATAGACGTCTCGAAGAAAAGTCATACAGAGAAATAAATAACTAGAGCAATACACACACACAGTCATCCATATGTGTGTGTGTGTATATATATATATATATATATATATATATATATATATATATATATATATATATATATATATATATATATATATATATATATATATATATATATATATATATATATATGTATATATATATATTGTGTATATATATATATATGTATATTGTGTGTGTGTGTGTATATATATA
>OZ024745.1:32493147-32498147 GCA_964016885.1 Eledone cirrhosa | reverse complement strand
TTGAACTAAAAATGTGAGACATCAAAATATAAGTATCCTAAACTGGCTTTTGCTGTTTTGGGCTTTTCCTCAATGTTTCATATTACACCCAGATATAGTATTTTAACAACAACCTCAAGTAATTTCTAGCCATTCTAGTCGGCAAAGATGATCAGACCTTACTATGTCGAACACCAATTTACATACAATCTTCTATGCATTTCACTACAGATCTTTCATACCCTTTTCAATGCAGTGACACTCACTGAGTTACAACAGCTAATAGCTCGGCCATGTAACATCTGAAATCTCTCTTACTTACTATCACTAACTGAGAGGTAGTATTTTAAATATAAACTATAATAAAGTAAGAAGCGCGGGATTGCGTACGGTTTATAATTTTTTATCCCCTTAGTAAAATAAGTTGGATTACTTTGAATAAATAATGAATGAATATTACATAATTTATCTACTAAATTTCGTGGCTGTTCATTAAATATATTTTATTATTTATTTAACGATTCACTTCTTTAAAATTTTCAAATGTCTACACTAGAAAATTAGTGACGGCAATATATTTCCGTCACTAATTTTCTCCTAATGCAGTTGATATATAATATCGTATTTTTTTTAATGTATCATGGATTACGTTACTGATTAAATAAGAGAGTGTAACACAGTCTTCGTTCAATTTCTGTGTATATTGTCAATTACGATTTTATTTGATGTATCATATCTACATGCATATATACTTGCGTATAATATCAATATACACACTACACATACTAGCAGAAAACCATCCGAAGGGTGGTTTTTCTGCTTGTATTAATAAATGCACCGAACAAAAACTACTTTCATTTCACAAACGTCTGCAACCTGTCAAGCCACCCCAACTTTTGCCAGTATTTTAGTTCCCCGATAGAGTCGTAGAGGCGCCGTAGTAGCATATGTGATATTTTAAACTTAGCGGAGCCCACCTCCAGGTCCGATGACAGCAGATTTTTTTTCCAGAGAAGGAGAGAGGAATTGAGAAGAATAGACCTTAGTACTGGACTGGTATTTTTTTTATCGATCTCGAAAGGATGACAGTCAAAGTTGAACTCAAAATGCAGAGAGCTGGAACAAATACCACAAAGTATTCTATCTGATGTCATTAAATCTCCAAATCATATACTATCGTCTTAAAAAAAGGTACGTTGGATAATGTGGCCCTGGGATCCCTACACACAAGGAAAAAATATGATAGTCGTGGCTGGAATACCTTGATCATAGGATGTTTTAGTCAGGTTGACTTCGAGCTAAACAATAACGACCACAAACCATAATTTTTCTAGCATGTTCGCTTACTATAGCTGAAATACAATATCTTGCTGGGCTATCAAGCCTGACAGCTAAGCAGGAAGTCTCCTAATAGGATGCTTCATAGAATCCTATGTTGATAGATCCCATCTCTCTCCCCCCCCTCTCTCTCGCCCCTCTCCACCCATTCTACCAACTCAGAATTCAAATTGATTTCTCTAACACACATATTTATTTTCTTTACTTTATAAGCTCGTTTCCAATCTCAGCTAGCGACCCACATTTTTCCATGGATGACAATACACTTACATTTTCCGTGCACAGCAGACTGTCTACATGTAACTTTAATATTTATTAACTTTCATTTACCTACAGAGCCTCCGTTACAGTAACGGCTCAGCAGCCTAATTTGCATATCGAGTTATATATATATATATATATAGGTAAGTTATTCCGGGTTGAATCGGAGGTAACCACAGTAAGTAAGGTACTCAATACATAGCAGAGTATAAAAGTTTTAATATAGATGAGATTCTACAGGACTAGAACTGTTTCATTCTTTAGAAATCATCAGGAATCTGGCTTTGCAAAATAAATGTTGTGGTATTTATATCTTTTCAGGTGGTAGGAGAGAGTGGAGAGTGGGATGGGTGGAGGTCATTGGTTGAAAGAAAAGGGAATTCATTAAAAGCTAATTCTTTAAGGCTATAATTTATATTTAGAGTGACAAAGGCAGATAGAATTCTATAAACAAGTTCAGATTGGGGTTCCACTCCTTATTTTTAAGTTTCTCTTAAGCTAACAATGCCTATATTTCAGGTGTCTATAAGATGGTTGGGGGTCGGTCATGGTTGATGGATTTAAAGAAAAGGGAAATTCTTTAAAAGCTAATTCTTTAAAGCTCTACTTAGAGTGACAAAGGCCAAGAGAATTCTATAAACCAGTTCAAAATATTGGGTGTCTATCATTATTGTCATATTTCTCTTAAGCTATATTCCAGGTGTCAACACACACACACACACACACACACACACACACACACACACACACACACACACACACACACACACACACACACACACACACACACACACACACACACACATATATACATATATATATACACACATATATACTCTCGCTTCCACAATACACAACAAACCCACACCACACGATACAACCAACAACGTAGGCCACCTATAACACCACAATCCAACATGGCACATAGAAACACACATCCATACTCGCAATACAGGAACACCCCATTCAATCTACAACCACGAACCCGAACCACATTTTACAACAACAAGGAATATAACAAACACAGGAGACCACTTAACATCAGCAGACAACCCCTCTACCCCAACCATTTTTTAGACACATCACAAAATTCCCTTACCAACACTTGCACAGACAAAAACACAAGCCAAACCTCAACAAGAAAGAATGGGAAGAATTAAATAAATTAAAAACCGACAGAACCATTACAATTAAAGAGGCTGATAAAGGGAGTACAGTAGTCCTAATGGAGACATAATTCTATATCAACTTAGCGCTCTCCACTTTGGAAAACGAAACATACTACGAAAAGGTTGAACACTACAATCAACAGAAAATTATGAGAAACCTAAAAACTCTGATCAACCAATACAAAGAAGGACTCACTAACAAGGAATTCAGCTTCATCACAGACTTCACAAGTAAATCCAGCCTTTTATACGGTATCCCTAAAGTACATAAAAGCGAATTAATAAGTAAGGCATGCAAGGAAGCCACAGACATAGTCATCAATGTCCTCTCACCCAATGATCTCAAATTAAGACCTATAATAGCAGGCCCCGCTTGCGAAACCCACCGCCTTAGCAACTTCATTGATACCCTTCTCAAGCCTTTTCTCAAACACATCAAAAGCTATATAAGGGACGACCTAGATATGCTCAACCACCTCCCTAATATGCCCCTTTCTGAACAAACCCTACTAGTGACGTTCGATGTAGTCAACCTATACTCCAACATCCCCCACAACCTAGGAATAGAAGCTATCCAATTCTGGCTGGATAATTACCACAATGAACTCCCACAACGCATCAAAAAAGAATTCGTGATAGAGGGACTCAAATTTATCTTGGAGAACAATTACTTCGTTTTCAATAACAAATCCTACAGGCAGAAATCTGGGACCGCTATGGGAACGAAAACAGCCCCCACTTATGCCAACCTAGTCATGGGATACCTGGAAATCACCCTCTACACTAAAGTACTAAACAAATTTGGAAACACTCTCCACTTACACATAGAAAGGAACTGGAAGCGATATCTAGATGACTGCTTCATCCTTTGGCACGAAAACATCGAGAAACTTAAAGAATTTCACACCCTTATAAATGGGCTGAACACGAATATTAACTTCACGATGGAATACAGCCAACAACAACTCCCCTTCCTCGACATCGTCATTAAGATCCATAACAAAAAAATAGAAACAGACATATACTACAAGCCCACAGACTCCAAACAATATCTTCCTTTCAACTCTTGCCACCCTAGACACGTTAAAATTAATATTCCCTACAACTTAGCCAAGAGAATCTATACTATAGTCTCCAATAAAAACACCTGCTACTTACGGCTACAAGAACTAAAGGACACACTCATAGGCAGGGACTACCCTGCATCACTAATTGACAATGGAATCCAACGTGCCCTAAAACTCAGTACCCAGGACCTTACACACCCTAAAGTAAATCAACCGAAACTAAAAGCTCTTCCATACATCTCCACACACAACCCCCTCAACAATGAGGCTTTTGACACCATCCTCCAGAACATCCCTGTGTTGAAAAAGGGCCATAGAATGAACCAAATCCTACGAACACACAATATCATAAAGAGCAAAAGACAATCTAAGTCAATGAAAAACGTCCTAACACATGCCAAAGTACTGCCAACCACAACAACGAAACCCACAGTAAAAAAATGCGATAGACCCAACTGTGGCATATGCATCAACCTAATAGAGGGTTCGGAATTCTATTTCAAAGAAGGACAACGTTTTATAGTAAAACACAATTTCACATGCGCATCAGAAAATCTAAAATATGTATTAACTTGCTCAGGTTGTCGAGAACAATACATAGGCCAGACCAAAAACAGCCTCCGCCAACGCATGACTGTCCATAGATCCCAAATTAAAATACGGGAATACAGGAAAATACCACTGAGTGAACACATTGATACCTGTGCCGCCCAAAATCATCCCAACTTCAGAATCTTTCCCCTCTACAAATTTAAAGATAATGCCACCCACACCCAGCGCATCAGCAAGGAATCTCACTTTATTAACAAATACAGACCCCGTCTAAACACTTCTCCCTAAGACGAACCCACAACATACACACGTCAACATACATACTTACATCAGCATACATCTCTATCCACATATAAACACAATGACATACGTAAACACACATGTTCTATGGTGCAACACAAATATACACAAATTTGCATACCTTTTGATGTCTATATATATAAACGTCCCGACACACACACATACATATACGCACACATGCATTGCACACTGATGGGCACACATATTTGCACACAAGTATTCCAATACAGCAAGGCCTAACGGATTCCCCTTGCAGTACGTACAATCTGGACACTCACACACACCTCAGTATTATGCCAATACTATATATCATTTCACACCTTTTATTATTAAG
>OZ024745.1:32383147-32483147 GCA_964016885.1 Eledone cirrhosa | reverse complement strand
ATATATATATATATATATATATATATACACATATATATATTGGTTGCCAGGAGATGAAGGGGGCCCGCCCACATATAGAATGCTATTATTTAATTTTTATAATGAATAAATAACATTTTTGAAAAATACATACACTGGAAACAAAACAGCAATCACATTTTTGCGGACATATATCTTACCTTCTCCAATAAAAAATATTATATATTTTGCGAAATCCAGAGACTTTCAATAATGACCAGAAGTCGACCCTAAATATTACTCTAGGAAAGCCATGAACGACACCACATCTTTTTAACTTTCATTTTGAAAGTAGATTTATAATTATCAATTTTCATTATACTTTTGTAGCTGTCTCGGTGGCCTAGTTGGAGGAATCATAGAGGGTGGTGATCCTGGTCTGAAGTTCGATCCTGGTTTTTTCCATTGGTTGAAAAATAAAAAGTGAAAAAGGTTACATGTACCTCTTGGCCAGGATTGAACACAAGGCCAGGATCTCCACCGTCTCAAGTACCTACCGCTAGCCCACCGAGAGAACTACGATAATCTTGAGAAAATTCATACTTATAAACCTACTTTCAAATTTTTCAAAATAAAGTATTGTGGTGTCGTCCATATCTATCTTAATGTTATTGCTCCTACTTAAGGTCGACTTCTAAATCATTTGGGCCTTCGATAAACTGCAACTTCATTTTGTTTCACATCTATCTAGATTATATTTTAACCTGTAATCCATGTTTTATTTCTGTTGCACCTCATTTCTCCCCCCTCTCTTTCTCTCTGTGATATCTGGATCTACTATAATAAAAAATAAAATAAAAAGGGCGAAGAAAAATTAATTTTCACATATATGTTCATTCAGAGAAGAGAGTTCATTTCTCTGTTCACTCTACTCTGCTTATAGAAGAGAAATGAACTCTCTTCTCTGAATGAACATGTATGTGAAAATTAATTTTTCTTCCCCTTTTTATTTTCATTTTATTATTATTATTATCACTATCTGTACAAATATGCAACTTAACAATATTTTGCATATCTGCAATTGACAATGCATATAATGCTGAAACCGGTATTGTAAATAAATTAATGTTTTGATATCTCACTGAAAAAATCTCTTCAACATTTTCTACTGAAAGAATCTTTTTCCTTTCTACTATTTGCTTTCATATATATCAACTCGTGTGTTACTCTTCTACATTCGATATATATATATATATGTGTGTGTGTGTGTGTGTGTGTCTGATGGTAGCTAAGGTGCTTCCATAGGCGGTATGCCGGTTGAGCACTCTATGCTCTTACAGAGCAGAGTATGATATAATAGAAAACGAAAAATCAGTGATGCATCTGAACTCAATTTATTGTGTGTTACAATTGTTTCGCCGGCGGACAGCTCGAGACACGATCATTGTGTGGATCTGTCTGATTCTGGATCTGCAGGTTCGACGGACACGTCTAATGATTTCGGAGCAAATTCCTTCACTGGGGTGTTAACGTCAAAAACATCCTCTTCACGCGTCCTGTTATTGGCTGCTGCTTTTCTACGTCATCGTAAATCTGACCAACAGGTGTGAATTCTACTGACCATCAGCTGTTCCTTTCTGCCACACTTCGATGAATTACAACTTAAGGAGAACAAATAAAAAAAAAATAAGTCCCATACCAGGCCCGCCAGCCTAGTAGAGTGCCTCTTACTACGGTCCTTGAAAGAGTTCGTGTGGTTATACATCCGCGATTTAAAAGTCGTGGATGTTGCGCCGATGTAGGTGCGCTTTATATTGTGTGTGCTAACCACACATTTATATACCAGACCCTTCGTCGGGCATCTGCCCGCTCTGCAGTTGCACGTTCTGTCGTTATGTTGTTCATTTCGGACGCCTGGCCCGTTTTCTTATCTGACTTGGTCGTAATAATTCATGTTTTCTGTTGCCAACATTGCCGTTTGCATTATCTCAAGAGTGGGTGTGACTCAATTTCGTCGCGAATGAATTCGTTTCGTGGACAACAAAAATGTAGCCAAATAAACGGAGGAGCTTTTTCAGCAAGGAGTTGTTGAAAAGAATCAATCCGGCAACGACGATAAACTTCGGGGTTTAACACAAAATCCTAAACATGAACACTGAGTGTTTGGCAAAAGCAAAAGTAGTCGAATATACCCAGCTTACCTAAGTATGCCGTTCTCGTTGACCACGTCTCGTGCTTATATAGCAGGGTGGCGCAAACGAGTGTTTTCATAGATACGAATTTGGAGCCAGATCAAAGTTGGCTTTCAAACGGATAGAATGCAATACACTGATCTTCATTTTGGATTGCAGTAGTGACGATAGAGAAAATATATTTGAATTGGTCCATCTCATTCATTGAGTAAGACGTAAATCCATTCAGAGGACGAGGTAAGTTGATTTTCATGCTAACATATGTCACGTAAGCACTGAGGCGTTACACGGTTGATTGGGTATCCACATAGTCGTCGCCTTATTATCACCTTGCCATCCAGTCACTGGTATAGTTGAAGGATGCTGAAAATAGAATTTAGTCCTGGTGGACAGCTGAAGGAATTTCAAAAGAGCCGGCTACCCCGATGTAACAGCGAATCTTTGTTCACTTAATTAAATCTACCAGCTTCATAGGTAGTACATCCACATTAAAGGCTACCACGATATCTACAAAACAAGGGCTGATCTGCTGTGGTAGCTCCAACGTTGTAACACAGAGCTTCCGTTACAGTTTTGGGTTTGGAGGGACTTCAGCCTATATACTGTATCTCTGTATTATTATTATAAGCTCACGCTTTGCACACCAAGCTTATCTTTGCCTTTCATCCTTACGGGGTCGATAAAATAAAGTACCAGCAATGCACTGGGTCAATTTAATTGACTTTCCCTTCCCCCAAATGTGTTGGCCATGTGCCTAAATCAGAAACCATATTAGCTCACGCCTTTTATCCCCAATACAAGACTAAGAAAGTCATTAAAAACATGATCATACTAACATATTTAGAGTCAATAGGAAATCAATGTAGTAAAAACCAGAGCACAAGTATATTGAAACAAATTATATGTATTTGTTTTTTTGCTTTTTAAAACTACATTGTGTTTTTTGATAATGATAGACATAACATTCACAGCTATTGACATCTTTGATGGTATAACAATAGCTATGGTGGTTACTAGAGAAGGGGGGGGGGGGGAACTACTACTACTACCACTACCATAGTGCCCATATCAATATCCAAATAGGCAGAATTGATAGTGCTTCGAATAAAATGCCATTGCAGTATTCGTTGTGGCTCTTTACATTCTGAATTCAAATCCCACTGAGAGAAGTATTAAGGTTGATTTAAACAACCTTGTCGTGCCCACACATTTTCTGGCCTTGTGCCTAAATTAGAAATCAATATGCAAGTCTTACCATTGGGCCCACGTTACATACACACGCCTCCCACCCTATCCAACTCTCAGCTTGGTGTTTGATCGAATTACAAGGAAGGATTGAATGAATGAATGAATGAATAGACCGAATAGATTCGTAACATTTATACTCTTTAAGACCGTTAATTTGACCGCTTTGTAACATTTATATTCCTAAAATCCTTGATTAAATAGTTTGGTACCAGAGTGACCGTGATTAATTCAACAATCTCAGATAATAACGTCACTAACAAAAGGATAATACCATATTTATTGAAAAACGTGACATTCCACTAATTGGGAATTGCATCAGTGTTCTGTATTCATTGCTCAGTGTTCACAATATATCATAACCGACGATATCCTTTCTTCTAATGAAAATATGAAAATGTTTGCTTTATCTAGTAAACCCTTCTTTCTTTCTCTGATTTGTAAACTCTATGAAAGACATACATTTTATAGTTAGCAAGTATTATCGGTAGAGGGTTGGACGCCATGCTTTGATGCATAGAGTTACGACCCTTGCCATTCTGAGTTCAAATCCCGCCGAGGTAAACTTTGCCTTTCATCCTTACGGGGTCGATAAAATAAAGTACCAGTGATGTACTGGGTAATTGCTGGCCTTGTGCCAAATGTAGAAACAATTATATATATATATATATATATATATACTTGGGGAGGGTCATATTTGTGTAATATTGCCAGAATTAATAACAGAACACACTCACTGTTTGGTTGGTTTTCGCTTCTCGCTGTCTTTTATATCGGTAATCTAACTTACTCGGTCCTCAATGTTGCCATTGACTGACCGACGGTCAAAAATAATACAGATACAATATAGACACAAACACATATATATAGTTTATCATAAATCTTTCGTTGCACATCTGCAACATCGTCAGTGGTGTTATATTTTCCTCCTGTTGTGTTGCATGTCTACGCCATTTTTATTCAGTCTGTCTATATATTTATTTATTTATTTGCTTGTTTGTTTATTTTATTTCGTCTTCTTTGCGCATGCGTTTGCGTGTGTGTATAGTGTTATGTTTGCTGTGTGATGGGTGACTAGTGTGTGTTTATGTGCTTGTTGTTATTGTGCTTGTGTATGTATTTATTTATTTATTTATCTTATTTTATTTACTTATTTATACTTCTCTTAGGTCAGTGTTGTTTGTTTGGGTGTTGTTGTTATTCCATTCATTCTTTCTGTTTAGCTTTGGTCTTCTAATTTCTATTTCACTGGCCTCTCTGATTTGCCTATCTGCTGGGTCATTTCTATGTTTAGATATTATTCTAATTTCTATGTTGTCTATGTTACCGTCATGTTGTTGTCTAGCATGTTCGTATAGTACTGACCCGTTTTTTCGTCCTTTTAGTTCCCCCCAGTGTTGGTCTATCCTTTCACCTATGCTACGAGCTGTCTCACCTATGTATGTTGTTGTCGTGTTTCTGCAAGTACCCTCTGTACATCTTATGCTATAGACTACGTTTCTAGTTTTACAGTAAATCCGGGGGTTCACCTTACATATGATACATTTCCTATTGGTACAGTGGGTTTTCTTAAAAGGGTAGGTTTTGCTGATCAGGGATTTTATGGTGGTTCCTGGCTTTTCTACCACCTTTATTTTTAAATGCATACACTTATTAGAATGCTGTTGAAGTGTGTATACATTTTTTTTGATACCCTGTGTGTATATATATATATGTATGTGTGTGTGTGTGTATAGAAGTAAATTTCACATTGAGGTTTTTATTGATTAGGCTCAGTTACGTTTCACAGATGGGTGGCTCAGGATCTATATTAGTGTTATAGACCCGACTCCAGGTCCAATCTACTGATCAGACTTGTTAATCAAGCAAAACTCAAATCACTGCTATAGCATAGTAAACCACTATAGCATCAGTAAAACACAAATCTACTGAATCACTTTATATATATATATATATATATATATATATATATATATATATATATATTATGTGATACAAGCCGCCCATCCGTCGTCTGTCTTCCAAGTTAGTTTTACGTGTACACAGCTTGTGTGTGTGTGTCTGTATGTGATACAAGCCGCCCATCATGCGATGAAATACCAATGATCGTTGGCAAATCACTGATGAGGGACTAATTTTATAATATGTAATCCATGTGCAACCATGCAGTATTCTTCTCCCCATGTTTTTCATATATATATATATATATATATATATATATATATATATATATATATGTGTGTGTGTGTGTATATATATATACATATAATGTAAGAGGTGAGTTTTATTGTAGCAACAATAAAGCAATGCAAATATCGGATAAGTAGCACTCCACAGTTTATAGGACTGGAGTATACACACACACACACACACACACACACACACGCACACACACACATATATATATATATATATATATATATATATATATATATATATATATATATTCGGTATACAAGGATGCAATTCACTTCTAGCACTCAAAGTCATATTACTTCCTAAGAATAGGGGGTGGCGGAGTATATTAATAAAGATGAAAATGCGGAATTGAAGATGTCAGAGTCCTTTATTAATTGAGCCGTATTATATATTTCAATGACAATAACCATCGTGATCTCTTCAGAAATGTCACCTTTTAATCATTTTTTGCTGTCTAAAGCGATCACGATGTTTATCGTCATTAACGGCTCAATTGATAAAGGACTCTAACATCTTCAACTTCGCATTTTCATCTTATATATATATATATATATATATATATATATATATATATATATATTAAATCGTTCGACAAGACCCCAGACCTCGTTCGCTTACTGAGTGGGGTGGAACTTGTCAAATCGAACCAAAGTAAACACTGTTCCCATTGGCCATTCCATTGCTGACATTATCTATCGGTCGCAACTCCTGGCAGTATATATATATATATATATATATCCTTAGAAAATGTAGGAATCAACTGTGGTTACTGTTATTTTCTGCGATTGGGATTCTTATTTTTTCTAAGAATTTCAAAACTATCAAACGTTCTGAAACTTTATATAGAAATGACCAGAAGTCGACCCTAAATATTACTAATAGCTCTAGTTGGAGGAATCATAGACGGTGCTGATCCTGCTCTGAAGTTCGATCCTGGTCAGGAGTAGGGTTCCCCGTAAACCTTTTCATTTTTTTTTCTATTAGTTGAAAAATAAAAACTGAAAAAAGGTTACATGTACCTCTTGACCAGGATTGAGCCCAAGGCCAGGATCTCCACCGTCTGTAGTACATACCGCTAGGCCACACAAACAACTACGATAATCTTGTGAAAATTCATACTTATAAACCTACTTTCAAAATTGTATACATAATTGTTTCTGCTTTTGACTCAAGGCCAGAACATACATAATGGCAGTCAACTCGTTAGACAAATAAGACCATCACTGACAAATATATATATATATAATATATATCTTTATTGGTGATTGTGAGCACTGAAGTGATGTTTAAAGCCAGCTAGGGACTTGAATGTTTTGTTGCATAAAATGCATTGGAATTTACTCCTTCCATTATTCGGCTCTTCAATGTGATCTGAACCTTAATTATGTATTTTTGAAAACCTTGTAAGTCCTGACTTATTCGGAAATCCTCTGCCACATAAACCACATGTCGAATTGGCTGCAAAGAATTAGAACGTCTGAAAAAATGCTTTGCGATATTCGTTCCGGCTTACTATACTCTGAGTTTAAATCCCGCCAACTTTATATTTCATCTTTTCAAGGTCGATAAATAAAGTACTAATACCGAGCTCGATTCTTCCTCTGCATTTTCCTCCCACTTTTCTCACCTCTCTCTTCTGCTCTGGAAGAAATCGACTGTATTCAGACCTGGAGAGGAGATGGGCTTCTCCAAGTTTAAAATGCCCGAGAACCGCCTTATCCTACTACAACGTCCCTACGAGTCCACCGGAAGTTACATACGGAAGTCGATTAGACCGATTCCATTTGAGTAGTACTTTATTTTATTGACCCTGGAATTTGAATTCAGGAACAAATGACACAAAGCATTTTACCCAACGCTCTAACGATTCTTCCAATCTATGATAAAATCATGTTCTTAAGCTGAGTTTAATCTTTTTTGTTAAAAAGCTTATAGTTTGTCTAAGTCCTAGTTTCCTCGTATTTGAAAGAATCACAAACAATCACACCGAAATTTGACTGGAAGCCAAGGTAGGTATTTATTTGGCTATATATTTATATTATATTGTATGGTTTCTCCATTTTTTTTCCTGTCGAGTCAGCACAAAACTCTAATGTTTAAGAAGGGAAATTAGAATTAACCTAGAATTAAAATGGAAGACACTACTAATAAAAATATCAAAGTCACATTGATTTTTCGTGTGGCATATGGGATATGAATTTTAGTCACCGGAAATTTTAACCCTAAATCTTAAATCTACAGCAGACGCCTCATTTGGTTACATAGATCAGAAAATAATGATTGTTTCTTCTGTATTTATTTGGATTTAACAATTTTCTGAATTAATAATAGCAAAATGTTATTTTATTTTATAGCACATGTCTGGAGAAGAAATATATTTTGATTAGTATATCGGACTAAAATGCATCTTTTTTTCTTCTCATACATTTTATTTCATGACAAAAGAAGAAGCACTGTTTGTATAGTAAGAAATATAGCATACAAATAAATAGACTAATATATTCAGACATGCCAACTAAATGTATTTATTTTGTTTCTGATGTAAAGAGTATTAACCCTTTCTTTATCATATTTCTAATGGAAAACAGTCTAAACGAGAACTTTTAGGCTGGTGTTTTAAACACAATATATTCTTACATAAAATTACAATGGAAGCTTTTTACGTAAATATATATATTTTAAATATATATATTTTAAACATATGTGTAAGAGTCTTTTATATCGTTCTTTACCAACTAATTATTTATTACCATACAACAAAAGGGATTTTCAGCAAAGTTTGTTTTTATTCTCATTTAGATACAACTGATGAAGTGTGAGGTGCATTGCTGATTAGATAAACTTTCATAATCTTGGCTCCAGCAGAGTCATTGCCCGAAGACAAGTCAATTAATTCTACTGGTAGCAATTAGTGAAGAGATCAATTCAACTAGGCTACTGCGATAACTTCCTTCAAATCACTCATTAAAGTTGTTTATTTATTTCAGGAGAATTGTCAAGAGGAGGGGGAGGAAGATATTTCAAATCCATCTTTAGCAAGGTGAAAATGAGAACTGGTTGTCGTTAATATGGTCTGTTAGATTCAAATTATTGCATGCTTCTATATGAGAGAGAGACAGACAGACAGAGAGAGTTCTTCACGTGTACAGTTCGGAAATAATAGCGGTTTTATCTATTTATTAGCCTTCAAGGTCCGTTATATAATTATTATGGAAACATCTAAATGACTTGAAATATTTAGACATTGAGTATAGTATAGTTCGATTTCAACCACACGTTTAGTTTCTTTTTTCTTCATTATATTTAGAAATCATTGAATTCAGAGTCCTCAGTCTATATACTAAATGGAAGTGGTGCCTTTTCGTCAATTTAAATTTCTATTCGATTTAAAACCCTCATTGTCATTATTGTGTGAATTGGCAGTATCGGTAGAAGGTCGGACGCCATGCTTTCCAGCAGAGAATTACGCCCCGTTATGATCTGAGTTCAAATCCTGCCAAGGTTAACTTTGCATTTCATCCTTACGGGGTCGATAAAATAAAGTACCAGTAATGCACTGGGATAATTGCTGGCCTTGTGCCAATAGTAGAAACAATTATATATATATATATATATATATATACATATATATATATATATATATGTGGCTGACTGAATACGCACGTGTATGTGTTTTTTCTCAATCTTTTCTGTTCCTTCCCCTCTATCTTTCTATTTCACCTTTTATTTCTCACTCTATCTTCTGACGAATGACTAGTGTCCGAAACGTTAAGACTCCTTTTCTATTATTTCGAGCGTTAAACTAACATATTTCTTCATTGCACTGTATCGTTGCTTTGTTATTTCTGTTTACTTTTTACATATTTACATATACATACAAATATGCATTTGAAGAAATGATAAGACTAACACAGAGATGCAATATCACAAAATCCCATTATTATCACGCTTAGGAGGAAGTAGATGGTTTGACGTTTCGGGCAGAAGTCCTTCTTCAAGAAATGGAGAGTTTAGAGAGAAATAGAAAAGGTTAGAACATCAGAGTTTTGAAAAAAAGGACAAACCACACAGCATTCAGCTCAATTGTATAGATTGACTTACTGATCGTCAGTTTGAACCATATATGATTAAATTCTCAACAGCATTGTTGATATTGAGAGCAGAGGTTATTTACCATTTAAACTAGTGCTACTTGACTGATATTTGTTTTGCAAGGAATGGCATACACTTTCTTGTCACTCTCATAGTAATGATCTTAAAAATGTGATTATCTCTTAGGTATTAATCTCACTGAGGTCAAATTTATCTTTATTATGCTTTTAATTGTTTTCAAAATATTCAAATATATTTCTAGGATAAAATTACATAAGTCTAATAAAGAATTTAATATTTAGTGAAACATATAGAAAAGGAACATAGCATTGGAAAGGACTATAATGCTACTAGACCACCCGTGACCTGCTGGGTCACGTTTACTTAAAAATAATTTTAAAATAATTAAAATATAACCACTATCTCTTTTTCTCTATTTATGAGGGTACCCTTCAAAAATAGAGAGGCATTATAATTTGAGAGACAAGGGAGTATATGCAACATGGTGAAGAACAATTAATGTAAGAGATTCAGTCAAGTAGCACTGGCTTCTTGGTTTACTTGTTGATATACATCACCAAAATACATATAAATGCATACATATACATATATGCATAAATACATGTACATATACACATTTGTGTGTATGTGTGTGATTTATCATTAAAAACAGGATTGTGTTCAATGGTAGTCTGTTTTATATATCATTTTAGTTTTATTTTGTCTTATGAGTTCTTCATTCAAATTTGATACAATGGCATTCTTAAAATGATTATTCCATTAATCTTTTAAGACATTCTTGGTTTCATCATCAATATAAAATGATAGTTATAATTGTTTCTACTTTTGGCACAAGGCCAGCAATTATCCCAGTGTATTACTGGTACTTTATTTTATCGACCCTGTTTAGGATGAAAGGCAAAGTTAACTTCAGCGGGAATTGAACTCAGACCATAAAGGGCCGTAACTCTTTGCTGCAAAGCATGGTGACCGACCCTCTACCGATACTTCCAATCCACCCCCTGATAGTTATAATAGTGAGTTGTTTATGCACTTTTCATTATGTCGCAAAGGGTCATAGAAATACTGTTACAATTTTCAATGCCTGGTAAGTCATGGTAACCTTCATAGTTAATTTCGTGTTTTTTTTGTGTTTCTTTTGTGTTAAAAAAGCCACCATCAGTGCCCTTCTTGTGTATATGTTGTCAGCTGTGTTTTTCTATCTAATCTTATTGTGTTCTATATTGTATGGTAGCTACTTGTAAGTAATTGTATGAAGTGGGTGGGATTCTTCTCTGAAAACCTTTTACTGTCCAGCTCTTCTCAGAGTTTCTTAGCTCTAGTCAACTGATGAGAAAGAGGTTTTGAATTTTGTGCACTAAAAAAGCTTTAAATTAACAAATCTTACATGTAAAACAAATATTGGTTAATAACAGTTGATAATGAACTCTTTAGTAGATTAGTAGACAATACAAAAACCAATTCCAAGTAAAAATACATATATAAATACATAGTAAAAATATATATATAAATAAAAACTAAATGCTCCATAGTTACAGAATGGATAAATACATCATTAAAAAATCTCATAAGATAGAATATAATATGTCATAAAGGCTATGAGTTTAGTAGCAAACAAATATCTTATCTCATTGGTAACTCAAGTGAGTGACTATTGCTTCCTGTAGAGTCTGCTTCCAATATTCATTGTATTGTAGGAGTCCATATAGTTTACGTGCTTCAGGTCTGTAATACAAACACTGTCTGCAAAGCACCAGAGATCCTCAAATGATATCAGCCCTTGATCAGGGTGGAGAAATAATTGAAAGTAAAAACACTCACTGATGTTGATGTGGACAATATAAACCCACCCAATAACATCATTTGCTTGGACTTTCTTGTCAATAACCCTGCTTCTATTTCTTTTGATTGGTCCACGTATAATAGGTTGGGACCTTTACATACAGGAGGGTTCTAGCATAGTATCAAAAAGATGGATGTAATCCTCTTCATTTGTGATTTCTTCATAGGAAACCCAGCCCACATGTCTCAATTTTGGCATATGAGTCACTCATCAACTGAGTGATTATTTCTTTAAATTGCAGAATTTAGTTAAACTGATTCCTTACCATGAACTGATAGGAGTAGAAGTCTTTGCAACTGATTGATTGACCGATTTTTTTGTTCTGTTTTTAGATTGTAAATAAATATAGAACCCGAGAATTTTTCAGGTTGTTAGTTACAATAAAATATTCATTTTCAACAAAAGCAATTAACTTCATCATTCCAAAACAACTGTTATAATTTTTATTTTGTTTCCTATAAGTGGAATTATTTCTGACAGTCATTTCAAACAAAGTTCTTTGTCTCTTTTCAAAGTGTCAAATTCTTAATTCTAAAGCAGAACTGTGAATGCTTTGAAAGAAATATTTCCTTTTTTTTTTTTTTCATAAAAAAATATAAGAAAAATATTAAAACAAAAGTACACCTTTACTAGAAATTGTTGTTGCTGTTGTTGTTGTTTAGCTCAGAAGTCATCTCTGACTGAGCAAACTTCTGATTAAAGACAATCCAGCTGTGACTATAATGTATCTTCAAAGTTAACTTTTCTTAAGCCTAAAGGCTCATAAGGCCAGAGTTTATCCCAGTTTTATGTTAAGTGACTGAGACTATCAGACCAGGCAGGATGTTGGTCCATCACAAAGTTAACCCCTTGCTGTATTTGGTAGTCAGTTTTTTCAGCTGAGTGGGAAATGAAGTGCTTTGTTCAAAGAGACCCAGTCTAAGGGTTGAACCCACAACCTTGTGATCATGAGCTTGACATTCTAACCAATAAGCTGTGCATCATCACAGCATGATGTATCTAGGATACATCATCATCATCATCATCATCATTTTATGTCCACTTTCCCTGCTAGCAAGGGTTAGACGGATTTTTGCTGACCGGGTCTATACTAAAGCAATGCCACTGACTTCCCAGTCAGGTTGGGAGGTCACATCTTGCTTACATACAGTTCCACATTCTACCAACTGGAGGGTCCTCCCAACCTTTTCTTTAGCAACCTTTCTATGGCTGAATGCCATTCTTATTACCAACCTCTTTACAGACTGTACTGGGGGCATTTAGCATGTAGATCACTAATACTAGGGAGGTCGTTGTGCCATCAACACAACTGAAAGGTCCTCTCAACCATTTTAGGCATGATTTCTACAGCGGAGTGCCTTTCCTGTCACTAACCCCCTTATAGGATGTATTGGGTGCATTTTCATGGCACCATCACTAAAGAGGTTGTTGATCATATTCCCAACTAAAGAGCTCTCTCTGCTCTGTGGGGTTTTAGTGGGGGTGATGGGAAGGGAGATAGGTATGAAGTTATGGGTGTATGGAAAATGTGATGATTTAACAAGGTGATGAGTAAGAGGAAGGAATGACTGATAGTATAAGGGGAGAGTGAATGTAGTGGTGGGGTGAGGGCTATATTATTCAATGTGTCCTTCAATTTATTAAAGTGTGATTTGAAGATTTGGCTGCTATTTCTTGCAAGTTCAACAACCATGTAGAAGAATCTTCATTGAAATTATTCTGTTGTGTTGGAGTTCATCTTAGTTTTGAGGTTTGAAAGGTTTACGAGATATGCCTTAATGGATGGCATACTAGTTTATTGAGGATTTCTTTCTTTCAGTCATGGAAGGTTTTAACCATGATCAGAAAGTTGTTTATAGATTAATTTAATATTTTAGAAGCACATGAGTGTTTATAGACTATAGGTCTGTTTAATCAGGGTTGACTTGGAACAATCAACAACAACTTGGTGACACAACCTGTAAGAGAGAGAGAGAGAGAGAGAGAGAGAGAGAGAGAGAGAGAGAGAGAGAGAGAGAGAGAGAGAGAGAGAGAGAGAGAGAGAGAGAGAGAGTATAGGAGGAAGAGGATAGTTTTGCAAAGACAACCAAATGAATTAAGCTCTAAACAAATGGTTTGGTGTTTTTTTAGGAGTGATATTTGAATATGTCCCATGCAAAAATAAGAATAGAATTAAACAAACTGAATAAACTTCACAAATAACAACTGAAACAATAAAGTGTTTTCTTAAGAAAAATATATATATTTTATTCAACATTATTTCAGTAGAAGAAAAAATAACAACAAAGATTCCAAAAATGTTTAAATACTATTGATCCAAAGTTCAGTGCCAAATACACAGTGTGAGCCACTAACATATGAATTATGGTGGAAAAGTAGTGAGAAAAGAAAAATCTACTCCAATTGAAGTACAGTGAAACCTCGGCTCAAGAACTTAATTCATTCCTGAAGACCACTCATCATTTGAAATGTTCATAAACCAAAACTATTTTTCTCATACAAAATGTTAAGAGAGAAATACAGTGAGAGATAGAGAGACTGTGTGTGAAAGACAGATGGATATCACCATAGTAACCAACTACACAGCAAGTGGTGCTTTCTCGCCGAAACTCCCAGCTTGTCGCCAACTGTTGTTGTTGGCTTGCATGTTCATTACTTGAGATACTTTTCGTCACCGGAGACGTTTTATGTTTAGAAAAATTGTTCCTGAACCAATTTGTTCATGATGAGAGGCGTTCGTGAACCAAGGTTCTACTGTATTTCAATAGAAATAATTAGTGACGGTGAGGGAAAAATGAGTATGGAATTTGGGGAGGAAAAAATACTCATGCACACACACATATATGCACAACTTGATAATAATCAATTACAAATACGATTAATTCTTTCAGATAAAGATGATCAACAGAAAAGATATTTAGTGATACTTAATAAAAAGAAAACATTTAATAATTGAATATAAACACAAAGTAACAAGAAGAAAGTAAGACAGATAAGAAAATAGTAAGGAAAAAAGTCAGTGCACATAATATTTTGTCTTTTTATTTTGGAAAAACAAGTTTCATCATTTTCCATCTTAAAAAAAAAAATTGTTTATTTATTTTTTAACTTTTTAACAAACCTCAAAATATCTATTTGCCTCTTTGTAGAAGCATATACAAGTTAATGAATACTATAGCTAGAAATTATGCAAACATTTTCTTTCCATCAGTCAATGTGAAGAGTAGATAGATATATTTATTATGCATCTAAAATGTTTGTGAGTCTTCTTCATACAAATCATAAACAGAAAGAAAAATTCAAGATATTATCATAATTTACTTTTACAATTTTTTCTTCATGTATCATGAGAAATGTTTAAAAAATCTTTTTTCAGTTCTCTCTCTTTCTCAATAGGGTGTTTGTTTTGAAAACAAATTTTTCTAAAACGATAATTGAAGATCTCTGAATTGAAACCATACAGTTATCTACATAACTCAGTATTTAGAGCTATGCTTTTCTCTAAATACTTTTCGACAGTTTTGAAAAGAACACATTATACATTGCTTCCAAAAAACGTGACCTATTATATGGGAATAATTTTGAATTTAAAAAAAATGTTTCTAATTTCATTTTTCTAATATGTGTGCATCAGATTCAGTAAATTTCATTAAGTTGACAAATGTTCCTATTCTAAGAGCAAATACAAAAACTACTTTGAAAAACTAAACAAAAATATTTATGAACACTAAATTATGAAAGTTGTGCCTATGATTCCAAACATCTTGTTAATTCTTTCATAGAGAGGAATTAATACATTTCTGCTTTTTTTCCCCCTACAGAATTAGAATTTAAAATTTGATATTGTATTTTATTGTCATAAAACACAAATAAATGTTTGCATGTAGGTCAAGGGTAAAAGAAATTGGTTTGACTAGCAGATGGAATGAGAGGAAAATAAAAAAGAAAATACCAAGTAATGATATTTGAGGTCTATCTATGAGAACATTACTTCTCTTTATTGGGTGTTAGATCTAACACACTACCTGGTTTTTAGATGCTTTGGAGAGAGTTCACCATTATAAATATCTGGAGAAAATTCCTCAGTTTTCTCCAACCTACTTTTTGTCCTTCTTCAGCAGGGGGCTGTTAAAGATCATTGACATTGCTCCTTCTCCTTCCTTGACTAAAGTAAATAAATCGGTCAGTTTCAACACTGAGTCTTCAGTTGTTTGATCAACTGAACTACATACTCATTGAAATAGCATGTAAGTGGCTGAGTATTCCATATTGCAATTTTCAAACAGATAAAGCATGACATAGAGAATAACAAGGATGAACCTTTGAATTACAAGTATAATTCATCCTGTGGGCATCTGCACAGATTCTGCCAACCCAAAACTCTGGTAAAGGACACATATTTAAAATACTATGCTCCCAGATCAAATCTGGGACCTCATGATTGTGAAGCAAACTTCTTAGCTATTCAGTCATTTGGTAACCACCCTGCCCTGACAAACACACACATATCTTTTAATTATATATACTTATGATACTACAAAGAATAATGAACAAAACAAATAGAGAACATAATATTACAAATGACTTCATGCTGCTTGTAACGATTTGACCATTCCATAGAACAACTATTTTCAAATAGATTTCAGAAACAAAATAAAACCAAAAACAATACAGAAGTACAAGGTAATTAATTTTACTCTATAAAGAAGAAACAAAAGTGAGATCAATATTTTGGACAATGGTCTTTTGTCAAGAAGCAGTCAGGAGAAAAGGAAGAGAGAGAAAAAGAAGCAAATGATTTTTTTTTCTCACATTTTTTCTTTTCTACTTTTTCTTCTGTTGTTTTTTTTTCCTGATGAAAGACTGAAGTTCAAAACATTAAACTCTTTTTTGTTTATTCCTTTTATTGTAAAATTAATTACCTTGTAATTTTGTTGTTGTTGTATTCCTGAAATATTTATCATTAGCACACTGATCCTGCGAACAGATTACATTAGACTGAGCTTATATTACTATTATTGTTGACACTGTTGTTGCTGTTATTATACAACACTTATTTCCCTATAGTCCAGATTACACTGCACTGAACTTTATAATTATTGTTATAATAATTATCATTGCTGTTGTTATTACTACTACTAGCATAGTATCTGTATAAAATGATGGGGTTTATAGCAAAAAGAAAGAAAATGTTCTTTAATAATTCCTTGATTGCATCATTCTATTTAAAGATGCTCGATTTTCTTTGACCTTCTCCCTCTCGTCACTCTTGCCATTGCTATATTTCATTTAACATTTATTTAAAGCAATAATAATTTTCTTCCATATTTTCTTTAACCATTATCAAACATATAACCACTGAATTACGATGACTTTCTTCTACTTTTGCATGTATCTATCTTCTGAATGATATTGGGATTTGTGTTTTGTTGTTGTTATTGACTGCTGTTGTCCCCAAAAAGATACATTGGTAAATATAGACACATAGATAGCTATAGATAAGCAGGTAGGTAAATATATGAACAAACAGGTAAGTAAATAGGGTAGTAGAGAGACACACATACACACACATTAATGAGGTAGAGGGTTTGACTGCAAACACAGGTGGTTTCATGTCTACCTTAATATACCCACTCTGCATTGAGTACTATTCTGATTTGTGGTCTTCCTGGTATTCACACTGCAGATATACACACACACTCTCTCATATATATATATATCATCATCATTCCATTTTATGTCCACTTTTTCCCTGCTTGCAAGGAAACAACACATCACCCAGTCTGAGAATTGAACTCACAACCTTTCGATTGCAAGGCCAATGCTCTAACCACTAAGCCATGTGCCTCCATATACACACACACACACACACAGAAATGGATGTTATTTTTATTGTCTGGATGTAGAAACATAGGTATGTAGCTATAGATAATTGTTGGTTTACTGCTGAACAACTTGTCAACACTGTGTGTGAAAGAAAGAAGTAGCAATGAAAATATCAAATTACCATTTACCAAAGAAATCTAGCACAAAGTGATTGTCATTTGATTCATGTGTTTTATTATAATGGTTATTATTATCATGAGGCAGTGTCAGCAGAACATCAGACATGCTTTGTGGTATATAGTTACAGCCATTTTATGTTCTGAGTTCAAATCCTATGCTTGGCGTGATTTAATCAACTTCCCCTCCACCTTCAAATTGCTGGCCTTGTGACAAAAGTAGAAACAATTATTATTATCATCAATCATTCTTATAGATTTCTTTTTCCCATTTTGTGCCCCCTGCTATGGCATCATCTTCATCCCCACTATTGTCATTTGTCATCATTATCAACATCAATAATAATTTTTATATGTGTCCATTTTTCCTCAGAACAACTAGAATTTATAAATTCTAAAACAATTATGAAGTGCATGAATTGACCTTCAGTACTTCACTGTAACTTATTTTAGGAGCTTCCAGAAGGTTGAAAGGTGAAACCAACTTTCCGAGAATTTGAACTCAGAATATAAACTGATGTATTTAAATGCTGCATGCCATTTAATCTGTCACTGCCAATTCTGTTGTTCTAATAATCGTTTCTGATTTAGATGCAAGGCCAACAATTGTGGTGTTAGGGAAAATTGATTAAATCTATCCCCAATATATTACTGGTACTTTATTTTATCGACCCTGTAAGGATGAAAGGCAAAGCTAACCTCCTTCCAATATTTCCAATCCACCGACCTAATAATCCACCTCATTCTAATAATTGTTTCTACTTTTGGCACAAGGCCAGCAATTACCCAGTGCATTACTGGTACTTTATTTTATCGACCCTGTAAGGATCAAAGGCAAAGTAAACCTCGGCGGGATTTGAACTCAGAATGGCAAGGACCGTAACTCTATGCATCAAAGCATGGCATCCGACCCTCTACCGATACTGCTAATAATGAATGACAAGTGCCAGCCTCCATGATAGCACCTTGACTAAAATCTTAAACTCTGTGTTGCAGAACTGGGAATTCTCTCATTCTCCTGCCAGTTGCAGAAAACTGCTGCCAGGACACCAGTGAACATATCTGGCATATCTGCATAAGCCTTGTAAGATAGACCACCCAAACTGGGCTATTTGTAACTCATACAACAAGAGCTATCTGTATTTCAACTTCTATTATCTTCTTTTTTGTAGCACTGTGCCCCTTCTCTCAAGAGTTGGGGTAGGCACTCGAAGTGGCACTACATTCTGCTACCATTTCCATCTCTCTGTTCATTTTGAATAGTTGTGGAAAAGGCAACTGGAAAGCTGCACATATCTGCTTGGAATCAAACAGCATGCACCCATATATATATATATATATATATATATATGATATATGATATATTGTGAGTTGAATGCTCTGATATTTGTATAGGAATCATTAGGGCAAGAATGTTTTAACAGCTACAAGCCTTTCATAATGTGAACCATACAAAGGTGGAGTATCAGTATCTATTTTCTAATCCAGTTTACTGAATCATGGAGAAATATAATACTGCTAATGTAACAAGATTTCATATCGTTGCCCTGGTAAATTTTACAATCACTGTATCTTAGACAGTATTTTATTTAAAAATAAAAACAAAAGAACAAAATGTAATGATAAAATAAATAAACAATTTCATATTGGTAAGTTAATTATATTTGTAAAATTCTGTATGCCATTGGGTTTTCACAACTTCTCTTATGTGGTAGACTTATTTTGGATGATAGATTTTTCTTTGATGGTAAAGTGAGCCCATTACCTGGTTTAATACTACCAGACTGGTCTTTCAATGTGTTTAATGGAGCACACTTTGTTGAAAGTATTTCCACCAGGTTTCTAGTTTGATGATAACTTCCTATCATTCTCCTATCAACCACAGAGAATAAAAATAAGGGACCATGTGTGCTGCTCTTCTCTCCCTGATGAAGAGGATAAAGACACTAATATTTTTGTCATTATAGGGTATTTCTAGAGAGAAAAAAAAGAAGAAAAATTGGCTTGGTAGAGCTGATTCATTATTTCTTCAAAGTCCCGGATTCATAAGAACTCATTCATTTTGAACTCATTAAGTGTTTTATTATGCTTTCAAAGTCCCAAGCTCATAAGGACTGATGCTTAACTCCAGGTTTTATGGTGTTAGTCTAGTGAAGGTAACTGTTTCCAACTGCTGAATAAACCAAGTACACTGCTCAAATACTTGGTAAAATGTACATAATAGATTTGAATTGAATACTTGTAATTATTACATGCATTTCATTCTCTCTCTCTGGTCTCTTCTCTTTCTCTCCTCTCTCTCTTTCTCTGCTCTCTCTGGTATTTATTGAAATCAAACACAGTTTTTAGATAAGCAGAAATAAGAAGTTATAAACATTCATATATTTTCTAAATGCTTTCGACTAGGACCCAAACTTTCTTTCACCAGAAACTTCCACATTATTGTGAGTTTTACTCACCACATTGCATAACTGTTATAATCTCATCATTGGTGCATTAGTTGTGATGTAGAGAGTAAATTTCTACCAAACCAAATATCACTTCATAACTTTTCTTATCTTGTATTTGTTATATTATAAGAAATCAATATTATCCTTTTTTGATACCAGCCCACTCAAAACCATCTTCATGTCTATGAAACAAAACCCATCCATTTTAAAGGCTTTCCTATTTAAATTAAAATCCTCCAACATAACTGTATATCAGAGCCTTATATTAAGTCATGTTTGGTTTTCCATACCCCAGGTGGTACTCATCAAGGCCAGGTGCTCTGTTCGATTTCAATGTTTTGAAAACAGTTTCGTCTTCCGATTTGATATTGAGTTGGTCTGATATTTGTTGTATAGGCATATCAAACAATTTAATGATATTTTCTTGAAGTTCTAGAATGATGGATAGAAACATAGACTAAGGGCTGTATCCAAATTAAACAGTAAAAGCCATTGTGATGTTTTACAAAAACACATATTCAATGGTATAGTCTCCAGATGGCAATACAGATTTCTTTGAAATTGTTGTGGGAGTGTGACAAAGTAACACTTTAGCACCCTATATATCTTGATCATTTGCTTGGATTACGTTCCCAAAACTTCTGTCGATACCATTAAAGACAATACATCCACCCTACATCCATGAAGGAGCAATAGAAATCCTGCCATAAAAATCACAGATGCAAATTACACTGATGATTTAGTACTACCCCCTGATTTAATAAGCCAAGCAAAATCCCTTCTCCATAGTCATGAACATTCAGCCAAAGGTATTGGTCTCCATGTTGACTCAGACAAAACAGAATACATAGCTTAAATCAAAATGGAACAATCAAAATCAAAACAGCATCTGGTATACCTCTCAACTGTGTAGAATTTACTTATCTGGGTAGTAAAGTCTCTAGCTGCGAAAGTAATGTAAGCACACCTTTTTAAGGTGGGGTGGTCATCAAGTTATTTTGAGTGTGGAAATCTAGACTTCCAGACAACATGAAAGGAGCCTCTTTGAAACAACTGTTATCTCTGTTTTATTGTATGGCTGCTCAGCATGGACCCTTACCTCAAAATTGGAAAGAAGATTAGATGGAGCCTACACTCACAAGCTAAGGGTGGCTTTGAATGTTACTTGGCAAGATTGTCTGACCAATGAGTGGCTGCATGGGAACCTTCACCCATTATCAGATGTCATCAAAGAGCATAGAGTCAAGGCATTTCTGGGGAGTAAAGACGAAATTGTTAGTGAAGTTCTTTTGTGGGAGTCTACACAAGGAAGAGCTATCAGAGGATGACAAGCCAAGACCTATATCAAGGAGATTTTTTTTAATCACAAACTGCAATCCCTCTGATCTGCCGAACATGATGAACAGTAGAATTGGATAGTGACATAGTCTCAAGGGAATCCACGCCAGCAGTGCGACCTATTGATTGCTTTTTTTTTTATTAAGTCATATTACGAATAACATCTTAATAATGAAACAATTAATAATTTTAGTAAACCCCTCTAAATTCTTCGCTAATTAATCCAAATACAGTGTATTTAATTAGAAATGAAAGGATTAAAGCCTGCAAGTTTATTCAAGATAATGATGATTCCTTTTACATAGATGTGATTAATTAGATTTATGGAAGAATGGAAGTGAAAATATGAAATGTACATACCTCAACTTAAAACAATACTGATACAAGTGATACATAAGTCCCAAACGTAAATTAGAGCTACCTTCTGATGACTTGATACTCAAATGACTTAAGTATGAAAGTTCATAATTATTGAACCAGGGAACGAAAAAGAGAGGCATACATCAATTTCTCAATGATTTTAATGTTTTAGAGTTCCATCTATCAATTAAAACTTATCTTGTAAAATAACTTATTTTATTAAAATGCCACCATACTACAAGGAATTTAATGTTTATGAAAATTTTCCTAAAATCTTACTGAAATATTTCTTTGCTACTTTTAATTCAAGAATATTATAAGCAACACCTTCACCAAAACAAGTCAGGAAAGTAATAAAATCTCTTACAGCAAACATCAATGAGCACCTTTAATTCTTTATAGCAGATACTATATGTTAAGACTCAATCTTTAATCAGCATACCTTACAATAAACATTGGATAATCAATCCCAGATCAGAAACCTAGGTATCATATATATATATTAGATATATATTTGAGCAGAATTGAATAATGCTATCTGACAATGATAACGTAATTATCATAGCAAAACCACTTAAAAATTGCTAATGATAATGTAATATATTTCTTTGAGATCATTTCAAAGTGCAGTTATAGCCATGCTAGTTATCAGTTTAGATATGCTGCCATTATCATGAGGAAGTTTATAGACCTTGATGTTTTGTTGTTGCTGTAAATTAGCTATAAAGTCTGAAGATATCATAAATATAACCAGATGATAAATACATGAAAAGAGAATCTCTTAGTGGCTTCCACTGATCACCTTATTATTTATTAATATTTTCAGCCTTGTCTTCAATCTTTTCCTATGAGAAATTATGGCACTCATATCATTTGTAGGATTCCTTGGATGACATTCTCAATTAATATTAATCTGTAGCACAATTGTTGTTGTCAGTAACAAGCTGAAAATAACCTGATCAGAGGAAATGGCATTACATGCACTGGGAATTATTAAAACAAATTATTTCCTACTGGTTTTCATAGCTGTGATGTCATCACAGAACATATATTGCAAGCTTCTTAATGAATAAATGAAGTAATCTACATTAATTTCTTGTTCAACCAAATTGATTAAGCAATGTTGAGCAATGTCATTCACTTTAGACTGTTATGTATATCATCTTCCCTTAAAATCCATGATATTTAGTAAGCACAGTAAGTTGGAGGTTATCTTAGATTCCACAGATTTAATCAGTCAACAAAGATGAATTTCCATGTTGAGATATCTTGATGCAATAGATCCTTGTCTATTACAGAAACTGGCAATGAGATTTGAATTCAAAACTAAAAGCTAACAAAATATTCATTAGAGTAATCAATGTCTGCTGTAGTAACCTGAATAAATAAAATTCTCCAGAGAGACTGTTTACAGTCAAGTGGACTGAGCCATTCGAAATGATTTTTAGTGATTTTAGTAAAGTCCACTTTGCAACAAGCATTCAGATTAAGTTTCCAATTTGAGGATAACTTGTTCCTAGTATTTGAAAAGGTCATGGGTGCTGTCCTTCCTTTACTGACAAGTGATAAAAAACTGCCTTTGCTACACTACTTAACTATTAACATTCTGTAATGATTTAGTTGAAAATATATAAAAACAGCTTTGTCAATTCAAATGTCTATGATATCTTTACTAGTGGAAAAGTCGTGAAAATTTGCAGTATTGAGGTAAAGGCTTTAATGTTTCATATGATGCAGGCATATTGTGTTTTCGTTTAGCTTTTACTTTTCAAGAATGTTCTGGTAATGTGGTTTCTTGTGTTACAAGACATTAAGAGTTAATAATAAAGTGTAGCATTGGGGACATCATAGAAGTTTACATCACTTTGTATCTGGTCAACATTCTGATGTCTTAGCTGCATCTATTGTTATAAACAGTGTTTTGCATTCTTGAGCACGGTATCTATTTCTTCCTGTTTATGTTTACCAATAGAGTACAAAACTAGAGGTTAAATATATAGCAGATCAGGATCAAGATATTAAACTGATTAATTTATTGCATTAACACCGAGCCCCAAAGAGTAGAATTATGATTATGTGGCTGATGTTTAGGATTTCTCAGAGGTATTAACGATATGTAGTGTCTATCATAATACATGAATATATAGAGACATCAGTGACAAACTTGTTTTCATGCAGTGTAGCTAGAGATAGTCTGTGATGGCATACATTTAATTCAAAGCTATATTCCAAGGAGCAGTTAAACTCATCACTACAAACTAAAGAACCAGTTGTTAGTTTTACACTTCTGTTGATGTTTACAGTGACAAGCTGTTCCTATCTGGCAGTACCTATTTCCAGTTAGGTAAACTGGGTCATTTATTAGTTAAGTGTCTTAATACCTTTTGGTCAATTACTCAATATTTTACTGACTCGACCTTTTTCACTCTGATATAAGTGAAATGAAAGGAAATATCCACAAATGGGAATAAAAAATGAGTCATTGACTAGATTGAGTGAAAGCTTACATCTATTCAATATAACTTGCCACTTTTTTTTCATTTAACATCATGTAGTGCTTGATTTTTCCTCATCTCTTATAAAATGGGATTCTGTGACTAATGAGCTGAAGTTAAAGAATCCTTTCATAAACAGATATTTCCCATTGGGACTTCATTTCATGCATATGTATTCTCAAACACTCATCTTTGGTACTCAAGATAAATTTCATATAATTGTTGCATATCTCTTTATTTGGAACAGTAAATGTTTGTTAATTAGCCACAAAGATAATCTTAGTAATATATTTAGACTGATATGTATATGCCTAGGAATGCAGTAAAATGCAATACATTAGCAATATAAGAGAAGTAAAATGGCTTCAGATTAAATCCAAATTGTATCATACTCTCTGTTTGCCAAGATCTTATCTCCTGCTCTACAGTTAACAAACACAACTTAATATTTTTCCGTTTTTTCTAATTATATTTCTAAGTCATTCTAAACCAACTAGATATGCAACAACAATTAAAATGGAATATTAACAGCTTTGATCTCTCTGTTCTCTCCAGATGTATTAAGTTAAAAAGTAAAAACCTCTCATTGCCTTTATTTTTCTTTAAATTTTCAGATGAGTATCTGAATTTTTAGAAAAATTTCAATACAGAATATTTTTTCTTTGTTTATCTGCTGCAGATGGAAAAGTTGCTAGAAAATTAAACTGCAAGTCAATGAGGGAACTTCTATTTCATCATTTGACCTGCTAAAATAGCAATGAAATTCCCCTCAAATCACACCCTACTAAGAAATAAGTACTCATTGAATAATATAGACCTAAAGAAAGAAGAAAATGAAATGGGGTGGTCATGACTATAGTCTGTCAGATTCAGGTGAGGAATTAGCAAAGTCATTTGAGTGTCAGATATAATGCTTTTGAATTTATTTATTCTATGTTCTGAGTATAAATCATGCCGAGACCAACTTTACTTTTCCTTCCTTTGAAGTTGAAGAATAAAGTCAAGTACTGAGTTAACTTTCTCTCTTTAAATTGGTTATGTTAAAGTGCCAAGAAAGGAATGTTCACATCGTGGCTTAACCAATCCTTTCACTGCCACTCAGCTACAGGTTACTTAATGTATGTAGAGGGAGTACAGTATAATTAACAAATGTATTTTTATATTTTATACTTTGAAATATTAAGTTCAACTAATAGTCTAAGTAATGAGAAACTGATGTAGTTATCATTCTCAAACAATAAAATTACTATTATCTTAATTAACTTTGCTACTGGATTTACTCAATCACAAGGAGTTCTTTACAACTTAATGTCAATCTTTTAGCTTATATTGTGTTATATCTAAATACAAATGACATTTCCAGCGAAAATATATAACTGAATTTGGGATGACAACACATCTAAGACCAATGCTAAAATGAATCTAATCAGCTGCTTTATGGTAAACAAACTTCACGCAATAAGTTTCTATATTCAGTTTCAATGTTGAGAAATTACAGAAACAAACATATCATATTCATTGCTCTCTGTGTTATTCCCACTTATGCACCATAACTCCCTACAAACTTTCTTCTTGACTTATATAAATTTTGACATAACTCTGCTTCACCTAGTACCACCCCTCTGGCACCAGAACTCATTACCAATAATCATAACTTCTCTTGGATAACAACTTCTTGTCATATCTCTCCTCCATATCATAGTTCTTTTATCATAATATTCTAGTTTATGTCATATTTCATACTCTTCAAATTATGGTTTTCTTTGTTATTTTTTTCTTTTGTGGGTGTGTGCAATTCTCTCCATTATATAATATCTCTAATATGACATTTCGTCTTTGGTATTTTACTCCCATCTTTGAGGCGATTCATGTATTTCATACCAATTATATCCATAAGCCATATTCCCTACCACTCAATTTGTATTATAGATTATTTTCAATCACACAATTGCTTTAAAACGTAGGTTGATGTCTTGTTTTTTTTAATGGTTTCGTCTATGACCTTTGTAAGTTTTCTAAGACCAGTGCAATAGATACAATTGACGTTCTTTTCAAACAAGGAATGAATTCTAGAAGACTAGCATTGGGAGAAATAAGAACTAACTCATATACCCACATATGAAATATTTTATTACAATTTCTATCATGTCTTTTATCATATTTTGTATCATATTATACAAAATATGATAAAAGACATAAGATGTTATACCTTGTAACCTCTTGTCTTATAATTCTTCCTTTTGTATAATATCTTTCCCTAATGGTGTGTTATACAATTCCACTGAGTCGTATTCCCTCTTATATATCTCTGTATACCATTAGACTTCATCTATTCTTGTATTACACCTCTTTCTCAATGATCTTTTCTTTAGCCCATACAATCTCTTATAGATCTTTCAAGTTGACATGTTTCCTATCATACTATATTCTATCAAACCATTACGCCAAGTCATGTGTCCTATATCTGCTTGTGCCACTATTCTTGACCTATTTAATCTTGACCCCCTTTTATCATAATATATATATATATATATATGTGTATGTGTGTATATATGTGTGTGTATATATATATATGTGTGTGTATATGTGTGTGTATATGTGTGTGTGTATGTATATATGTGTATATATATATATATGTATGTGTGCATGTATATATATACATGTGTGTGTATGCATGTATATATGTATGTGTATGTATATATATATATATGTGTATATATGTATGTGTATGTATATATATATGTGTATATATGTATGTGTATGTATATATATATGTATATATATGTATGTGTGTGTGCGTGTATATATATACATGTGTGTGTATGCATGTATATATGTATGTATATGTAGAGATGACCCCTTAGCCTTTGTCAAGGCAGAATTCTAGGAGAAGGAAAACTCTGATATAACACCTGCAACCCTGATGGTATCCAATGATGTTGACTTGTTCTTCTTTTTGGTAAATATCATCTTGGTTAAGAGAGTGGGACTGGCTTTGTGCAGTGCCTTTGCTCACTATAAAAGCTTCACGGCACAGGCATTGCTTTATATCTGGAGATCTCTCTGCACTTGTCGTCACATGGTACCATGGGCCCAGCACTATGTGTCAGTAATTGTCACAAGTGTAGTGTTTGTACCAGAGTTTTCAAGTCGCTGGCTGGACTAAAAAGTCACACTCGTTGAGCGCATCGATAGGGGTTCTCCTACATGGATATAAAGTAGTGGCCGTACTCGAAAACGAGTTGGCAGCCACCATATGTATATATATATATATATATATATATATGTATGTATATACATATCTTATTAATTATTGAAACGCTGGGTGATTTGAAAATGTAAAAATCCCAAACATAGAAAATAACTGTAATAAACATTGATTGCTATGAGGGGTAAAATACTCCTATAGACATAGCAATCCAATGTGGTTACATTTATATCCTGTGTTTGGTATTCCCACTTTTCAAATATATAAATATATAAGCAAGGGGAGAGATGGAAAAGTAGTTTTAAAACAATTTTAATATCTTACACACTCGAAAAATGTGTAAGGTATTAAAATTGTTTTAAAACTACTTTTCCATCTCTCCCCTCTGCTCATATAGCTCTATGTTTGTGTCTGTCTTTCCAAACTTTGTTTTTCCCTCCAAAAAATCTCCTTATTCTTCCAACCAATAACATAAAAACACTGAGCTAATTCTGAAACTTTTTGGCAATTATATACTATCATATATAATTCTCCACGTAGAAATTGAGTTATATATTATTTTACACTTGCTATATAGTTGCTATATTCATGTTTATATATATATATATATATATATATATATATAATGAACTCTTCCATTCAGAATGTTGTATGGGCTTCCAGCTGTTTGGTTGTTCACTGGATCTTCTATTTATTGAATCAACACGTAATTGACTGAGTACTCCACAGATACATGTACCCATAATACATTCACAAGTAGAATCAGTGTGACACAATGTGACAAGGATGGACCTTTTAATTATAACTACAGTTCATCCAACAGGCTTCCATGTGCTTTCTCTCTACCATTAGCACTCACAAAATGATGTATATACCATGACACTGCCACCATGACTAGTATGTCCTTCCAAAACTATATATTATGTTTTTTCTGCACATAGACCAGCAACTATAAATATATTTATTACTGAGGGCATTGTAAAAAAAAGATATTAAACTGTATACATAATTAACAGATGGTGTTTTTTAGATAGCTAAATTGGTTTTTAAATAACAAAATGCATACATTTCATATCTATTTCCTTTTCATCTTGTAGTTTCAAGATATGTACACCAATATTGTTTGAATATTTTCAAAGATACATACACTCAAGAATTATGTGTGCATGTATTCCATCAGTCAGAAAAAATCTGTGCATTGTAAAAAATATGTTTTAGCAAACAGAGCTTAAAAACATTATAGATAACATTGCATATCACTTCTCATCTTACTTGCTCTATTTAGCTATAGCTACATTTTGTCATACTCTATCTTTTAACATACCACCCCATTGTAATACTGCACCATTGTAATATCACACTGGCCAAGCTGAATTACAAGAATCTGAAGTGATATGAATTTCTTTTTTCTGATCTTTATTTATTTCTTTAGTTTTTCCTGTGAAACTGAGTAACATCTGAGTTTAATTTGCGGATAACAAACTTAATTGTACGTCTGCTGCAAATGACTTCACATATATACATATACATAGACAAACATAGATATCTGCATATATACTTATATGTATGTATATACATACATATATATATATGCATATATATATATTGGTGCTGAGATAGACACATATGTACATTGGTAGCTTCACACCACTCCACAGCAGAAATAAGAACAGATAAGCTAGAGAAAAAGAACTAAGCAAATACTCTATGAAAAACTAGAGAAATATCAGAAAAGAGTGATTATTCTTAGAGATACTATAAATTTCCATAATATTATTTTTTACAAAATAAGTGAGGAGGCTAAAGAATGTTTATCTCAAACAAGGAGGTATTTCTTTCATACTCACAAGACTCTAGATTTAATTCCACCGTGTAGTAACTTAGGCATCTTCAATGCTTTTCGAGTGAAATACAGATGAAACTGCACAGAAGCCCATGGTATGCAGCACACACACATTTAAATTTGTTCTTCTTGTTTACCAATGAAGAAATTCCAATGTATGTATGTGTGTATATATAATAATAATTGTTTCTATTTTAGGCACAAGGTCAGCAATTATCCAGTGCATTACTGGTACTTTATTTTATCGACCCCGTAAGGATGAAAGGCAAAGTTAACCTCGGCGGGATTTGAACTCAGATCATAAAGGGACGTAACTCTATGCTTCAAAGCATGGTGTCCAACTCTACCGATACTGCCAATCCACTAATAATAATTGTTTCTACTTTAGGCACAAGGCCAGCAATTAACCAGTGCATTACTGGTACTTTATTTTATCGACCCCGTAAGGATGATAATAAATACAAAAGAGAAAATCCGAAGTGGGCTCGGTAAGGATTGTATATATATTTAAAAGTATATATAAACTTCTAGAGCAAATATTTATTATTAGTACAGATTAAAGTTTCAGAAGATTCTGTATAGGGTGAAAGCAGAAATTCTTTGCTTAAACTTTAATCTGTACTAATGACACACATATATATATATGGGAGAAAAAATGTATTATTTTATGTTGTCTTTATTTAGAAGACTATCCCAATGTATCTTTAAAAAGAAAAAAAGCTTAAACTATGAACCACCCTTATTCTATAAATGTAATCTACAGATGAGAAACATGAACCTTTAAACATAAAGAAACTTTAATGCTTTTACTAACAGATTTTTCATAAATCATGCATATAAAATAGGTGGTCTATCTCACCAACAGCATCAAAGCTTCCATCATCAAACATCAGTTTAGATAAATTAACCATTAGATCCCCCCTTATGGTGATCTCAACCCCAGTAAAAGACTCAGTGGATGCCCTCTATGACATTACAAAATCAATTCAAACAGATTATGAAAGAAAACAGACAAAACAAATAAATAAACAACATCAACCTAAAACTCTAGGAAGAAAAAGCAGCAGATTGTAAATTTTGATATCAAGTCATTTCAGCTACTGCTAAAATGTTTGAACAAGAACGTTGGCAGAAATGAAAAGAGCAACCAACAAAGATAAAAACTGTGCTAACTCCAACTACATCCACTGCTGTTTATCAAGTATAACTTGTGCAGCAATCAATCTTCCCTGTGATCAGAAATACCAGAACAACAAATGAAAAGGAAAAAAGAAACGAAATACTTGGAAACATGGAATAGACAACGATACAAGAAAGCAAAAACAAATGAAATATGATTGTCACGCCTTTCTCAGTGATATTAAGAAATATAGTGGCTATAAATGGGAACCAGAAGGCCAAGTCATTCTCTTCCAATCTAGTGAGTCTTACTTTATCCACTTTTCAAAAAATCTCTCAGACTTTACATACCAGGAGAACCTGTGATCATATTCTACAGAACTTGCCTTTAAATGCTCTCTTTTAAAACATAATTCTGATATATGACATTTTATTTTTTTGTTAACCAGAACAACTGACTAGAGTTACATGAAAATCTATATTTGAAGATAGTTGAGTTCTTGTTAATTATTTAATTTGTTCACAAAAATTGGAGTTTTTTTCACTTATTTTGCATTACATTTTGTTATCTATTTTTATTTTTCTAGTTTAGTTTTAATCAAACTATAAATTCTAATATAAATTTATATATATTAATTTTGGCATTGTGAAATACTTGTCTCAATATAATTGCTCGAAGATAGCTGCTGCAAAATAACATTATTGCTGGGTAAACTCTATTAAATACAGAAGCTTTTAAATTCAAAATATCTAATGTCCAGTTATATTTAGTCTCCAGAGTAGTTCCACACAAAATTAACAAATGAAAAACTTAGGTAACATTACATAACAACTGTTTTGTGTCCTACCATCCTTAGTTTTATTTTCCTCATACTTTTCTTTATTATGTTTATTTTTAAATACATTTTTTACAGAGAAACATATTACATGATGTAGATTCCGATTATGTTGATGAACAAAAAAAAAAAAATTAATTTTTAAAAATATTTTCATTATCATGTAATTGTATTAGTTTTGTAGGCTTTCAGTATTAATTGAATTTATGGAATGAATACTTTTGGTAATGAATGAGGTTCTGGAACAAATTAGATTTGTTACTAAATGCCCCTCCCCCTACATACACACTCACACATGTATATATACTCTCCTCTGATATCAGTACAGTTAATCATATATTAATGGACATCTCTGTTTAATCAATAAAATTAACTTTGTTGTAGTTATGTTGAAAAAACATCAAGTTGATTATTTTAAAAAGTTCTGGGACCCATTAAGCTAGTATTTAGTACCTGATTCTCAATGGGGTGTGGGATAGATATTTCACTACGCATGGTATACTTCTATTATTGATAACTTTCCCATAAACCCTACTACCTATTCCTGACAGCTAGGTAAAGTGAAGTAAAGTCACCTTCCTAGAGACTCAGTGGATTTGAACATGCAACTCACAAGCTAATAGGGGCTCCATTTAAAAGTATCTCACTTATAGCTTCAAGGTAAATCAGTGAAAGTGAAAATTTGAATGAGTGACATTGCAACAATTTTGAATACATTAGTATACAACAGATGTCTCTTATTCAACTGTATTTCTGACCCCCCCCCTCTCACCTTCTCTTTCTTCCTCTCTTTCTCTCTCCCCCCATCACTCTGGTTCTCTCACTCTCTTTCTTTCACAATCCCTCTAGTTCACTCCCGCTCATTCTATTTCTCTACCCTCCCCATCTCTCTCTATCACTTTCCATCCTGTAAATTCAGTTTATACAAGTCTAAAACAACTAAGTCACTTCAAAGAAGAAAGAAAACAAATTAAAGAAAGAAGCAGTGACAACGTATTTTAACAGAAAGTCTTAGAGAAGGAGAATAACTGATTCTGTGAATATTTTATACCAATTCTCTTATCAAACAAACTGTCAGTTGTCTTAATAAGAAGGAGGAAGGGAGAGCAGTTATCTGCAGTCACAATTAGATGACAACTTGCATTGATTAACTTCCTTCCCTTTTATCATTTATATTTATGGACAACTAAAAATATGGACATTTTAAAGAAGAAAATTGAAAAAAAAAAAGAAAACCCAAATATGTAAAATAAGATAAAACAAAATAAAAAAACAAAAACAAAAAGCATTGTCAAAAACAAATTTGAAAACTACAATTATCAGTAAAATAATTCAACAGAATTTGTTTATCATCATCATCATAATTATCTTCATTTCATGTTTTTGGTTTGCCTATATTAGAAAGGTTTACTCATCCACAATTACTATATCTATTGTACAACTGTATTAGGAAAAAAAATATGTTTATGGATATAATGGTTGAACACCTAACTCAAATGCCTGAGGGATCCAGTACACAGTCATAAAATTTGCAAGTAAAAGCAACCATTTTCTCCTTCAAAGAACACCTCTATGATTTTGGAAAAGGAGGGCACATTAAATAATCCAGTCCTCAGAGTATCTAGGAACATATGATGGTCACTTCTGCAATGCTGAGCACAGGTCTGCTTGATTAGAGGCTGACCTGTAGCTAAGCAATAACAACAGGGTTATATTCAGATCCAATTAGTACGGATGGGACAATGTTTTTTTTTTAACCTGTGTTGGTACAAATGGGACAAATACTGTGATTTGAGGAATTGGAAAATCCCTTTTTCTAATTTATACTCTATTTTTTTTTTTCTCTTTTCAGTTCACAAAATTTTGGTCAATAGAGAAACCAGTTAAAATTAAAATCTCCAAAGTTGAGCTTGGTCAGTATTTATGAAAGGGGATCTACTTTAGAACTTCACTAATTACTAAGATCTAAGGGCGGTGGATTGGCAATATCGGTAGAAAGTCGGACACCATGCTTTGAAGCATAGAGTTACGTCCCTTTATGGTCTGAGTTCAAATCCCGCCAAGGTTAACTTTGCGTTTCATCCTTACGGGGTCGATAAAATAAAGTACCAGTAATGTACTGGGTAATTGCTGGCCTTGTGCCTAAAATAGAAACAACTAATTACTAAGATCTAACCCACAGGGTGAAATGATTATCTCTGCCAGGTTATATAAACACTTGAAGAAGAATATAACTTTCAATAGTCTAGAATCTTCAAAGAACAATTCTAAAAAACAAATATCTAAATTGATTTCTAATTTAAGCACAAGGCCAGCAAAGTTGATTAAAACAACTCCAGTACTTGACTGGTACTTTATTTTATCGACCATAGAAAGATGAAAGGCAAAGTTGACCTCAGTGGAATTTGAAAACAGGATTTAAAGAGCCAGAACAAATACTGCCATGACAGTTTATCTGACGCTCTACCAATTCTGTCAATCCATCAAATAGTTTCATCTAAATTTCCATGAAGTTCATTTACAAGTGTCATATTGTAGCCATAACGACAAAATCATGATACACACACACACACTCTCTCTCTCTCTCTCTCTCTCTCTCTCTCTCTCTCTCTCTCTCTCTCTCTCTCAATATATATATATATTATAAGAACAGATTAAAGTTTAAGCAAAGAATTGGTGCTTTCACCCTTAACTTATTTGTTTGTGTGTGTGTGTATTATTGTTGTTGTTAGACCACTGTTGGTTCCAACAACAAGTATTTTAATTGTTTGAACAAAAGAACTACTTGCTCATGAAATTTACGTGTAAGTGGTTGAGCATTCCACAAACGTGTACTCTGAATGTAATTCTCATGGTGATATATATATACCTGTTAACAACAATACACATTAAAAAATAAAAGTGTGTACTGTTTTCATCTTACTTTGACAAGGGAAGGGGTTAAAAGCAAAACAAAAACAAGTAAATCTTTGAGCAATTGTACTCTTTTAAAGTCAGAATTGGGCTGACATGGGTACATAACAAATCCGATTGCAAAAGTCAAAATATCAATTGCAGCAGCAAACCAATTTTCAAGTCCCAATTTCCATGAAAGTGATGTTTGCATATTTTTTGAAAGTTCACATATAGTGATACTAGGTGGGGTTCTACAAGTTTATAAGACCGATTTTCATTGTACTATAAGAACTGAGCCATTTAACATTCATTGGGTATAAAATTCAGAATGAAACTCTTTCAAAATTCTTTGCATTTCTTTGAAATCTCTTAATAGTGCAATGAAGAATTCAATCAGTAAAGAAATGAAGCATTTGTGATGAAATTCACAGAGAATAAAGCAATGGATGCTTAACCGAGACAGTAGTCAGTGAAATTGGTAATTTTCTTCATCTGTTTTCTCAGTTGTTTGATGAAATCTGATGGTTGCACGACAAATGATATGTCCTTCTCAACTGAATTTAACCGGTCAGTTACCTGGAAAATACATAAACATTATATATTATAATAACTGCATTTCTATCTTGCATTCTTTGGTATAAACAAAGACAGATTCTTATACATGTGCATACATACATGTGCACACACAGAAGAACATGTATCTCTCTTTCTGTCACAAGATATATACACATATATGGACACAAATACACACACATGTGTATGTATATATACATGTATATATGTTTATTTGTTAATTTTCTTACAATATAGTTATGCTGTTTCATCAAAGTGATTTAATTGTTCAATAAACTTCTTCGGGTAAAAAAATGTGTTATCTTTGGTTATTATATATATATATATAAACAAGATGGCGTAGGACAGAACAAAGGAGAAGCACAAAACAAAGAAAAGAATCCCCAGTCACTGCAGAGGTTCCAGAATGTGTGACGAAAGAACTTTGACAATATATAAACAACCATCTGGTTTTGGAACCAGCCAACCAACCAACCAACCGGAAATTTAAAAATTCTTAAATTTATAAATTTAATTTATAATAAATTGGAGTGAAAGCAACTGGTGCGTGTGTTTCTTATTGGCAACATGACCCTCCCAAAGTATAACAATATATATATATATATATATGTTTTTGGTTAGCTGTGTATGTAAAAATTATAGGGAGAAGTGGGGAAAGGAATGAGTTCCACCATTTTGTCAATAGACACAGCTGAAACAAGTCTTGAAATAAAGGTATAAAATTCACAATATAAGCACCAGAATTGTAGAGTGGTGATAAGGAGTCTGGTTGTTTTTGTCAAGGTTGTAATTTAATTGAGTTGTAAGTAGTAGTTTGAAGGAAATATATCTATATTGACATATTTCTAGGTCTCCCAACACCATAGCTTCCATCAAACTTGAGTCTCTTGTACCTTTTTATACAGCTGTCATCCTTCATATGCATCCCATGTCCATACTAACGCATTCTCCTCTCCAGCACACTGCATCTGATCCTTCTTATACCTAGTTTGTCCCTCAGTTCATTTATGATTTACAGTTCATGTATATTACTATCACACATCCATTGAAGCATGAAAGCTTCATTTCTTTCCAATCTTCGTAGGTCCTCTGCACACAGCTACCAGGTCTCTCTATCATGCTGTTCATATACAAGCATCATACAATCTTCCCTTCATTTTGACTGAAAAACCTTTTGTGGTTAGCAGTGGTAGTAGCTCCCTGAACTTCCTCATGTTCTCACACTAGCTACAGTATTTTTGGAACATCCACCTCCACTGCTAATTTGGTCTCCCAGGTAATGGAAACTATCAACTATTTCTACTGAACCCTCTGGGCATTTAATAGAGCCAGTATCCTGTGGGCTGTTGCTATTTACTGTGCTTGTGCAATGACCTCATATAAAACATGTGTTCTTTGTTAGCCTACCTGAAATCCCACTACATCTCTTGTGTACCCAAAGTTTGCATTTGGGGCATAGGATAGAGTTTCTCTTTTTACTCCATTTCTGCACACAGAGGGAATCTGTGTTAATGTAAATTTCTTTTGCTGGTCAATTTTTTTTTTGTATAATATTTGTGTTGATGTTTGATTTGCACTAGGAGAGGGTGTAAGGGATAGTGATTGAAAGTAGGAAGTACTAGGGTCGTAGAATGGTAATGTGAAATTGTTGAGGTTGTAATCTGATATGGTCAATTGAGTTGTATGAAGTATTTAAATTTTGTTGTTTTAATTTAAATACCACCTAGATAAATCGAGTTGTGTGTGGGTGTTAATTTAATTATGATGGCTCCCTCTCTTTTCCCTTTCGTTACCTCCTACACATCCCACATACCCAACAAAAGGTTACTGTATTTACTCAAATATAAGCTGAAGAATATGTAATAAAAAAATTGTTGGTAAAATGTGAGGTTGGCTTATATATGCCATCTAAACAATGTGTTGATTAGCTGCCTCAGTTTATAAATGGGGTTTGGATTTTCACCTATTTCTCAGATATAAAATAGGGGAAAGGGTGGCTTATATTTGAGTATTTACATATATATATTATGAACAAAGAAAATACTAGATTATTTTTCTGAAGAAATTTATTGAACAATTTACTCATTTTGGTGAAACCTCACAGCTGTTATAAGAAAATTAACAAATAAACTTAATGTAATATATATTTTCTCTACTATAAATGAGTCTTGCCTTCCTTCTTGACTACCAATATCACTAGATTTGAACAGTATATATATATATGTATATAAATGAAGACCCGCCTTACCTAAATACAAAGTAAAACCTACTACAGTCAGTAGGCATCTCTATCAAAACACACCCCCGTCCCACCACCCCCACCCTATCCACACTGCCCCTTTCAATGTAAAGTTATGTTGGTGCCACAACATCCAGGCCGAAACAAATGAGATCGTGTAGGTGTCACGACAAAAAACACACAGTCCACGCTGTAATGTGGCCGTGTAGGCAACACGGTAAAAACCTCCCAGCCCCACACTGTAAATGTGGTTGGTGTTAGGAAGGGCATCCAGCTGTAGAAAACCCGCCAGACAGTCCACGCTGTAATGTGGCCGTGTAGGCAATACAGTAAAAACCTCCCAGCTCCACACTGTAAATGTGGTTGGTGTTAGGAAGGGCATCCAGCTGTAGAAAACCCACCAGACAGTCCTATGCGAGCAAGACAATCACTCTTGCCTCAAGTGGGAAAACCCCCGTCCAAACCCATGCAAGCGTGGAACACGGACGTTAAACGTTGATGATGATGATGATGATATATATATATCATCATCATCATCATTTTACGTCCACTTTTCCCTGGTTGCAAGGGTGGGACGGGAACTGATGCTGACTTGATTTCTACAGCTGGATGCCCTTCCTAGCACCAACCTCATTTTTACAGTGAGTGCTGGGTGCTTTTTTGCCATGGCATCTCCATGACCACTTTGCAGTGGAATGATAGGGAACCCAGTCCCTATCATCTCATTTCTACAGCTAAGTAAACTGGAGCAATGTGAAATAAAGTGTCTTGCTCAAGGAAACAACACATCATATATATGTATGTATAACACAAATCTGACTTCCATAAACTTCCTAGACATTACCCTAGATTTACAGAACAACACGTACAAACCTTTAAGAAATCCTAATGGAATACTCTCTTAAATTAATGTTAAATCTTATCACATCCACCCACCATGGTATTTAAATACCTAATCAAAAACATAGATAGAGGATTATCCAAGCTTTCCTGCAGCAGAGATATATTTGATAAGAAAGCCTCATTACAATGATGCCCTAGAAGTGAATGGTTTTAAGGTACAAAGCCAAACAAATACAAACTCATGTGTTTCTGTATCTCTCTCTCTATATATATATGTCTAAGAGAAAAATTAAAATAGAAAAATATACAAAAACTTTATACACACACACAAACATCTTTTTCTCTCTCTCACTCATTTTATATGTGTATGCGCATATGAATCACACACATACACATAGATACACATATATACATATATATATTTATATACGTATATGCACACACACACACACACATATATATATATAGACAGTCCTATGCGAGCAAGACAATCACTCTTGCCTCAAGTGGGACTACCCCCGTCCAAACCCATGCAAGCGTGGAACACGGACGTTAAACGTTGATGATGATGATGATGATGATACACATACACACACATATATATATGTATATACGAAGGTCTGTGAGTATGTGTAATAAATCAGTGTGCTGATTGAAAATAGTTTGTGGTATTTTATTTAGGTATACCATTACCTGAAGGTAAATAGAGATTAGTAAAACAGTTTCCAGACTGGGAGAAATATAACCAACTAAAAACCTTGAAAGGTAACACCCCACATGACTGCAGCCCAAAGACAGAACTGGTAAAGAATTAAAAGAATCATACACTATAATGGGTTCTGACTTAAGCACATACCTAACAATTTTGGGGGAGGGAAAAGTTGATTAAACTTCAGTACGTTACTGGTACTTTATTTTATCAACCCTGTAAAGATGAGAGGTAAAGCTAACCTCAACGAGATTTGAACTCAGAATTTAAAGGAACGCACATCATAATATAAAGAAATCATAAAATGTCTTTAAAAAGGCTTGGGTTTGATTCCTGTTGTGATCAAAATGATGCTTTAATCACTATGTGAATGCTATAAGGAATTGCACCAAATATTGTCTTCCTTCCCAAACCAACTTAGGTGAAACTACATTCAAAATATACTTTGGCTGGATGCCCTTCTTGATGTTAGATAAGTGTTTTGGAGGTGAAGACATACACAAGCACACACATACATATAAACGATAGGCTTTGACAGTTCCTAATTACCAAATTCTCTCACATGGCATTGATCAACCTAAGACACTTGCCCAAAGTACCTCACAGCAAAACTGAACCCAGAACAAAATGCTTCTAAACCACATAGCTATGACTAAAATTTTCAAAGCCTCTCAATTTGTTGAATTTTCCCATGCAATGATTGCTAGAAGATGGAAAATAATGAAGATATTTGTTAATTAACTAGAAAATAGTCATTCAGGCTTACTAAGAATAAATTTTAACATTTTATTCAATGCATCAAATTTCTAATATGAAACTGTACCAGCTTGACAACTTTCAGAACTCTGTTAAGAGTCATTTGAAACCAAGTGGTTTTTTAAAAATATTTTATTTTAACTGTTTCCAAAATATCTAATAGGAATTGTTTTTTTTTTAAATTTTACTAATGTGACAGGCTGACATACTTAAAATGACTTTGTTAATGTTGGTTGTAAATGCATAAAGATCACAGCGTCTTAGATCTCCCAAGCTTAAAACATTAGTATTTTTGTCTTATCAACATTGAAGCAATAACATTTAAATGTGTGAGTGTCCTAAACACAGAAAACAACTGTAATAACAGTCAATCACTAATGATAATAGTTGAGAAAATTGTGTTATTCACTCTTAGAAATGGAGAAAAGTAGTGGTAATTGTTATATTTGGGGAGGGTCACATCGTCCTAATTTTGCCAAAAATAGTAAAACACACACTGTTTGGTTTGGTTCTCACTTCAGTATGTTTTTAAATTTTTATAAATAATTTAGCTGGCAATTAATGTTTATCATTGATGGACCAACAGTTAAAAATACAAATATAAATTCTCAAAGTTCTTTCATCACACATTACTGTGACATCTTCAGTGATTATCACTATGTTTCTGTTCTGTAATGTTTTTTTTGTTGTTGTTGTCTTTGTTTACACATGCGTTTGTGATAGTAATTGATTGTTATTAAAGCTATTTATTGTGATTGGAATCTTCACATATTCAAATTTTTAATTTTAAGACACTTCCAGTGCTTTGATAATCCATAAGGCTTTACATTCTAGCTACAAGCTGTATAGTATAATATCCTTAAAATAGATGGGAGAAAGTGTCAGTCACCCCTTAATGTAATGGTTGCACATTTTCACAATATTTGAAAGATACAGGGTTTATTCGTTCATAGATGTCTGTCCTTTCTTTTCCCATCTCAATAGTTAATTTTCCTCCATTTTCTCAACTATTATCTACAGTGTTAGGCTTTATTTACAGTTGTTTGGGATGTTCACATTTTCTAATTTCAAACACACCAAATGCTTTGATAATTCATAAGCTATATTTACAATAAAATTTAGTTTTATTAATAACATTGATAGGAGGAGATGGTAGTAACCATGCAGATGTCCAACAGAGTTGTAAAACATTTGAATTTTCTGTAATATCCACATAAACAGCAGACATATTGAATATGTGAATACCAACAGAAGAGTTAATATATCCAGTATTAACTTATACTTGGTCTTAAGGAGAATTCTGGACTATATATGCTTCCCATGTTTGCTGAATGTTCATACAATAATCTTTTCTTTAGGATTAATCTGTTTTCTTTAAATAATCCAAGACTCGCATACTCTAATCCAATACTAGATTGATCGGAAACTTTGACAATTTCTAAATATGATTGCTGTCTTTCAAACTATAAGTAATTCTGTTTGAATTATTACTTAAGTTGACATATCAGAATATTTGATTCATTTAGTAAAGTGTGTGTGTGTGTGTGGAAATAGAACTTAGAATCAAAATGGCTCAGAGTAAATAAAAACCAAAGATTTAGTAAGTAGGTAAGAAGACAGGACGTTGGTCCCATCAAGGAAGTAGCTATGTTTGATATGTATAAAAGAAGTAGGTAGGAACTCTATACAATGTAAAAAATGAGTTCACAAAATGTGTAGTGAGATTTTAAGCAAAATAACAAAAAAAAGGCAGACATTATATGTAGATGTACAGGTCAGTTAGAGCTCCAGAAAAAATAAAATTTTCCCAATCCTGGGAAGGTTCAATAAAAGTAGTTGGTAGCTTTTGTTACCTAGGTGACCTAAGGTTGCTCTGAAAGCATAGTAGCTATAAGAATAGTATGAAAGAATTCAGGGAGCTACTACCTCTGTTAACAATAGGAAGTTTCTCCTTATGAATGGAAGGCCAGCTGAATGATGTCTACATATAAAGTGTGCTGTTGCAATGCAGAGGATATGCAAAGGTTGGAAAGAAGTGAAGGAAGCATGCTCCAATGAATGCTTGATGTTAATGTGCATGAACAGCTCCCTTCAATTATAGTAGAGGTATGATTCAACAATGTGTAATACACAGATTATAAAAATTATTGTAGCTCTTGTTTTATTTGAATTCTAGATTTGTAGAATTTGGAAATAAATGTTGGAACATTACCTGTGAATAACTTGCAAACATATTTAATGGTCGACTGTTAATTTCAGTGAATATCCAGTGATTCAATTTATCTTTAGTCTTATTACCAGGAGTTGATTGCATACCCTGTCTGCCAGCTAAGCCCGAAGGATCAACAGAAAGAATCTAGAAAGGAGAAAGGCATAAATTTAAAGACCTTGCAAAGATTTTTACTGTTGTGGCATCATTTGTATAACAATTGATTGTAAAATGTGTGTATTACCAAATTTTGCCTCAGGTTGACACTCGGCATGATTTGGGAAAGAAGCAGAATTCAAAGAAAGTTTCAAATAATAATAGTACTAATAATAGGGGTTTCTGATTTAGGCAGAAGGCCAAATATAATAATAATTGTTTCTACTTTTGGCACAAAGCCAGCAATTATACCAGTGCATTACTGGTACTTTATTTTATCGACCCCGTAAGGATGAAAGGCAAAGTTAACCTAGGCGGGATTTGAACTCAGAATGGCAAGGGCTGTAACTCTATGCATCAAAGCATGGCGTCCGACCCTCTACCGATACTGCCAATTCACCGCCCTTCACTGCCAAATATAATAATAATGGTGATAAATAACAAGAACAAAAACAAGATCAACAACAATAATTGTTTCTACTTTTGGACAAGGCCAACAATTTTAAAAGAGGGAAAATTTGATTATATTGACCCCAGTGCATTATTGGTTCTTTATTTTATTGACCTTGTAAGGGTTCATAAAAATAATTTTTTCAATAGAAGAAATCAAGTAGGATATAGAAAAGTAAATGGGGCACAACAGTGAACCTGAAATGACTGTAAGTAAAGTTAATGATAAAACAAAGCACAACCATCCTTGAGAAGGAGATGAATGGATAGAGAGAGACTAGGATTGAAAATGAAACAGGATGTTCATATATATATATATAAGCTGAAGCATATAGACAATATGCCCCGATCCCCCACCACAGCAAAGTGGTTGTGGAGGTGCCACGGCAAAAAAGCATCCAGCCCACACTGTAAAGTGGTTGTGTGGGCGACACGGAAAGAACCACCCAGCACTCACTGTAAATGAGGTTGGTGTTAGGAAGGGCATCCAGCTGTAGAAATCAAGCCAAAATCAGTTCCCGTATCAGCAAGACAAAGTCAGCCGACCGGGCACTGCCCATAACAGGACAACCTGTCTAACCCATGCTAGCGTGGAAGAATGGACGTAAAACGGTGATGATGATATATATATCTGTCTGTATGTATGTGCGTTCTGTCTTTTTTTTTATTTTAAGTTTATTTTGTCTGAACTCTTGTTCAGTGGTATGGTTTTAAAGAAAAAGGTATTTTCATTGTCCTTTGCACAACAATCCATTAAATCTTATGATCTTACAGACTTTTGAAGATCCAGATATCATGGCCATTTATAATTTAATTTATGAATTAAAGAACTGTGTACTTTCTCCAAGAATCCATGTTCAGTCATACTTTGGTCCAGGTAGGTTCGTATTTATCACATAACTCCAATAATAATATGTACTCTATCTGTAAACTTCTCATCAATGGTCTATAGATATCCTCCTCATCTTGAATTTTCTTTCATTACATCAAAAATCATTGGGCAGCTGATTTCCACAACAAATTGTGTTTTTATTTTATGGTCACAAACAACAATATCAGGACAGTTGTATTTTAATTTGGTGGTGGTTTTTATTTTTAGATCCCACCAACATTTTTTTGATCCATCAGTCTCAGATCCCTAGTAGTTTTTACTTTTGTTTTCCTCAGTTAATTCCAGATTGTTTTGACTAGCATGTCATGTCTCATGGGAAGGTAGTAATGAGAAGATATTCTTTCACAGTTGGCAGTAACATGACTGCCATCTTTAGTCTTTCTTTTGCACAGCCTACATTTATTGTCAGCTGATGATGTATATCATTTTTTTTATATATAATATTCTTTAAAATTCCCAACAATTGATTGTCACGATTAAATTTGAAGTTATTCACGATTTGAGAATTCTTTTCTTCAAGATTATTTTAATTCTACAATTGTAATCTAAGTGCCGTTGTGTGAAAATATTTCTTTATATATGTAATGTTCCAATGTAATGTTTGTTTATATATATTTGTTAAAATACTTTATTTATATATTACAATATATATAGAAATATTTGTATATATTCTTATTGTATTCTGATGCTTAACACTTCCATAACATGGTATGTTGCCTTAAACAGCAATTACATGAGTTCAAATATCAGACTGATAACTACAGTTTCCATTAATATGTGTATGTACATATATATATGTGTGTGTGTGTGTGTTTATGCATGTATGAGCCATATTAACACATTATCGAGCCCCTAGGCTTTCAGGCATCTTGGGTCATTTTTGGCACTTTAATCTGGTAACAATGTTGATAGCCTCTAGTCTTTGTTGAGCAACTAGGCTGCAGCCTAGTTAGCCTTATAATTAATACAGCCCTGATGTTTGTATGTCTGTAGTGGTGCAGGTGGAAGTGGGGTTAAACAGAGCAGGACTGAATTAATTCTATAGAAAGTTCCTTTTCTATTTAGAGTGTGTGTGTGTATATATATATACATACACACATATGCACATTTATTAGTTATTGATGTTTTTCCGACAACATTTCTTGTTAATGTCTGGGATTAATGGTAAAAATCTGACATGTTTACAAGAAGAATAACAAGAAGTATAAACAAGAGAGGAAGTAGCATGAAAGATGTCGAATTAAAACAAACCACAGCATTATTTGATAAATATATGTATATATAAAGCTAGTGGATTGGCAGAAACATTAGAACGTTGGACAAATACATAGCTGTATTTATTTCAGTTCTGAGTTCAAATCCTGCTGAGGTGTTAGCTTTGCGTTTCATCCTTATGGGGTCGATAAAATAAAGTACCAGTAATGAACTGGGGTTGATTTAATCAACTTACCCTTTCCCCAAAATTGTTGGCTTTGTGCCTAAATCAGAAACTATTATTTGATAAATATATCGAAATGAATTTACCAAGAGAGAAAGATTGTTTAAAGAAAGACAAATAAAAGAAGATAAATAAATAATATCGAAACAAACACTTGAAGACAGATAATAACTGCAATCTGAAATGAAAGAATACTTACAGAGGATATGGTGTCAAAATATAAATCTATTAACCTTAAATACTAATCAAGTTTCATAAATAAAGCATGCAGCCAGGCTGTCTACTTTATTTGCTAAGATTGACTTTTTTCTTTCTTTTTTTTGGGGTAGATTCAACCAAACATACTTAGAATCTAGCCTTATACCTTGGCAAATATTTCCTTTTCTCGCAGACCAGAGTAAGGACAGGGTTTCATCAGTAGAGCTTGCACAAAATTATAAGCTGGATTTAAATCCTGACCTTTAGATCAGTGATGCATAATGTGATCTAAATGAACCCCCAGTTGTCTATATCAAAGTTGTGGTGGTCCTCAGTGAGTTTTATATTATTGTGTAATGAAATTAAAAATAAATTCATATTTAGTAAGCTATTCAGTTTTTCTGATAAACTTTGTGAATCACCTTCTTTAGACTAACTTAATAGCAGTAGAAGCAAAGCTTAATTCGTGCAGACTTCATTTCTTTATCTGATGTATAAAGTGAAGTTAACAGGCTATAAACTTTACAGCAAAACCCTTACATCAAGTATATTTATTGTTTTTAAACTGTGATTTTCAACTACCATTAGTAATCTGAGAGATTACATACACAAGTTTTGAATCTTTCTAACTGGTATTTTGACAGATAAACCTGGTTCATAAGAGGAAAAAAATATATTTCAAGACTCATTAAAAAAAAAAACTTGATAAATCATAGTTTGGCTAATTAATAAAGATAAAAGTAAAATGTGGAATGCAAAGGGACCAACAAGGGTTGGCATCAGCAACAATGGTAATAATAAATCCAGGAGAGTTTGTTGCATTTTGGTAAGTTTATTCATAAGGAAGAGGAGAAAAGACTAATGCTGAAAGGGTTGTAGTTGAAAATGGCAGCTATTTCTTCTCACACCAATCAAATTTATCAATATCAAATAAACTCTCTTAGTTAATAAAGACTGTCTATCATATGAATACTTCCATAGACTATCATTTGCACTGCACTAACAATTCATAATCTATACTTGTTATAAATAGCTGCCATAAACCTAGAAATGGTCTACGGAAATTACTTTAATTTAATCTCTTTGAAGCTAATGCAGTATGAGATATTATTTAATAAAACTAACATTACTATAAATAAATAATTATATATGGTTCTGCTATGAGCAAGTTATGGCATCGCCAATTGGGAACACCCAGTTCCATACTGTAAGCGTGGTTGGTGTTAGGAAGGGCATCCAGCTGTAAAATTCCCCACCCAAAATACAGTTCTGTTTGAGCAAGGTATGGTGTGGCCAACTGGCCGGGCTTATCTCATTATGTGGACAACCCATCTAACCCATGCAAAATAGACATTACACGCTGTTGATAACGATGATGATGATGATTAAATAAATAGATAAATAAAAAATAACAAGGAAGACAAACAGTTACTTATTACTCACTTCTCCAGTTTTGGAATCATTTTGTATCCCAACGGACTGACCTTCCACTTCTTTTTTAAGTATATATAATTGTCCCTTCGGTATTCTTTTTATTTCTAAATCAAACTGATTTGATTTTTTTATAAGAGATTTTAACCAAGATATAGAATCAACAGTGACTTTGTTCAAGCAGAGAAGTTCATCTCCAACATGTAAGATATGGTAAAGATTAGGGCATTCTCTTTGATTCCAACCAGCAACCCTGAAAAAAAACAAAATACCAATGATAGTATACAGGAATTGATTTTAGTTGTTTTAATTACTTTATAAAGAAATTATAAAAGAAATTTAAAATGTAGCAAGAAAGATAATAAAAAATGAGAACTTACCAAATTTTTTTAGCATATTCCACAAAAGCAATGTTATATATATCTGTCCGGGACACAGAAATTGTTAAGCCATTTGTTTTTTTAAGCTCTTCCTTGAGCTGTAACACTTGACTCATAGCCAAATTTGTTACAAAATTTGGACCATTATCTAAACTTTCATTAGAAGATGTAGATTCGAAATCATTCTCAGTTTGCTGCTCCCTGGACTTTGGAACAAAGCTGTTAGGACGGGGAGGTCTCTGTGGGGGAAAGATATCGCTACGCCTGGGTATTCGAGGAGGAGGTAATGGAGGTGTTTCATCTACATGTTCTTCTTGTTCGGGGAGAATATTTGTAGGTGGTGGTTTAGCTGGAATATGAGGCTGGGGAGGTAAAGCTACAGGTGCTAATTGTTGACTATTCTGTATCTGGAAGTCATTATCTGAACTAACGTAGCTGTTTGAATATCTAAAATTTTGATCATTTGCAGTTAAGCTCATGTGATCGAAATTTTCTGAAAGAAATTCACTATTATTGAGTATTTGCTCTGCTGTTGAAGCTGAATTATTACTATTCTTTAAGAAATAACCAGTAGAAAGACAATTTCTATGTTTACATGAAGTGCAAGTCACATTATTGTTTATAATGTTTGTAGCATTTAGCTCAGCATTCTCTAATTGAAAGTCATGGCTTACTACAGTTGATGAACAATTCCTTCGGTTTGATTTGACACCAAACCCAGGAAACCATGGCAGTGAATCAATTTCTTTCATTTCCTTGGAAGAAAGTTTCTGATATTTTTTCGTTTCTGGTGAAGTAGGAGAACTAGCACATTTAAAAGGTGAAGAGTCAGAGAAAAAACTTATTGAAGAGGGTGCTAATACAGAAGAATTTGCATTGGTTTCTTCATTAACGCTGTCTTTGAAATATTTCTTTTCATGAAATGAAGTATTATCATCAGAAGTGGTTAATTCTTGAGATCTATGAATGACATACTTCTGAAAATCACAAACTTTGAAATTACCTGGGTAGGAATAAACAAGATCAGTTTTGGAATTGGGGATCAAAGTACGTCCATCACAAGTATAGCCATATATGCTGTCTCCTTCCCAAGAATTCTCACTCTCAATACTCTCTCTTGATCCAACAAATGTTTTCTCATTTTGTTCCCTGCATTGAAAGTTATTGTCTCTGTCACTCTCATATATCATTTCATTGGATTCTGAATTCTGTTGGGATACCACAGAATGATATGATGGGGGTGTGTTGTGATAGACTTCAGATTTAACCCAAAGAGATCTTCTGTTTACTTCAGGATGTAGTGCCACTGAATGAGACATAGTAGGAATGTTATTTTGAACTGTAACAAAATCAGAAAAGGAGAACCGGTGTGTGATGTTTCTGTTTGTGAAGTTGCGTTTGTTTTCACGTAACGGAATAGGTGGAGACTCTGTTGAAATACTAGTATCTAAATGGTGTCCTGGGGCTAACTTTGTTGTTACTACTGCTGCTGCTGCAGCTGCTGATAGACTCTGTGGTGATGATGATGATGGTGATGGTGATGTAGCTAGTGGCAGAGGTGGAGGTGTCGTCAGTGGTGGAGGCGTAGTAAGTGGCAGTGGTGGAGGGGCACCTGTAGGTGGTAGTAGTGGGGGGGGAGGAGGAGGAGGGGTTAGTACTGTTGATATTAGAGGTGGAGAGATTCGTGGTGGGGTTGCAGGTAATGACTCCATGATTAATTCAATAGAGCGAGGTGGAGGTGGTGGCTGGTGTTCAGGAAAGTTTAGTTCCAGAGAAGATGAAGAAGAAGAACTGTATCTGCTGGAAGAAACAGAGGAAGGGGTTGTCTCTTCCTTGTTACGCATAGAAGATGGTGGTAAGGGATCCAGGACATAAATATGCTCTTTAGAATCAGTCTGAAAATAGAATTAAATCACTATTCAGAATTACAATAACTTTTATGTGAGTAGGAAAATGTTACTACATATAATTACCATTTTAGTGATGGATTTTTATTGTATCAACTCAAGCTTTCCGGTGCTAAGGGGCTTTTGGGGTTTAACCCTTTAATGTTCAAACCGGCCAAAACCGGCCAGAATTCTCTACCTCTTTCTGTTGAAACTGGCTGTAACTAGTCGCTCAAACTGATGTTAAGGTATTGTTCTCAAAATAAATACTTTCAAAATCTCATAGATTCGATATTATGTGAGATAATTATGCGAGGTAAAGCCTTTACCATGAAAATATAATATTATATATAGAGTAATGTGAATGCTAAAGGGTTAAGCCCTGCCAATAATTTGTTTCAATATACTTGTGCTTTGGTTTTTACTACACTGATTTTCTATTGACTCTAAATATGTTAGTATGATCATGTTTTTAATTTCTTTTTTTAGTCTCATATTGGTGATAAAAAGTGTGAGCTAATAATAATACAGATGTACAGTATATATACTTAAGACCCTCCAACCCCCAAACTGTAACGGAAGCTCTGCAACTGTGATAAATTACCAGTACTTGTTTACCATTCATCTTTCAGTGATTAATTAAAGCCAACTTCATTGTGATTTGGGGCCATAATTGTAAAATATTAAACAAGATGATATAGAGTACAAGGGTCAGCTACAAAGTTCATAGGCTGACCAAGATACTCTCATAGAATGACAAAATGGGGTATATTTTTCAACATAGTCCCTGGAAAGAACTGGGGGTCGGTTTAATCAATTTTCCCCTCCTGCAAAAATTACTGGCCTTGTGTCTATAGTAGAAATCATTATTCCATCAACTTTACTATCCAATATTCAGCAACCTCTCATAGTAACACTTCCATACTTCCTTACTTTTGGCGTCATAAAGGTAAGTGAGCCACTGTTGTTTCATATATATGTCCCTCCCATAACATCCTGGTTCACTCTTGTACACTGTTTTGCAATCCAGAACACTTCACATCTCTGATCTTCATGCCACAGAATATTGGCAAACTTCTTACTTTCTTCCTCTCCTCTTGCTAAATAAACTTGATGCCTAGCCTCTCTTCTAGCTACTTGCTATTGTTCCCTGCTACCCCTACCCTTCAGACTTTCCAAGCTTTTTCCTTAGTTTTTATGACCCTATCCTCTATGTTTTATGTTTCTAACTGCCCATCCTCTTTGTCGAGTGCTTCCTTTAGTATACCTCTAAACCACTGGCTATCTGAAAGCTCTTTAAGCTCCATATCCTTCTTCTCCAGTTTGTTTGTGTGTGTCTAACTCATACTCTAAAGTCACTAATCTGTGTTGGATGATGCATTCTTTCCCAGGGGAAAACTTTTAGTAGTTTTGAACATCTGCTTATGTTTTCTAGTGAAAATATAATAATAAAAGAAATTCTACAAGGACTTCAATTTTAAACACGTGGTATGCCGAAAGCACATCTCCGGTCGGCATATTTAATTCCCTAAATATACAAATTATACATATCCATATTTAACTTGGAGAAATATGAAAAAATAAAATAGAAGATCAGTGAATAGATTAATAACACAATTGGTTTAATTTAATTTTTTCCTCAGTCTGTTCCATTTCTTCTAGAATTTCCTATCAATTTTGTTTTCTTTCTCTTCTCTCTTTTCTTCAAATATTCTTATGAATCCTTAAATTTTCTGTAGACCAACTCCATGTTGAAAACATCAATATCCACAGAGAACTGCTTAATCAATATGAATTTATTGAAATTAATAATATCTTTTATTAAATATGTCATGAAAATACCGAAATTATTTATTATGGTTGTTCCAATATGTTGATCTAGATAAATATTTCTCTCTCTCACTTTCTCTCTTTCACTCTCTCTTCCTTTCTCTCGTCCTTTCCTTCAAATATATTCACTGATCAACCAACTAAAACACTTTATTTTCATAGTACTGACTACTTGCCTATTTGAATTTCATTCATGTTGGGTAACAGAATGCAGAGCTTTGACCCAAATTCACTCATCTGGCAATGTGCCAAGAAAATGGAATATAGAATCAAGAATGCACTCTTGCATGCATTGGAGGGTGTATTGAAGAAAATCATGGCTGGGGAACTACAAAATAAAAATATTGTCAGCAGCAGAAAAAGAAATTCTGCAATGACTTTAATATGCATATGTGTGTGTGTGTGTGTGTGTGTGTGTGTGTGTGTGTGTGTGTATTTGAGAGAGAGAAATTAAAAGTGCTTCAGCTTGGTCCTGAAACTAGTAAATGTGTAAAATGAGCCAATTAAGAACCCTTCTATATGGCCACGTCATCTGCTAAAAATAGGAGCTAAATTTCCTGCATAAGAAGATACATTGAATAGTGTAGTCCAAGACATTCCTAAGAGGTGTAGAGGTGATTTTGACAAGAATTATGACCCTGTATGAGGGTTGTGATCTGGGGCTAGGATGGTACTAAACAACAACAGAAATAGATTGATAGTTTATTTTTGCAACATAACATCTAAAGTCTGCCCATGCATGAAGCAACTGAAAGTACAAGACTGTCCCCTGGACAGGATACCAGTCCATTCCAGGGCTACACCACCAGCTATTACTGGTACACATTTGCAGCTGAGTACATTAGAACAATGTGAAATGAAATGTTTTGCTCAAGAACACAATACACAACCCAGTCTAGGAATCAAACCCATGTCATTATGATTGCAACACATGACTAAGCCATGCACCTCTACCTAACATAACATATAATATTTATAATATATAAAGATTTTTAAATTGGACTTGCAGCTAAGGAACAACAACAACAGCAACATCCACAAGTAAAATAACAAATGCTTACTGGAATGAACCAATCAGCCTAGACCAAGAAATAACCACAATAGCATAAACTATATTCTACAGCAGCACCAGCCATAAGATAACTTTGATTGTTTCATATAGAGGATTATATTCTGAATTGTACATTTCTGTCCATTTAAACCCCCACCCACCCCGTCCCCTCATCCTCCTCTAATACTTATACAGTAATTGTATAATCTGCTTGACTTAACAAATTACAGTTCCAATAATATTATTTCTGGTTTGACCTACGGACTGTTTACTATAATATTTACATCTACATTCGTTTTCAGTTGAATGAACACACCTTTACTTTTGGAGTCCTCTGGAGAAGGTTTTTGCCTGTATATGCAGAAGTGTACATGTTAACATTAGTATTTGCATGTCTGCCTATATCTCTGTGTGCATGTGTATGGATATGTCTAATAATACATAAAAATATACATACACATACATACATACATACATTTATTCATATATGTATGTGTGTATGTAAGTATATATATATATATATACGGAAATATGTACACACTCACACACATAAAATAATTGCATAACAACTAATAACAATAAATGTTTATATATATATATATATATATATATATATATATATATATATATATATATATAATGTCTCACCTGGATTAAGCCCAAAGAACTTAATGTCTTCTCCAATATTCGTACCCATTCCATCATTTCTTGTCTGTAAAGAGAAAGATATATATATATATATATATATATACATATATATCATCATCATCATTGTTTAATATATATTTTTCCATGCTAGCGTGGGTTAAATGAGTTGTCCCATTGTGAGACAAGTCAGATCAAACTGTCTTGCTCACAGAGAACTGTTTCTGGTTTGGTTTCTATGACTGGATGCCCTTCTTAATGCCAACCACATTTACAATGTGGACTGGATGCTTTTTATTGTGGCACTAAAATGACCAACTGGCATGTTGGACTGGGTGCTTTTTGCATGTCACCAGCACCACCACTTTGAATGGTGGACTGGGTACTTTCTGTTGAGTAACCAACTAGATCACCTTACATGATGGGCTGGGTGCTCTTTCATCAGCATGGTGGACTAAGAGATTTTGTCGTGTCACCAGTATGACTACCTTACAGGTTGGGCTGGGAACTTTTAGCCATCTCAGCAGCATTGCGGGGGAGCATGCTTATATACATGGATTGGACAGGAGAGGTGTATCAGATGTGGAAGGTTGGGTGAGAGGGGTGTATGTATGCAGGAAGGGGATTGGAGAGGAAGGTCTAAGGTGGGATAAATAGCTGGTGATGAGTGGAGTGTTAAGACGTAGGAAGGGCAGACAAAGTACTTTTTGTCATGGTAGCAGCATTATGGGAGGGAGGAGTAGATTTGGAGCATGTACTGTTTGCTCTGCTTGTATGTAGGGGGTTGAGCTTGATTAGAGGGGTACTATATGAGTGTGTATGGTGAGGAGGGGAGGGAGTATGCATGTTGGACATAGATGAGGTGGGTGGGTTGGGGCATTTATTTGCTGAGGGCAAGGGCATATATATGTGTGTGTAAATATAAATATGAGTGTCTCTCTCTCTCTCTATATATATATAACAAAGGAATTGTGGTAAAGAACCAGATGGACCATAACGCACCAGAGTACTCAATACTAAGGGTAGTAGAGTGGGAAATAGGAAGAAGTATGACTCCGACGGCAGAGCTCAAGCTGTTTCGACGGCTATTTCTGGAGTCCAGAAATAGCCGTCGAAACAACTTGTGCTCTGTCGACGGGGTCATACTTTTTATATATATAGTGAAGGCGCATGGGTTAATAGTTAAAGCATGGGCTTGCAATCGAAAGGTTGTGAGTTCAATTCTCGGACCGGGTGATGTGTTGTTTCCTTGAGCAAGACACTTTATTTCACATTGCTCCAGTTTACTCAGCTGTAGAAATGAGTACCGGCCTGCACACCCAGCCAGTGGGATGGCGTTATCTTATGGCTAAAACAGCATGATGTGCTGTGACCAGCGGCGCCGATTGGCGCCCGACAGACTGGTCGGTCAAGGTGATGAAGGTGATATATAAAAAGTTATGAAATGAAAGGAGCTGTGTGGTTACTAAAACAAGGTTTAGGGTGGTGGTTAGGACGGAACAGGAGGAGAAAGGAAGAAAGGGGTTTCCATCGTCAGCTGTAAATGTATCCGGAACCGATGTTTCGGCGCTGAATTGCAGGACATCGGTGTGGTTCGGGTGCGCCCGAGGCCTTTTATTAATCAAAGGACCGGGTGGAAAAGGAGAGAGAACGAGAGAAAAAAGGAGAGAGAAAAGGAAAGAGAGGGAAAGGAGGAAAAACAGGGGGAGAAAAGATGAGGAGAGAGGGAGAGGGTGAAAATAGGAAAGGAATGGAAGAAAAAAGTGTACAGATCCCATCGTGGGAAGACACAGGTGAAAGAAACATGCAAAAAAAGTAACTGTGGAAAATAGGGAAAGTAAGTTGTGGCCAACCTGGGAGACTTTAGCCTGGTGGTCAGCTACGACTCAGAGCTGGTATAACCGTGCTGCCTCTCACATAGACAGGAGAAAGTGAGAGAGAGAGATATGGGCAACCAAAAGGGAGGAGAAGGGAAAGGGAGATAATCCAGAAGGGTTTTTTTACGACGGTGGTAAAAACGTGTCAAAGATTGCGGATAGAGAGGCCACCACGGCACGTGTAAACATGTCAACAATCAAAATCGAACGGATGGATAGAGAGATGACCAAAGATTAATATGGTTCATTGATTACTCAATGAATATAGTTTTACAATAGATTAAAAGCACTCTACAAAGAAGTTTTCTGGAGTAATTAATATTATTCAAAATATTAATAAATGAAAACGTTCACATAATCAAAATATATGTTTTATTATATATATTTTGGAGGTACTATGCTGTTTTTTCAGTACGTCCTCATCAGATAAAATATTGAATTGAACCATCAAGACAGTTGAAGTATGTCATACATCAATTCATATATTTTATCTGATGAGGACGTACTGAAAAAACAGCACAGTACCTCCGAAATATATATAATAAAACATATATTTTGATTATGTGAACGTCTTCATTTATTAATATTTTGAATAATATATATATATATATGTAGGAGGTGAGTTTTATTGTAGCACAATAAAGCGGAGTTTTATTGTAGCACAATATCGGATAAGTAGCACTCAAATATATAATATATATATATATATATTATATATATTTATCTCTAGAGAGAGAGACTGCAAATTTATGAAAATAACTTCAAGTGACATATAATCTGAGGTAATAAGCTGAAACACTAATAAGTTTTGATAAGTTAAGTCGGCTTTTAATATCTTAGGAAACCTCAAAATACTATCCATGTTATTCTGTTAGAAAATTCAAAATATTCAGCTCCAGATGCCATCCCAATGGAAAATGGTTTTGGACAATATACATATATACATACACACACACACACACATATATATATATACACACACATAAGAAAAAAGCATTGCTTTATTTTACATAACAATTTCGCTTTTTGTTTTACATTTTATACTGTCTATTTTATTTTATTTTCTTCATTTGATTTGTTATGTGTTTCAGTCTATATTCATGATTCAATATAGACAATCAACAGTCCTATAGTTATTTTTGAAAAAAGAGTTGTTGCATTGTATTGGTGCTGGTTATTGTGGTTATAGGTTAGCCACATGTCACCCCTAATTCAGTAGATCTATGGTAAAATGTATTCCAGCTGTCAATCCAAACTTTTATTTCCTAGACATAGTGTATCTTGTTTGACATTATTCAATATACACCGCTTTTTTTTTAAGGGTGTATTTTGTTAGGGTGTGATTTTGAAGAAAATGTTGTCTACTTTATCCAGGAGATCAAGTAATCATATGGAGGTTTAAAGTTCTAGTTTAGACATCAGTAAATATGATGGGGAAATAGAAGCAAATTGTATTTGAAAACAAAAATGAATTTTAACACGAGGAAAGTTAGCAATTAATATGGATATGAAAAGGAAAATTTGAATTAACAGTAAATGCATTTGTGAGTTTTATATCGAATAATTAAAATATTCAATTTGCTTGCAAGCAAACAGTCAAAATCTAATTTTGTTTTGAATTAACAGTATTTTAGACAATGGTAATTAATTTAATTAATCATCATCATCAGCACCATCATTACCATTTTCACATCTTTTTCCGTTTCTGCATGTGTTAGACAATCCTCTCAATGATTATGTTGAAAGATACCTAAGATATCATGCAGTGGGATCAAACCCAGGTCCCTATGATCCCAAAATGAAATTTTTAACCACTCAGCCATTCCTGCATCCATACACATATTGTGTTTTTTTGTTTGTTTGTATAACTTTATATCAGGAGCATATGTGTCCATGAAACATATACACCAGGTCCGAACACAAAAGAACCAAACTCCCACTGTCACTGCCTCCATCTCTCCTGCTTTCCCCATCTCTCATTATTATGAAAAAATGGAGGCCCATGTGTAGGCTGCCCTGTGGCCCTGGTAGGCAGAATAGAGGTGTTTCTCTGGAGGATGGTAAGGGTGGCACACTGGAAGATCCATTCCAGCTCACAAGGCTCACACCTGCAGGTAGCCAACTGTGTGCTGATGGTGAGTAGGAAGATGGCCCTAGGAGCAAGGACACCAAAACTGTCATTTGCCTTAACTTGAACCTAAACAAATTTACACCAAACCCATGCTATCCATGAACTCAAACCATAATCCAGCAACAGACCCCACAAACCAGACACATACTACACAACATAAATTAAATTCAAACACCTCCTCCAAAACCATACCTTCACTCTCCTAGTAAAACAACCAACCTGCCCCAATTACTGGTATGGGATCGATAGATGTTATACATATATACACAACGGGTTTCTGTACTATTTCCATCTACTAAATTCATTTCATAAGGTATTGGTCACATGCTGTAATGGGAGGAGACATTTGTCCAAGGTTCCAAACTGTGGGATTGAACCTAGGACTACATGTGTACGAAGCAAGCTTCTTCATCACACAGCCATGTCTGCATCCTGTTATAATTGTAGGAAATATTGTTGCTGTTGTCATCGTGGTCATCACGATTGTTACTACAGTTGCTGTTGTAAATGTTGATACCATTGTTGGTGGTAACATTGAGGAAGTAGTGGGGGGAGTAGCATTGAGGTAGTAGTAGTAGTAGTAGTAGTGGTGGTGGTGGTGGTGGTGGGGGTAGTAGTGTGGTAGTAGTAGTGTGGTAGTAGTAGTAATAGTAGTTGTGGTTGTGGTAGTAGTAGTAATAGTGGTGGTGGTAGTGGTAGTAGTAGTAGCTGTTGTTATTGTTGCTGAAGCACTTCAAATATACTTCTATGTCAAAGAGATAAGAAATATTAAGGGATTGCTCATGTGAGATTGTTTCTCTGCTAGAAGAGTGGCATAGTGTGATTATAGTAATGGTAGTGGTGACGGTGGTGGTGGAGGGTACTGATTGTGGTGGTGGTGGTGATAGTGGTGATGTTGGTGGTGATGGGGGGGGGTGAAGGTACTGATTGTGGTGATCATAGTGGTAGTGGTGGTGGTATAAGTGATGGTAGTGTAGTGGTGGAGGTAGTGGTGGTGATGGTATGAGTGATAATGGTGGTGGTGGTGGTGGTGGTATGAGTGATGGTGGTGTAGTGGTGCTGGTTGTGGTGCAATTGATGGTGGATATATAGCTAGGTAGGCAAGGATAAAAAAATGTGAACCCTCACCGAAGAAAATAATGAGATTGCTGCTATTCTTTTTATGTTTGGAATAGAAATAAAAATTTAGCTGCTCTGTGATGGATATCATGTTGGGTGGTGTAAATTGATTGAATAAAATCTATCTTAACCCTTTTGTGACCGTAGTTCTAATAAAATAGACTGTATTTGAATCAATTAATGAATAATTTGGGTATGATTTATGAAAATTATTAATTATATCTAATGGGCAGTGGATTGGCAGTATCAGTAGAGGGTCGGACGCCATGCTTACCAGCATAGTTATGTCCCTTTACGATCTGAGTTCAAATCCCGCCGAGGTTGACTTTGCCTTTCATCCTTACGGGGTCGATAAAATAAAGTACCAGTAATGTACTGGGTAATTGCTGCCCTTGTGCCTAAAGTAGAAACAATTATTAATTATATCTTTATTAATATGTTATAACATAATTTAACAAAAGGTTCTTAGGTCAAATTATGCTGGAAGATTTTAATTTAAATTGAAACTCTTTAAAATAGGTGGTTTGATGACTTCTCTAGTGCTGGTGCCATGACAGAATATATGGAACACTCTGTAGAATGTGAAGACCTATGTAAATGAGATAAGGTTCTGAGCAATCTAAGAGATCAGTGCTTCCAATTAAGTACTTATTAGTCTCTCATGACCCATCCAACCTTTACTAGCGGGGAAATAGATGTTAAATATTGATAATGATGAGATATATATATAAAATATTATTATCAGAAGTTATAATACACTGCTTATCACTTGGACAAATGTATATAATAATAAAGCATTGTTTAACATTTGAACCTAGTGCTTTCATCTTTCATGAAACTTATCAAGATATAAATTTTGTTGTTGTTAAAAGGTGGTCAAATCAGAAGTTCCCTACATGTATTTCATGTATCGCACGTGCATATCTCTGTGTGTGTGCGTGTGTGTGTATATATATATATATGGAGGCACATGGCTTAGTGGTTAGAGCATTGGCCTTGCAATCGAAAGGTTGTGAGTTCAATTCTCAGACCAGGTGATGTGTTGTTTCCTTGAGCAAGACACTTTATTTCACATTGCTCCAGTTTTCTCAGCTGTAGAAATGAGATGATAGGGTCTGGGACCCCAGTCCCTATCATTCCACTGCAAAGTGGTCGTGGAGGTGCCACGGCAAAAAAAACCCCACCCAGCCCACACTGTAAAATGGTCGTGGAGGTGCCACGGTAAAAAAGCACCCAGCACTCACTGTAAATGAGGTTGGTGTTAGGAAGGAGATCCAGCTGTAGAAATCAAGCCAGAATCAGTTCCCGTCCCACCCTTGCAAGCAGGGAAAAAGTGGACGTAAAATGAAATGCTGATGATGATGATGATGATGATATATATCAAGATTATACCAGTTTAAACTAGTACTCGATACTTGGGATAATAGAGTGTAAATATAGTAGGAATTACAGCCTGACAGCTGAGCCATTGCTGGCAAGAGCTCAGTAGGTGGGCCGTGACTTTCTAATATATATATATACACATCTCTTATTTTGTGCAGAGATGTACTTATTCTAAATTGGACAGACACACACACAAATATATCTACATATATGTGTGTATATGTCTATATGTATGGTTATATATACACGTGTGTGTGTATGTATGTATATATATATTTATTATATATGAGATTGTTTATTTATGAATGCATGTGTGTGAGACAGAGAAGGACTACATTTATAAATGCAAAGACAGTGAAAAATTGGTTATAGTTACAAAAATATATTTTTTTTTTCATTTAAACTGAAGAGAGAAAATGTGCTATGTCAAATGGAAGGAAGGCTAGATTTTTCTGGTTTTACTTTCATGTGCCAAAAATTCTGTGGCTTACTTTAGTAGCAATGTTGATAAAAGACATAACATCATTCTGGTACTAAACAACTAACAACAACAGCAGCAGCTGTAGTATAGTAGTTGTGTGGTGATGATAAAAAACAAGTATGACACAAAAAAGTACTTTCTTTACAATGGCTAATACATTGATGAATTGCATATGCTAATAAAGTCTATATAATACATTAGAAACAGCCTTCATTCAGTATACAAATATACAAAACAGATTTTGTTCTTTTAATGTACATATTCTTTCTTCAAATAAAAGTTGTAGTTGATGTCTAAGTTACACTGTTCATTTTTCTCTTAATTTATCCTCTGCCTACTTCTCCAGAAAAGCCTGACCTACTAGAAATAGTAATGAAATACCTCTAAAATTGCACACTACCATCTCTTAAGAAAAACAAAGAAAACAAACTGGGAGCAGACTTGGTGAGGATTGCCAAGTCAGACCTCATCATCATCGTTTTCCACATTAGAGTCGGTTAGAGAGATTGGTTTCTATGGCTGGATGCCCTTCCTAACACCAACCACATTTACAGTGTGGGCTGAGTTCTTTTTGTCATGTCACCTACACAACCACTTTACAGTGTGGGTTTGATAATATATGTAAAAAGATTATATAATCATGAACTGTCACAAACAAAGTTGTTTTGGGGGTTTGTTGATCTGCAGAAAGTTTCTGATAGGGTTCCACAGGAAATCGGAATATAGATATTAAGAAAGATGGGAATGGCGGAGTAGTTGGTTACAGTAGTGATGACAATATATGAGGGAGCATGCACAGCTATAAGGATGAAGAACAGGAACAGTGACGAGTTTGAAGTCAAGGTTGGGGTCCATTAGGGATGAGTATTAAGCTCACTAATGTAGAATTTAGCTAATGTGAATTTCTTTTCCTTAAACAAATACTGGAGATAATTACCATTCCAATAGGATATTATGAAACCTACAATGAATATTGATTCTACAGTTGGAACAATGCTACTACTAGACATACAGACATTCTCTCTTGTGTTTTATGGCTATTTTCCTTGATAAACAGGAGTTAACTCAGCTGGCCCCATGACAAGATTCTAAATTTTGCACCATCTTCTGCATCACTCTTCATTTCTTTCTCCAATCTCTTCAGCCATGTCTTTCTTGGTCTCCTTCCTCTACTTCCTTACATATATATTTCCATTACTCCTCTCACCCAGCCCTTTTCATCTCAAACATTTCATTCCTTTTCTATTTACAACATTTATCACTGGCTCTCTTTTCATCATCTCCTGCAATTCATTCTTTATCCTCCTCTTTCTGGGGATAATCTATTTATTTCCCAAATCATTCCCAATTTCATTCTCTGCTGCACCACTTTCATCACCCACATCTTGTTCCCATGAATCATAACACTTCTCACATATACAACATACATTTCAGCAACTTTCCCCTCCTCATTAGGATGCTATTCATTTCCCTTGAACTTCTTCCATGTGTATCTAACTCTAGCTACTATCAATGAGTCTAATCTACCTTCTCCATTCTACACATTTTCTCACCTTTCAACTTCATGCCATTTTCAAGATCCAGCTCATCATCCTCTCCAACTGCAACATCTTTCATACACACTTTATACTTATACATAGTCTCTGCATTCGTTGTTCCAAACCTCATATACTGGTCTCCACAAGAGACATGAAGCAGGTTTCTCTACTAGAGTTATGGGATAGACTTTGTTCATATATAATCATACTCATCATTGAGGTAAATCTTTACAGCTGGATGCCCTTCCTTTAGTCATACCAACTCTTTAGTCATCTCTTCTGGTGTACTCATTCTAAACTGGATACACACAGAACAGATATTCAAGACTGCATTAGATAAATTTACAAAAAGTGACTGGCATGAAATTACTCTCCAAATCACTCCAGCTTCTGGCCTCACAGTGCACTGTATCATTACACTCCTCTACTTCCTCTACTTCCTCTACACTCACCACTGAACTGTCTGGTTTTGTGCCACCTTAAATCAGGCACATCCAACTCATTTGTCTCTTTTCTTGTTATACATATTGTGACCTTTTCTTTCACTAAACCCACCAGAAACCATTTTTCTCCAACCCTTTTTTCCCAGAATATCAACATTCTGGAATTCAATCCCCGCCCATTTTTTTCCCACATTGCAGCCATCAATAAAGAGTTGTTCAAGAACATCCTCCATGTTGCTATCACAGCAGTTAGAGGGCCTGCAAAAGCCATAGACACAGCTCCTGTTTTCATACTGAAATATTAAAAACAAAATAAAACAAATTTGAGTTCACTAAGAAGTAGAAAACTATATAATTACCTATTTTTTGCTTTTAATTCTAAAACTTTGTCTGGTAACAACAAACAAAAGGAATAGTTTGTAAGGTGACTCCCTGCATTATATGTGATTTGCTTACACTCAGCTAAGTCATAATAATGAAGAGGCTTTTTCTTCTTCCAGTTCTCAGATGTGTCGTAAGTTTCAAGGAAAGGTAATACTTTGTTCCGTAAACCAAATATAAACCATCGGACAACAGTTCGGTTCTAGAATTATATGGATAAAAAAAAAAGAAAATTTTGCATATTATTATTAAAATTATTCTTCTATATCAGATATTTTGATGCCTAATTTAGACACATCAAGAAATATTAATATCAAATCCAGAAAAAAAGATTAGTTCATTCTAATATTAGGGTCTGAAACATGAGTTTTTACAAAAATACTTTCAAATAGATTAAAAAAGTCTTTGAGATGTGGGCAGATAGAAGAATTCTGAGAATATCATGGACAGAATACAAAAACCAAATGGTAAAGTACTAAGAATGACAAAGATTAAGAGCATTTTGTAAGACATCCTCAAAGAGAAAATTTTTAATAATTTGGACACTTAATTAGAAAAATCTTTACAGTGACTATTAATAGAAGACAATGAATGGGGGAAAAGGAAAATCAAGAATCATACAGATGAATAATGTGAATGGTACAGATTTTAAAATAGTCAATGTATAAGGGCAGTACAATAAACAATAAAGAAAAAAGAAAGACTAAGATGAAACTCCATGGTATTGAACCTGCTGAGAATAGACAATATGTGATGTTGATGATTAACATGAGAAAAGGGAATATTCGGCAGAGTTATGATGAAAGGCATTTCAGCCATGGCCATACTGTTTTCTTTCTAAACATCTAGGATTGCATTATCCAATGTATTTTTTCTCTTTTAAGACTTACTATAAGAGTAATTTGAGAGAGATATGACTGCTATTTCTAACAGGTTGAGCAATTATATAGAATTTCCATTTCTTGTTATTGGGCAACATTGGTTAACTTTATGCTTAAATAGACTTATGACCTAGAGGTAGCCAATCAAATTCAAATTAGCTATTAGATCATAATTTCTAGTCATGGTCATCTCTGCTCTTCTATTATTTCTTGTTTGAAATCTTGAGAATCATGTAGTCATACCAGCAGCATCATCTCACTACTAAAGTGCTTTTATGATATTATGCCTGTAAGGTGATATATAATTAATCCATCATCTTCTTGAACTCCATCAACTGACATTAGCTGCAAACCCTCAAATTAACTAACTATCCAGTGTGAAAGAATTTCCTTCTGTTATTTTTGAAGGCTATACAAAAGGTCATGTGCATTACACTATTAGGTCTGATTACACCATTAGAAATAATGATTTCTAATTTAGCCACAAGGCCAGCAGTTTTCACAGAAGGAAAATTTGATTAAACTGACCCCCCAGAATTTTACTTTATTTTATTGACCTTGGCAGGATTTGAACTCAGAATGTAAAGAACCAGAAAAAATACCACAAAGTATTTTATTTGACACTCAGACAATTCTGCCAATCTATTACCATTACACTGTTATAATAATTGTTTATAACATAGGCACAAGGCCAACACTTTTCAGAAGAGGGGTACTTTATTTTATCAATCCCAGAAGGATAAAAGACAAAGTTGACCTCAGTACGATTTGAACTCAGAATGTAGAGACCTGTAAACTACATACTGTAAAACATTCTACTGGACACTCTAACAATTCTGTCTACCCACTACCCTACTGTTAATTACACTTAATCCTTGTTGATAACAGTATATTGGTATGATTATGTGTATGAAGAAGTAATTCACTCTCTTCTTCAATTCTACTTCATCTATATTTAGATTATTAAAGAATTCCAGAACTAAATTACTTTATTATATTTAATATTTTTTTTTAATCAAAATTGTCATATAACAGAATTTTAGTCACTTTGTATTTTTATTTTTACTTTCATTCGTCCAAAACATGTCAACATGATAAAAGAAGTGAACAAAAATATTTTGCTGCTTTTGCTACTGATTATGATGGTGATAATCATGATGATGAATATTATTATCATTTCAAATTTGGGGATTTTCATTCATCAAATTTTCCCCAAAATGAAACTAAATGTTTATTCATAAATGAAAGTTTTCAAAATATGAATTATATTCAAATATCGAAAACAAGTAAAACTAGAAAAAAAAAAGGTTTAAAAAAAAATTTGTTTTGATAAAAATAAAGAAAGAAGAAAATTGAAAAATTCTTGGAATTTACTTCTATAGAAATTATTAAATGAAAAGGAAATAATTTTATGTGAATCATAAAGAATTCATTTTATTAGATAAAAAAAAAAAAAATCGAAGTTACGTATTGAATTTTTGAATAAATCTTATAATTTTAATTAGAACAATACTAAATTAATGATTTGTCAATAATTATATTACAAAATAAATGGTACTGTTTGAAGAGCCTTGTCACAAGTATGGAAATACAAAATTTCCATTCTACAATGGACATTCAATATAATTTTAGTAAACTTAACCCTTTTCAAATGTAAACATGGAGGCCTACAATTAGTTATGTCAATCCATCAGTAGTTAGAAAATACAGCTAGTCCTAACTAATTTCCCTATGAACATGTACATAAAGAGAATGGATCCTTTATTATATGAGGGTTGGCTGAAAAGTTCATAAGCTGACCAAGGTTTATTTTTTCAATATAGTTCCTGGAAAGAAGCAGTGCAGTTATTAATAAGAGTTGAAATTAGTGTAAAATTTCACAGCTCTAGCATTACTCCATCATAGTCAGCCTATGGACTTTTCAGCCTACCCTCCTAGTCAGAAATCCTAATAGCTAGAAACCAACTACAGGACAATCTCATCATCATCCACTTTATCTAGCAATGTTGCTGGGTCCTGGCCTTTGTAATTTGATACATTCTCTCCAGCTATCCCTTTCTAAAGCATTCTTTTGTGTCTATCTCTTACTTGAGAGATCTTTTATGTTATCATTCCAAGGTTATCTTGGCCTTCCAACAGGTCTTCTGTCATTTATCTCTATTTTCCATGCTTGCTTTCCCTCATCCTGACAATGTGCCACAAACCACCTTAGTTGCATCATTCAAATCCTCTCAATTAAAGGAAAATCTGCCGAATATATGAGTGTCGGCTGAAAAGTTGACTGTGGCTTTGAATTGGTTGATCACCCTCCCTATTCTCCTGATTTGGCCCCATCTAACTATCAACTGTTCCCCATCATGAAAAAAAAAAACACTTGGCTGGGAACCAGTATTGCAATGATGATGATGATGTTATATCTATTGTTGATGACTTTTTTGACTAACAATATGAAAGCTTCTTCATCAATGGGATCCAAGCACTGCAAAACCAATGGAAGAAGTGTGTGGACTACAAAAGTGACTATGGTGAAAAATAAACCTCATTTGGTCACATTCCAAAAGAGTATTTTAGTTAGCCTATAGATTTTTCAGCTGACCCTTGCAAATACTATATATATACTATATTCGTTCAAAGTTAATGATTCACTCTGGCACTAACGTGAATTTTCTGATTGTATGCATTTATTCAGGTAAATGAGCACAAATATCGATGAAATAATGAAGAACTGAATCATTAGCATTTAATGAATACATATAACCTACTACAGGTATTAAGTATCCTCGGTCTTCCTCTACTGCAGCCTCCTTCCACTGGGATCTCTCATCACTTTTTTCACCCAACGATTATCATCCATATGCATCCTGTATCCATTTCAATGCAATCTTTTCCTTTGCATGCTTCATCTAATTCCTCTTATATTCTAGTTTTGCTCTCAACTCAGCCATGCTTTGCCATTCATACACATTAACATCACACATCCATTGGACCTTGCTTTCATCATTTCTTACACTTCATGCACCATTGCACTTCACACAGACAACATATAGCCAGCTTTTTGTTTGTAGAGAGAATAAACTTTTGTTATCAATAGAGTAGTAGCTCCCAGAACCTTTTCCATCCAGTTTTTATTGTAGCTACTCTGCTTTTAGAGCACACTCCTCCATTGCTAATTAGGTATCCTAGGTAACAGAAGCTATCAACTACTTCTATGATGCCTTCCAAAGATTGGAAAATGTTTATTTCACTGGTGTTCTTGTTCATAGCTATTCCTGGGCATAATAAACAAGAGTGGGCTGAGGACAGAGCCCTGATGAACATCACATTGAATTCCACATACTCATTACCTACTCTCATTTTCCTGATAGCACCTCTATACATGGCTCTCATAAGCCACTTATCTATAGCCAGTTTTCTTAAGGACCACCAGATGGCAGGTCGTGGTTGTCTGTTAAAGGCCTCCTCTAGATCAACAAAAGCTAGATATAGTGGCTTATTCTTAGCTAGGAACTTCTCTTGTTATTTCATTAAGGGACCGTCTGTAGTACTCCTTTCTGGCACAAATCAAAACTGCATCTCATGAGTAAACTGAAGCAATGTGAAATGAAGTTTTTTTGCTCAAGAACACAACACATAACCCAGTCAATGAATTGAATCCATGAAACTATGATAGTAAGTCCAACACTCTTTACCACTCGGCTGCGCACTTAATCAGGGCCAAACTAATATATGTACTGAATATCAGTCCCAACTCTTGACTGGTATTTATTTTATTGACATCAGAATGATAAAAATCCAAATCAACCAACGTAGGATTTGAACTTAGAAGGTAAAGGAATGTAACAAAATGTCACATGTATTTTGGCTGATACTCTATCGATTCTGCCAAAATTTGAATAATGTCTCTAACCCTTAGAACTAACTGTGCAGCAATCTAAAATAAATGCAGCAAGGCATTCTATCTTATGTTCAAATAATTCTTATAATATCATTGGTTTGACTAATACAAGGGTCAGCTGATAAGATCATTAGCTATGAAAGAGTGCTGCTAGAGCTGTGAAGTCTTGCATGCATTAATTTCAACTATTTTTAATAACTGCTTTGTTTCTTTCCAGGGACTATGTTGAAAAATAAACCTCATTTGGTCATTCCATGAGAGTATCTTGGTCAGCCTATGAAATTTTTAGCCAACCCTTGTATTTACTCCGAGCAATATCCTTCTTTGCACCATCTGGTCAACAAGTAACAACAGGTAGTTCCCATGAAAAACCCTTTCATAGGAGAATAGAAAGAGGGTTTTTGGTTGCTTTCAGTGGGTGTTTTTATGAGACAACACCTTTTCAGACATAGTCACCCTCACCCCAATACACAATAGGCACTTTATTGGCTCTTTCTTGAAGATTTTGGTGGAATTTGAACTCAACATGTAGAGAGTTGGTAGAAATACCATACAATATTTCATTCAACACATTCACTGCAACCTGCTCAATATATCAAGCATAAAAGTACATTTCAAGAATCTTTGAATAACAAATGTACATTTTTTTTTACTTAATCTATAGCAGCCATATAAATGAATGGAAATTATGGTGTACGACACATAATAATTTTATATGAAAGACTTCTCTATTTTAACAAAAGGGGATTTATAGCTTACATGTGATTCTATTGAATTGAATTTGTTGTTATTTAATTTGGATTGAATGGTAGAATCATGCTCATCATCACCATCATACATCTCTTCCTCCTCCTTGGCATCATCATCATCATCTCCATCATCACCACCATCATCATCATCCTTATTCTCACCATCATCATCCATTCATCCACTTTCTATTCTGGTATGAGTTGAATGGGTCACAATTTGAATCTGATATTATTCAAAGGTCAATGCCCACTTAACTGGGCTGGACGACCTGATCTTGTTCTTTTTCTTGCTGAATTGTACCAGTAATTCAAAGGTCCAACCTTTTAAAATTGTGTCATATAGATTTGGCTTGAAAATTGTATCAAAAGGTACATGTGACTCTAAAATATGTACCAAGGGTACATGTCTCTCTAAAATATGTACCAAGGATACATGGCTCTCTAAAATATGTATCAAGGGTACATGTGACTCTAAATTATGTATCAAGGGTACATGGCTCTCTAAAATATGTATCAAAGGTACATGTCTCTAAAATATGTATCAAGGGTACATGTCTCTCTAAAGTATGTATCAAGGGTACATGGCTCTCTAAAATATGTATCAAAGGTACATGTCTCTAAAATATGTATCAAGGGTACATGGCTCTATAAAATATGTATCAAGAGTACATGACTCTAAAATATATATCAAAGGTACATGACTCTAAAATATATATTAAAGGTACATGGCTCTCTAAAATATGTATCAAACATACATGGCTCTCTAAAATATGTATCAAAGGTACATGACTCTCTAAAATATATATCAAGGGTACATGTGCCTCTAAAATATGTATCAAAGGTACATGTCTCTCTAAAATATGAATCTGTATACACATTAATTTCATAAGTTGGATGTCAGAAGGTTGAACAACTGAATGCTTATTTTATTTTAAACAAAAACGAGAAAACACAAAGGGTTGGTATTTGGGTGAGAAGAATTCCAATGACGATACATAGTGTAGTTGATATTGTACTAAGACATCAAGAAAGATTTTTATTCATTTAACAAATCACACTCCACTATTAAAAAAAACAGAAAGGTAGATATTGAATAATGAGGTGTATATTATGACAAACTGATAGTAAGTTGTTAGAATGTAAGAACACTGTGAAAAGTTCAGCTTGCATATAACTGAAATTTACAGAATGTAGTGAAGTGATTCACTCAATCTTCTATTTTGAGTAGAATAGCTATCTCCTTCACTTCAGTAGTTAAGTCATTGTATATTTAGTGTTGGTTTTCTTGTGTTGATGATGGTGTAAGTCAGGAGTATTTTGTGTGTAGTGGTTTGTTTCATATATACTCTTTGTTTGATCAGTGAGCATGTGTACGTTTGGGATCTTTTTGAGGTGTGTGGTATGATTGATAGTTTAAGAAAGGGTTAGAATATCGCCAAAACTTTTACCTTTCAAATGGGGTCCATTAAATCTGTCTCTAAGCTTTCAAGGTCCTTAATAGGAGTGGAAAATTTTCAGGATTTAAAGCAGATCTCATTTCTGGGTATATTGGTGGCCAGGTTCTCAAAAATGAGTATCCTCCACCTATCATACCTTTTGCCTCCAGGTTCTGGTCTGGCCTGGAGGATGGTGAGGGAGTCATATCGGAGCAGTCACTCCATTTTGCAGTGCTAGCACCTGCAGGCAGCCAACTCTGCTCCGATAGCAGTGAGCAGCGGTTACAAACACAAGCTTAATATTTGAATAAAAGAATGAGCTAACAAGGAAGCCTTTTTATTGTCAGAAACAACAGCCAAATCTCCATCTTAACACATGTAGGCCAGTTAAAGGAAGAACACATCGATCGTTTGTTTGTTTTGTTTTGAACTGTTCATTTGAAAAATGGTTATACCCTGAAATATCATGTTGAAATACACTGAGTAAAACATTACTTTGTTTTGTTTTATTTGTCATCATTTCCCCTTTATATTTTTCTACCGGATTAAAACTTATGTCTTTTATTACATATCTCACAATGCTTTGTCTGGGTTAAATTGAAACAAATATGATGGTCATGGCTTGAACGCCTTTGTTTCTATATCTTCTCAAACAGTATTAACTTGAAATTAAATAACCCACAAATGAAACAGTCATTTTACCAAATACATCTAAATTCTTGATTATTTTTTAAATTAACTGAAACAAAGAGAGGGCATTTCATTAAAAAACTAGTTAGAAGGTTGTAAAGAAAGCTATAAAACTACTTACCGATATAAGGTTTAAGGAACTCAGATTTCCTTGGTTCACCTTTGTTAAATATCCACTCTTTAGAATTGTAATATAAACCTTTATTCGTTTGACAGCTGCCATAGTACCAAGAGCCTCTAACTTGTTATCTGTAAAACAATAATAATGATATGAATATTAATAATATAGGCACTGCACACATATTACGAAAAGTACTATCAATACAATAGAAACAACATCAACAAAACCTACACTGCACATACCCAGGCACACAGAACTGTGCTCGGTAAAGCAGTAATAATGTGCAATAAAAATAATGGAAATAATAATAATGTAATGAAGTGAAGACAGGTCACCATTGTTCCAGTGATGATTGGGGCTTTTGGCATAGTAACAAATAACCTTGAAAACTACCTGTCAAACATAGACTTTCCACCAGGGATTGAACCATTCCAGAAGACATGCCTACTGGAAACAGCCCAAATATTGAGAAAGGTTCTGGACTACCAGCAATAGTAACATGACAAGGAATGATATGAAAAAGTTACCCTAGGTTACTAGTTGTAGCCTGGTATTCCCTAAAATAACTGACCTAAAGAAACATCAAAGCTGGTCGTAATAAATAGTCAAATAATATTAATGACTTCTTTTATTAACCATAAAGTTCCAAGACATTGGGAACAATACAAGAACAAAGAAGAAAGGAGATAAGAAGCAGCAAAAAAAGAAGGTCGCAGATTGAAGAATATGAAGGTCAAGGAAAACTCAGGAATTCATGCACCTTCACATAGAATGAGGAAGAATGAGGAAGAAAAGACGTGGTATACTAGCTGAATGAAGAAAGAATGGAAGAAGGCTTCAATGATAAGAACTTAAAATGGAGGAAATTGATGATAGCGATGGTGGTGATAGTTTTTACGATGGTGTTCATGGTAATGGCAGTAAGTTGAGGGTAGTAATAATTGTGGTGGAGTAGTAGTAGTGGTAGAAATGATGAAGGGATGGTGGTGGTAAAAGTAGTTACGGTAAATTGGTGGCAATAATAATTATGGTGGTGGTGGTAGTATAAATGATGATGATAGAGAGTAATAATAACGATGGTGGTAGTTATAAATGTGTTGGTGATGTCAACAGTGATTGCGAACCTCCCTCTCCCCTAAATGATCCATCATCACTATCACCATCAGCAGTAAGAAGAAGAAAAATAAGAAATTTATTACCAGCACAGTCACATGGTCATGTGGTCATGTGATGGCAGGAGCAGCAATTCAAATCATATGAGTGAATACCTGAGTGCATACTTGTGTAAGAGAGCATGTGTGTGTTTGATTGTATTTTCTATACATGTTCACGAATGTGTATCCATGTGTATGTGTCTATGAGTATATACCTGAATATGTGAGTGTGCATATCCATGTGTGAGTATATGTTTGAGTGTACACCTGACTGTGTGTGCATGCAACAATAGAAAATATCAAAGAAGCTATAAATAATAAAGGATATCTGCAGAAAGAAAGGACCAAGTGGAAAGAAGAAGCTTGTTTTTCAAAGTAGACAAAAGCTATTGAAAGTACTTAATACCACTTCCTTTAATAAGTACAGTTATTCTATTTAAAGAATTTATTTTCACTATATTAATGGAGTTTTTAGTTTTCATACATCACACACACACATATATATATATATATATATATATATATATATTATACCATCATCATCATTGTTTAACATCTATTTTCCACACTAGCATGGGTTAGATGGGTTGTCCCATTAGAGGCAAGTCAAGTCAGGTAATCATGTCTTGCTCATATAGAACTGTTTCTGGCTTGGTTTCTATGGTTGGATGCCCTTCGTAATGCCAACCACATTTACAGTGTGTGCTGGGTGCTTTTTGTCATAATACCCACACATCTTTACATATTTATGTGTGTGTGTGTGTGTACCTATATATATATAATAGTAAAAATGTGTAATTTTTATAATAAACACTGTATTTAAACATAAATTTAAAGTGGGTTTCTGGCAAAACCCTCTTTTATCTTGTGTAATTTAGTTTGTCATTCTAAATCAACATGTATCTGTTACTCAATGGAAATATGAGGCATCAGAGACAACCATCTTTGAGTTATTGTCCATCTTAAGAATGATGGCTTTCTATCTAAGGTTGAGAAGAGTCTTTTATTGTAGGGATGGTCAGGAAAAGTTGAATTAGTCTAACAGTTTCAGGTATAACAGACAAGAAACCCAGTTCGTGAAATAATTTTAAAATGGTATTACTTGACTTAAACTTTTTGAAGTCATTGTATAAATATCATTTACTAAGGATTCAAAAATATGAAGATATTTGCATAAGGAATGTATTAACAAACACTTCAATCTTCACATCAAATAATTGATAATTATAATTCTTCAATATAAGCAAATCCCACCTTCAATGATAATGAAATGTTTTGAAGTGTTTCAATATTTTGCTTAATAGTTCCTTCACTCTCTCTGGTTCATTTTGTGTGTGTGTGTGTAGAGGAGGTGGGGAGCATAGTTTTAATTCTTCTAGTAGTTCTATGCTTGTCATCTTTTTGGGGGGACAATGTTTCTATAATGTTTATCATTACAATACATTTCAACATATTTAATAAAGCCATTTATTTTATCTTGAGCTGCTTATGTTGCAGAATATTGGAGAGATAGTGACAGTATTGTATGAAAACAGTTTATGAGAAACCTGAAGAAGGAGTCATTAAATTTAGTTGATAGATTATCAGATGCACTAGGTGTATCTTCATTCCAGCTTTCATGATTGTCAAAAATATTTTGAAATAGATTTTTCAAGTTTCTACACAACCCTTTTATGGCTAACATAATTCTACATACATAACACTGTCTTGTGCAACACAGTGATATTAAAGTTGCATAAAAACAACAAAAAAAAACAATATATATTATATATATTATATTATATATATATATATATTTCAATTCCATTAATTCTCCACTCTTCTATTTAAACTAAATTAAGTTTACGTATATAACAATGAATGAGATTGATATATATAAACCCTTTCCCCTTCAATGTTGCTTGCACCACATTTCTTTCAACTTCCATCACAACTGCCCTATCATAGGCTAACGAATTTAATAATGTTAGCTTCATTGAAGGAATTTAAGACATTTTCTATTACATCAGCTAGCCTTGTAATCTTTAATTACATCATAAAATCCTGAAAATTTTTAAATTTATTTTGCATCTAGTTACATACCTTGACAATAATAGAGAGAGCTGAGTAAGCACTGCACAGTCAGTAGCTTTGACTGCTTGCACTGATATAAAAGCAGCACTTCCAACTTCATTTCGAATTACATCAGCAATTACGTTATCAATTGTACATATAATCTTGTTTGGGATTGTACTCGAAATTCCTGAAAATATTTTGATCCTTCTTTAGGAGAAAGTCTTGGTGCAAAGATGCTATCTATTTAGCAATGCAATATTTCTTAGGTTATCTTCATTATGTTCCGGCAATGCCAGTTCTTGTTTCTAAAGTTACAAATGCAGCATTTCCTAAATACTTTAAATATTGTGTAATTCTTTTGAATAGTTTATGTTCCTTCATTTTAAGGCAGATTCGCTAAAAGCAGTTGCTATGTGAAAATAATTAGAAATGTTTTTAAACAGTTGAAATTATTTAAATGACTCAAAGATCTAGAATGATATTTCTAGTCATTCAGAATATGTTTAAAATTATTTTAATTGCATTCAGTCCAAGACTGACCTGATTTGGGTTGTAAAAGAAACACACATGGCCCACAGTTTAGTTTTCCTTTTGATGTACTTCCACATAATCAATTCGTTTATACCATCTTATTTGAAATGAATGCATGCAGTTTTCTGTAGAAGAGAGACCTGACTTGATAATTTCTCACTTTTCAGCAAATGATTTTTCTTTTAGTTTTATATATCCTTTTCATTTGTGGTTAAATTTATATATATTTCCTCAACAGTCTAGGGTGACCTCATTAAAATGCAGCAATGAAGCTGAACAATACATAGAAAAAGCTAACCAACAAAGTCACCAACAATATACCACAATATAATAGAATCACAACCATGACTACCAACACCATCATTAAAACTAGCTAAAATTATATTACCACCTGTATGTATCTGCAGATATTATTACCTTCCTCCCACGCCATGGGATTCCAATCATCACTTTCCATCTTTTCAAGGCCTCACTTTCTCAACATCCCCCCTCAATGAACAACATACTGTGGCCATTACTACCCACCCCACAAAGCCACTTTATCCATGCTCTCATTTTTTCTCTTCGCCTACTCCTATCAATTCTTTAGTAGTTGTTCTGCATCACCACTGTAGCCTCAATTTTCTCTTTCATCACCATGACAAATCCTACCACACCTATCATTCACCCTTTCTTTAGCACCACACCCATCAAATTATACTTATCATTCCCACCCACTACCCTTTTCTTATGGTGTACAGCCTGTCTCTCCTTCCCCCATAGTGTAGGGGAGAGATCTTCAGTTGAGTTAATGACTAACAATCTCCCAAATGCTAGGTTAAGAGGACACTTCAATCTTGACAGGGAAACCTCCCTAATGCTGGTGCCATGAAAAATGCACCTTCTATACTGTAGGAAAGGGATCTAGTTATAGAAACCAAGCCAAACAATGGGCCGAAGGTCTCTTAAGTTGCACCAAGAACATGAACTCTCTAGTGCTGGTGACTTGATGAAACATGCCCAGTACACTCGGAAAAGTGGTTGGTCATAGGATGGGCATCCAGCCATAGAAAACTTGCCAAATAAAATGGTCAAGGGGATTCTTCAATTGTGTCAGAGACATGACAACCGCTCTAGTGCTTGTACCATAAGGCTGTACCTGGGACATTCTGTAGAGAGAGAGAGAGAGAGTGTAGGGATGTATATAAGTGTGATATGCCTATCCCCCCAAACCTCTCTGAAAGGTTAGTAGCTCTGATTAAGTACTGACTTGGTTTGTGATAGCCTGTTCAATCATTGCTAGCAGGAGGGACAAACGTTAAATGATGATCATGATGATGACAACAACGATGATGATGATTCGTTTCCGTAACAATCCTACTCACAGTTGTAGTGTTTACACACTGGAAATTATATAACTATTTATAGTTGAATTGAAAGAATTGTGTAATGTCATCAGATCGATATAAAACAGATGTGATTTTTGAATCAATATGCTGCTCAGTATAACAACAATCTCCCCAAACCATGAGAAGAATATAGCAGGAAAATGAAGAAATAAATAAGACTAAAGAAGAGTAAGGAAGAAAGGAAGGAAGAGAGGGGAGCATGAAAGAAAATCGGTAAAGATTATAGGTTAAGAGAAATATGGTTTCTTGCCTGACATTCCAATACAACAATGGCCATTTGTGGTTGGATGCAGAGTCAGAATTTAAATATATATATATATATATATATATATATATATATATATATATATATATATATATGTATATATATGTGTATATATGTGTGTGTGTGTGTGCGTAAGAATTTACATATATAAAAAAAAAAAAAAATTATGAAAAAGTAAAATATAAACTGAAAGTACAATTGAGAATCAATTAATTCAGCTGCTGAATTATTTAAGCTAGTAGAAATAGTCTAGTGGGGGACGTTGGTTGTACCACAAGGTCTAGTGTATATTTGTGATGGTCAGTTGTTGTTTTATAGCAGTATGGGTCAATCAGTTACCATGGTAATCTGCTAGCGAAGGTGGATTGTCTTGGTGGTAACATCTGTTAGACACTAACAACAGAATGTTTTAAGTCTGCGTGTCTGACATATATGCGTAGCTTGTGAATAAAAAGTTCAAGGGGTTTCACTGGCCGTGGTGAGCCCTGCCAAACATCTTTTGTAATGTATCATCTTATTGGCTAATTTCATCGTCTTATTGGCTAATCAACCAATGAGGGTAATTGTTGCTCAAAAGCATCTGCCACTTTGTTTGCATGTTTATTTATCGTTTCGCTTTCGAATCTTCCTCCTGTATTTCGTCGTTTATCATCAAAATATTTTTCTCGTTTTGGTAAGTAATATATTTAATTTATATATGATTCTTTCAGTTCGTTATAACATGCTTATAATATTGGTTGTATCATATTTACTTGTATATTTGTCCATATTATTGTTCGTTTTGTATTAGATTATTTTATTATTATTATGTTAGATTATTTTTTTATTATTATGTTAGACTATTTGTATGTAATATTTAATTTTTATTAATTCAACTATAACAATTATTATGTAAAATATATTTATTTAATATTGATTGTTTTTTGTAGTTGTTTATATTAAAAGTCTGAAAATATTTTTATACATCTTACAATAATATTTATAAGATCATTTATAAAATAACAATTATATAATCTAATTACATTACAACGATAATTTATTATTAATATATATCATGTTTAACTAGAGTTATTACAAGCGTTGCCTTAAACAAATATTAAACTAGACCTGAAAAATGCGCAAGCTCAAAAGAGCCACAGAATGTTATAATAAACCATCAAAAGTGTGGGACTAGAGTTGTTGCTCAAAAATATTGTAATCATTATCTATCGTACACTCTGTGGCATCCTTTTATAAAAAAAGAGACTCATAACGAACTCAAGACGACACGATAATTATTTAAGTGAATTTATAATATAGAATTCGGTTTAAGTGCATTTCATATTAATCATTACTAAACATCTAATATGAGATATTGAACATTAGCTTAAATAATTATTGTGTCGTCTTGAGTTCGTTATGAGTCTCTTTTTTATAAAAGGATGCCACAGAGTGTACGATAGATAATGATTACAATATTTTTGAGTAACAACTCTAGTCCCACACTTTTGAAGGTTTATTATAACATTCTGTGGCTCTTTTGAGCTTGCGCATTTTTCAGGTCTAGTCACTAATTTGGCTGCTTCCATATCATTATTTCTTTGTTTTTCTTATTTTTGTTGTACCTCAGGTATGATTACTTAACTAAATCTATTATGTTCATGTCATCTGATGACATCACCGATTGAATTGTGTCAATGTCTGATGAGGTTATCAATTAGCCACAGGAATATGTATTATGCAATAATAAAAGAAGTTATTGGAATATGGCCTTCACATATTTTTCATTGATGTGTGTGTGTGTGTGTGTATATATATATATATATATATATATATATGCTTGGAGTTGCTATAAAATAGCCATAAACAAGCTTTCTATTGTAATGTTGGAATTTACCTGCTGATGAAGTGTTATGGAATATCTGCATAGAATACACCACAGTCACTGTAAATAATAGGTGCAGCTGTAACTGTCTGATCAGAAGCTTTCCATAGTTCAGAAATTTATAATAACGTATATATTGAGCAGTCTGATCTATAGATTAGTACATTCTCATATTCAAATCTTGTATCTCATTGAGTGAATAATGGACCGGCTGGGGCTGTTCAGATCCTTCTTCCGATAGCGTCATTAACAAATATATATATATATATATATATATATACATATAGGCACCCAGTCCACGCTGTAAATGTGGTTGTCATTAGGAAGGACATCCAGCTGTAGAATCAAAGCCAGAAATGGCTGTGTGTGAGCAAGACATGGTCATCTGATCTGACTTGTCTCACAATGGGACAACCCATCTAATTCATGCTACCATGGAAAATAGACGTTAAACAGTAATGATGATGATATATATATCTGTTGTGTGTATGTGTGTGTTGTTTATGTCTGTATGTATAAAGAGTAACCTTCACTGAGTAGTAAACATGCCATGTGCAGTAATGTTTTTGTGCTTTCATTCAGAATTCTTGGTTGTATAATGAAAGACACAGCAAGAACTACGAAAAATATAAACAAAAAAATCAAATAATCAAAATTTGTTCAATGTATTTAAAAAAATCTTGTTGAAATGTATCAGTGACTACAACAGGACCAGAGAAGAATGGTATTTTAGAAGCAATTCTGTTATAACGTTTGGCATGGTGTTTATGCTTGAATTGATTATATATGGATAATATATAAAAACAGCAACAACAATCGTGTGTGTTTAGATCATATATGATTGAAGAACAAAAGAAAGGAGGAGGGTATAGAGAAAATAAGACATAATTCAAAGACAAAAAAAAAAAGAAAGAAAGAAGAGAAAGCATTTATTAGTCATTTCTATATAACATTCCATTCCTAGATTTATTAACAACAATTTACTGCTGCAGGGGATATCAGAACTATGTTGTATCCGAAGACATTTCCCCAAGCATATGTCAGTAAAATTAAAGGTCTTTCTTTCTTTCTATAGGTCCACAGGCAAAAACTATATTCGCTTCTTTTTTGTTTTTGTTATGCTTGTTCTTTAAACTGTTTACTCCATAATTTTATTATTAGACTATATATATATATATATATATAGTTGTCATATATTTTACATTTGAAATATAAAGCAACGTTTTTTTTAAAACATCTGTATTCTGTATTAGTTGCATGCAGTAAAGCTAGCTGCAACAAACTTTTGAAGTTCCAGCATACAAGGACGAGGATTGATCAATCAATGACAGCCACTCATATTTATCATTGTAAGAGTGAGTTAGAGAGGTGAAGGTGAAGACAGTTGGATAAGAGGAGGTGTTACTAAAGGTTATGAAAATAATCAAGTCAAGGAAGTAGAAATGGTATTTGTAGCAGCAGGTGGGAATACCATCTTAGAAGAAATATATAATAGAAAATCTCTGTTTGTTATGCACATCATTTTTTTTTCAACAAGTCAATTCATAAAAACTCACATTAGGCTGGCACAGATCTCAGCACTCACTAAGATCTAAGATATTGAATCAGCAGGTTACTTTAAAGAGCAGCAAATATAAATTCATTATAGCTATGCTTGCATGTAACAAACAGAGATTAGGCATTTAATCTGTTATAAACAGCTTATATGAATCAGAACCAACAAGTAAGAAGCAACAACCAAACTATAACATCAGTATTTCTGCTATAAAATGATTAAGTTGTTGTAATGTAAAGTTGAACGTGAATGTAGTAATCTCAAGAAAGCATAGATAGTTGCAGAAAGAAGTTGTACCAACCAAATGTAGTCAATTATTTTGAGGATTGGAATTTAAAAATGTATTTGTGCTATCTAAATAGCAACTCTCAGAGAATTAAGATTCTCTCATTCTAACAAGACTAACATAAAAATCAATACTATCATCATCTTTATTTTTTCCTTCATCCCTCTTCATCATGCTTCTCATCTCCCAACACTTTTTCTACAACATTCAACTCATTTCCACCAACACATACCAACAATTCTCATCATCCCATACAGTTTTCACTCAGGGTGATACAAATCTTCATTCCTGGCATCCTTTAAATCAAATACCTTGTCCACTGCTACTAACATCAGTTTTTTTAGCTGACGTTTACTTCTGGCATTAAATAACATCTTCACCATAGTCCCTAGTAGGGGTTCTGACATTTTGATGATGTTTAATGTCACAGAAATGTAAATATTACTTTATTCAAGGAAAGAAATCTTCTTATATCTTATTTCTCTGTGTCTTAACATAAAAGATCTTCCAAATACATAAATTATGACTCACTATCTCGAGCTATTTCTTTCCTAGAACTGACTATTACAATATCAATCACCATTTTTTTAAAGATCTTGTAGGATGTGCTTTGAGTTACTTTTAATACAGCCTAATTAAAAGAAATCAATACTACCCTCTTCTCCATTTTTTTTGTATGGTTTCTGTTTTCTGTTAGTTCCTAGATCTAGGAAGTATGCACCATTTATATATCCCTACAAATGCTCTACATGGTAGATTTTAGAATTATATATAGAACACTTTTTATCGAAAAAAAAAAATGAAAGAATAGTGAATTCCACAGGTAAATAAATGGTTTTCTAAGACAAAGAAATTGCATGTAATATTTGATAAAAGTAACCTCAATGGTAACCTTCCTAAAATATGTGTGGTTTTGTACCAATAAAAACCAATATTTGATAAAAAGTAGGGTGGTGGATTGGCAGCATCGGTAGAGCATTGGACAATATGCTTTATGGTATAGAGTTATGCTCTTTTACGATCTGAGTTCAAATTCTGCTGAGGTTAACTTTACCTTTCATCCTTATGGATGATATCAAGCATATCTGTTTATTCAATATAATATCAAATATATTCAAAACCTTTGAAGAGCAAGTAGTAAATATGGCCAAAGTATGTTGAGCTTAGGAACACAACTCTGCATGCTTCAATCTGGCAGGTTGATAAGTTCTGTGCTGGTTTTTATGGTTTTAGTGGTTAGCATTAACCCTTTAGCATTTACATTACCCTATATATACTATTGTATTTTTGTAGTAAAGGCTTTATCTTACATAATAATCTCACATAATATCGAATCTATGAGATTTTGATGTTATTTATTTTGAGAACAATGCCTTAACGTCAGTATGAGTGGCCAGTTACAGTCGGTTTGAACAGTAAGAGGTGAGAGAATTCTGGCCGAATACAGCCAGTTTAAATCATAAGAAAAGGTTTTTCCCAACATTAAATAAATATCAAGGTTCACAAATATTTATCCTACTCCCACTAACATAGAAATGTAGATATAAGATGTGTGTGTGTGGGGGGGGGGGGGGGTTGAATGAAAAATTCCTCTAAAGATATGACTGACAAATATCGATAGTCTTTGAGTAAGATTGTCAGACCATGAAACCTAAGGTTTCACAATGCATTTTCAGTGTATGGATGATAAGTTCTTGTGCTGGTTTTTATGGTTTTAGAAATGTATTGTAAACATAACTGCTTTCTAGCTTTATCTGTTTTATCAAGAATTTAAAAAAAAATTTTAATAGGAGTTCCTCGGAGGTTATTTCAAACAGTAAATTTTCTATATTCACCATCAATGTTTATACACCTTCATATTCTTATCTTAAATATAAATTAATATTAGTATGGTTTGTTACTTCTGTATAGTAGACAGGGCTTAGGCAAGGCTGGATTAACCATTAATTAATTAATCAATTAATTAAAATAGAATGTATTTCATTAGAAATACATTCATGAAAGGGTTAATGGAAACTGAATACAGCATTCCTATTGTGGAAAGCTTATATGACTAGATTAGCATATTAGGTGGGAGTTAATGAGAACAAATCAAAGTTGACTTGGAGCTAACACTTTTGATACCAAACTGTCTGAAACTACTCCTGGTTCAATGACATAAACTATTAGCTTTAAAATGTTTATATTTGTCTAAAAGCATTCCATCATAATTTTATGTTAAAAAAAATAAAGTTATGTTTCAAACACCAGATTGATAAGAAAGTTAGTTATATGACTAAATCTTTCAAAATTTCTGATTATTTGAAAATCGTAGGCAGTGTCTTTTATGAGAAATATGGTAATGAAGAACAATATATATTATATTAAGTAAAATAACTGTTATTTTGCTGCCATTTATATTTAAATATCTCTGTTATATAAACAAACAAGCAAAGTACAAGGATGAAAAATAAAATTTAATTTTCTTTTTCAAATATTAAGGAATTAACAAAATCAAAGCGAAACTAAAAATTGGTTTATTGTTACAGCATTAAATTTATCATGTTTCATTATATATATATATATATATATATATATATATACACACACATGTAAATGTGTATATATATGTATACACATGAAATGTGTCATCATCATCATCATCATCATCACCGTTTTACGTCCGTTCTTCCACGCTAGCATGGGTTAGACGGGTTGTCCTGTTGTGGGCAGTGTCTGGTCAGCTGACCATGCCTTGCTCATACAGGAACTGATCTGGCTTGATTTCTACAGCTGGATGCCCTTCCTAACACCAACCTCATTTACAGTGAGTGCTGGGTGCTTTTTCGTGGCGCCTACACGTCCACTTTACAGTGTGGGCTGGGTGCTTTTTTGCCGTGGCACCTCCACGACCAACTTGCGGTGGGGGGAGTGGGGGCATATTGTTTATATGCTTCAGCATGTACCCATGGGAGGTCGGGTACCCTGTATTACTGCGTGATGCCAGAAGTCACGGTCGTGTGTCATTGACTTTGAGAGGTGTAGTTGGGTAAGGTCAGCTTTTATCACCTCATCCCAAGTCATCTTGGGTCTCCCCACTCCGCGGTTTCCATCAACTTCTAGTGCTCTGCACCTTTTTATGCAGCTGTCATCCTTCATACGCATCACATGTCCATACCAGCGTAACCGCCTCTCCTGCACGCAGCATTTGATTCCTCTTATGCTCAGTCTCTCTCTTAATTCCTTTATGCTTTGTCGTTCACGTATATTACTGTTACACATCCATCGGAGCATGCAGGCTTCGTTTCTCTCTAATCTACGTAAGTCTTCCACCTTCAGCGCCCAGGTCTCACTACCATGCAACATCGCTGTTCGGATACACGCATCATACAGTCTGCCTTTCATTCTGAGGGAGAAGCCTTTTGCAGCTAGCAGTGGTAGTAGTTCCCTAAACTTCTTCCATCCCGTTCTTACCCTAGTTATTGTACTTTCTGAGCACCCACCTCCGTTGCTAATTCGGTCACCTAGGTAGCAGAAGCTGTCTACTGTTTCTACAGGGCCCTCCCAGAGATTGGTGGTACTTGTTTCCTGTGGCTGTTTGCTTGCTGTTTCAGCACAGCTGCTGCATGTGAATCCTACATTCTTAATTAAGCTTCCTGAGATCCCGCTACATCTCTTGTGTACCCATTGTTTGCATTTGGGGCAGAGAATGGAGTTCCTACCTACACCTTTCCTACATACTGAGCAAGGCCATTTCCCTGAGGGGATCTGGGTTCTGTTTTCTCGTCTACTTATAAGGACCTTAGTCTTTGTCATGTTGACTTTGAGGCCCTTTCTCTCTAGTCCCTGCTTCCAGGTTTGGAATTTATTCTCTAGTTCTACCATAGATTCAGCTATGAGTGCGAGGTCATCAGCATACAGGAGTTCCCATGGGCATCCGGTCTTAAACTCCTCCGTTATTGCCTGCAGGACTATGATGAACAGGAGAGGGCTAAGAACAGAGCCCTGGTGGACCCCAACCTGTACGCTAAATTCCTCGCTATACTCATTGCCAATCCTAACTTTGCTGACTGCTCCCCTATACATGGCTTGTACCGCTTTCACAAGCCATTCATCTACTCCTATGTATGTATGTATATATATATATATATATGTAAATGTGTATGTATGTATATATACATACACATGTAAATGCGTATGTATATATATATCATCATCATCGTCATTTTACATTCGCTTTTCCCTGCTTGTAAATATATATATGTATATATATATATATATAAACAATACTACTTTAATTCAACATGTTATTTGGCAAGGGTTAACACTTGGCAGCTTGAATTTCATAGAAGCTATTTTATTTCATGCTATGCATTACAGGTCTGTTTTCTACATCACAGAGGTATTTAGCATTCATTTCATGTGTAAATCTATATAGATATGTATATATATATATATATATATATATATATATATATATATATATATATATATATATATATATATATATGCGATTCTCCCTTTCTCTCTCTCTCTCAAATGTTCTGCCCCTGAGCTTCCTACATCTTATAAATTTATTTCCTCAGTGCTTAGTAAGCTCAAATTTTCATACTTCACACATGACTTATGATTATATTTTTAAAAGTTGTTTGATTCAGCTCTTTAATTTAGATGGTAAGATTTTGTCATTGGCCTCCTTAGCTCAATGGTGAAAGCTGGTATTGTAGCAGCTGCTGTCAACATTTTTCCATCTCTAAGGGTCTTTACCTGATTTTTATAAGCTATTTTATAGCAACTGACTATAATTTCAGTTATTTTCTGTCCGTCAGCTTCCTACATCATACAAATTTATTTCTTCAGCACTTAGTAAGTTCGAAAATTCAAGCTTCACACACAACATGTCTGTGTATGTATGTGTGCCTGTGTACTTTGAACATATAATAACAATGAAATTATTGTGTACAGTGCTCAGGTGCACTACAACTCATCAAAGGTGCATGTATAGTACATAGAATAATGTACAAATGTCAGGAAAGTGAACAGTGTATGAGTCATGATATACATGTGTGCATGTGTATGGAGGGCGGGATATCAGGTGTAGTGTTGGCGAATTTCAGGAACCATGGAGGTTTTAAAGGATGCAGCGTCTCGACAGCTAACAACTGATGCAGGGAGTTTGTTCCATGCTTCAGCAACTCTGAATGTGAAAAAATGTTTCCGAAAGTCATGAGAGTTGTACGTTTTTCTGACTTTGTAGGGATACCCACATGTGTTAGACACATGGAATTCAAAAAGGTGCTCAGGGTTGTTGTTGGCAAGATGGTTAACAATTTTGAGGGTGTTTACTAAGTCAGATGCCAGACATCAGAGCTTCAAAGTATCCATGCCTAGGGGAAGCAAGGCGTTCAGACTATGGTATATGCCTGATGGAGGGTATTCACTTGGTTGCACGTCTCTGAACAGTTTCCAGGAGGTCAATGTTATATAAGTGAATGTGTTTGTGTGTGTATGTTTATTTGTTTGCATGTATACAATAACAAGATTAAAATATTTTAATGCTTTAAATTAAAATACAAATATTTTGTAGCAAATTAATTAAAGCTTTCAAATTAAAACCATTCCTGGTATTAAAGTGTTAATTCATTAAATATGGTTAAGTATCTGTGTGTTTGGAATTAATGAATGTTTCTTTCAGCTCATATCATAACAATAATGAGTTTTTGTTCTTTTGGGGTGGGTTCTCTTTCTTTTTCAAATATTTATAGGGAAATGAGATTTGCCTTAACTTAAATGCAAACAAATCTACATCGAGTCAATGCTATCCACAGGTGGAAGCATATAATTGTTTGAACAACTGGACAGCAGTAAAAAACCATGTACTCAGCATGTACTTGTGATCCCAGCACCACCACTTTTCAGGGTGGACTGGGTGCATTTTATGCGGTACCAGAACATTCACTTTACAGAGTGGGCTGAATGCATTTTTTATTATAGCACCAGCACTACTTCATTACAACACTAGGGTGTATAGTTATAAAATATATATGCACCCGTCCAACCCATACAAGCATGGGAAAGCAAGCATAAAAATGATGATGATGATATTTCACTGGGATACATTCTGTTTCTGTAAACTGGCTAACTTAATAAAAATAAAAATACAGCCATAAGCTTCATCAGCTGGAATTAAATGATAGTTGACCTGAATTTTTCTGAAGTAAATATACTTGTGATGGTAAAGTCAAGAGATATCAAAATTGACATCATGTTAAGGAAGTTGTATGCAATAACCATCAAATATATACATTTATCTAAGAAAATGATTAGCGTTCTTGAGAAAATGATGCTGATCACATGATAATTAATTATGGTTGACTGCTTAAGTATTATTCAAGTAGTAATTGTTCTAGTCATACGGCTCTGTTAAAATTCATTATTACAAAGTCAATGAGTAGCATGGTGATTAACTCAGAGTGTTCAACAAAATTATCTGCAGCACTGAGTTCTGTCTCTTTAGTTTCTATGGACAAATCCTACCATAGTCAACTTTGCCCGTCATCCTTTGTGGATTTATAGAATAAGTATTAGTAAAATTATTGAGTAAATTTAATTGATTATAATTCATCTATAAAGTTTGTGATCAGGCAGCTGTGTTAGAAATCATAATTATTGATCTTATCTGTAAAGATGTTGGAATATTTAAATATTTATTCTGCTTTGGACACTTTGCTTAACCCCTAACATTCTGTACCACATGAAACCTCGTTAGCAACAACTGCATCACATTAATAATTGAAGTCTTTAGTTTACTGTAAATTTTCACAGATCTGTGCATTAGTAAAGATATAAACATCTGAATTAACAAACCCAGTTTTAGATATTTTCTACTAAAGCTTTATCGGACAATAAGCTAATGAACATGCACACACACACATGCGTGTACACATACAGACACGCATACACATATGTACACATGCACATACATACACACACACATACATACACACATGTACACACAGATCAAAACAATTGTTACAATTATGATTTTGATCAATTTCACTCTTGCCTAATGTGTTTTTGATTAATGTACGGTCTCCAATAATAATTACAAAATACTTTAAAAATACGCAAGAAATAGATTAAAATTGGTTCTTACATAGACAATATAGCAAGTATTAGAAGAGAGAGGGTATAGAAATGTATGGTGTTAATACCTTTTGTGGGGAAAACGAAAGGTGTAGAACTTAGGACAGAGCAAAGAAGTTTCAAATGAAATCTAGTGCAATTGGATCAAGGAAATCATTTAGTGAGATTCCACTGCTGCTACATAATATAAACAACATCAACAGCCACAGTAACAGTAACAACAGCAATAATAACAGCATTAGCAGTAGCAATGACAGCAATGGTGCAATAACAAAATCAACATCAACAGCAACAAGAGAAACTGCATCAGCAATCATACCAACTGCACCATCAACAGAAACTACAACAGCAATAACAGCAATAACAACATTAACAACAACAGCAACAACAAGAGAAGTCACAGCAGCTATCAACAATAACAACAACAGCATATTAACAACTACAACAGAAATTGCATTAGGAATCAACAATAACATCAGCAACAACAACAAGAGAAATTTCAGCAGCAATCAACAATAACAGCAGCAGCAATAACAACAACAAGTAGAGAAATTGCAGCAGCAATCAACAATAACAACAACAACAACAGTAAAAAAAAAATGATGCCAACAACAAAAGTGAGAATAAAGGAATGATGGAAACCTGATCCATCTGTGTTGAAAAAATGCGCAAAAACCCTGCTGTGGGGGAGAAGGTATAAGAGGGCTGAACAGGAAGATGATGCTGCATACTAGGTGTGGGTGAGTGAGTGGTAGTGCAATGGAGCCCAGGAGAGGGATTAGAGGGGAGAAAAGATAAGTAAAAAAGTGGTAAGGTTGTCAGATGAGATGTGGAGAAAAACAACAAAACAAAAAAAAAAAATGAAAAAGAAAATTAAATTAAATAAGGTTTATTTTCAAAGAGTGAAGGTTTACAGGAATCCCTCTTGTTTTTTGGAGGAATAGAAGTGGGTTAGGGGTTAATGTGAGAAATGAGACATATGAGGATCAGGACAAAAACTGTATGTATATGTGTGTCTGTGTCTGTATATGTTTGTGTGTGTCTGTATATGTTTGTGTGCATGTGTGTGTCTGTCTGTATATGTTTGTGTGTGTGTGAAGGGAGTAAGATGTCTTAGGTTGGGTGGTTAAAGAGAAAGGTATCATGGAAAGGTAAATAAAATTATTAAATACTGATGATGATGATGATAGTGGGGAGGAAAAGAATGACGATGATGCTGATGTTAATGACAATGATGATGATGAAGTAGATATATACAGTTTTAGAGGGATTGTATAGGCTCATATCTATTTTTATTTAAATTTCAAAACAGTTTTTGTGTATTTTAAACTGTTTTTATTTTCTCTCTCTGTCCCTCTTTCTTTCTGTTTCACTCTCTCTCTGTGTTCACCTCTCTCTTTCTTTATGTTTAAATATATATATATATATATATATATATATATATATATATATATATATATCCATCTCTTCCCCTATATTGGTATATCTTTTACTCTCTTGAACAGTGATAAAGAGAATGAAGCTCAAAATAAACTAATAGAAAAATAGAAAAAATATAGAAAAATTGTAAAAGGGAGTGAAATGAAAAGGAAAGACAGACTATATAGTTAGTACAGACAGACTATATAGTTAGTACAGACAGACTATATAGTTAGTACAGACAGACTATATAGTTAGTACAGACAGACTATATAGTTAGTACAGACAGATTGTATAGTTAGTACAGACAGACTATATAGTTAGTACAGACAGACTATATAGTTAGTACAGACAGACTATATAGTTAGTACAGACAGATTGTATAGTTAGTACAGACAGACTATATAGTTAGTACAGACAGACTATATAGTTAGTACAGACAGACTATATAGTTAGTACATATGGACTGTGTAGTTAGTACAGATGGACTGTGTAGTTAGTACAGATGGACTATATAGGTAGTATAGACAGACTATATAGTTAGTACAGACAGACTATATAGTTAGTACAGACAGACTATATAGTTAGTATAGACAGACTATATAGTTAGTACAGATGGACTGTGTAGTTAGTACAGATGGACTGTGTAGTTAGTACAGATGGACTGTGTAGTTAGTACAGACAGACTGTGTAGTTAGTACAGACAGACTGTGTAGTTAGTACAGACAGACTATATAGTTAGTACAGACAGACTATATAGTTAGTACAGACAGACTATATAGTTAGTACAGACAGACTATATAGTTAGTACAGACAGACTATATAGTTAGTACAGACAGACTATATAGTTAGTATAGACAGATTGTATAGTTAGTACAGACAGACTATATAGTTAGTACAGACAGACTATATAGTTAGTACAGACAGACTATATAGTTAGTACAGACAGATTGTATAGTTAGTACAGACAGACTATATAGTTAGTACAGACAGACTATATAGTTAGTACAGACAGACTATATAGTTAGTACAGACAGACTATATAGTTAGTACAGACAGACTATATAGTTAGTACAGACAGACTATATAGTTAGTACAGACAGACTATATAGTTAGTACAGACACGTTGTATAGTTAGTACAGACAGACTATATAGTTAGTACAGACAGACTATATAGTTAGTATAGACAGACTATATAGTTAGTACAGATGGACTGTGTAGTTAGTACAGATGGACTGTGTAGTTAGTACAGATGGACTGTGTAGTTAGTACAGATGGACTGTGTAGTTAGTACAGACAGATTGTATAGTTAGTACAGACAGACTATATAGTTAGTACAGACAGACTATATAGTTAGTACAGACAGACTATATAGTTAGTACAGACAGACTATATAGTTAGTACAGACAGACTATATAGTTAGTACAGACAGACTATATAGTTAGTACAGACAGACTATATAGTTAGTACAGACAGACTATATAGTTAGTACAGACAGACTATATAGTTAGTATAGACAGACTATATAGTTAGTACAGACAGACTATATAGTTAGTACAGACAGACTATATAGTTAGTACAGACAGACTATATAGTTAGTACAGACAGACTATATAGTTAGAACATTCAAGAAGAACTTTTCACTGAATAACTTGTCATTGAACCAAATTCTTAGCAAAACAATTTCTCATAGAATTATTTTATAAAAACCTTATTTTGTAAATATAGAATAATATCTAATATGAAATAAGAGAGGTTTTTATATCTGAAATGTAATTGAAAAACAAAACAGTAAGAAAGCTTTAAAGCATTAATTTCAACTTTCCTTATTAATAGTTGCATTGGTTCTTTCTAGAGACTATGTTGAAATATATACCCCATTTGGTTATTCCATGAGAGTATCTTGGTCAGCCTATGAACTTTTCAGCTGATCTTTGTACATTACAATGCAGTAATCAAATGACAAAAATATATATTATACAATTAATATTTCAATAATTATGTGCGATCTGTAGGTCTAAGTAGAAGTTTTCTAAGTTCGTTTGTCGTTTTTTTTAAATTAAATTTTCAGATGGAAATTGTATTTTTGTTTTATGGTAAAAATTATTGTATATTTAAAACTGTTGGAATCTAATTAATGAAATTGGTACAGATATCAATTTTTAAAACTCTCTTGTTGTCAAGAGTTGGAAATATTTCATTAAAAATATTGTTTTGTAAAATAATTCTAACTACAGAACAAGTTCAAATATAGATTATTTTATAATATATTATAAAAATAGAATTTCCACTAAATCACACATCATACTATCTTTTAAAAAATGAGGAATACATTAGACAGATGCCTCCAAAAATTAGGAACTTAATGGTTGGAACATTTTTGATCATATATTTGATCAATTAGAGCTAAACAACATTAAAAAAAAAATTGTCACTGTACTGTCAAAGATCAGACAATCTTCCAACAACATTCCATATTTAATTAATTTGGATTAATTAACATTTTAGTATTATGTCACTTTTTTTGCCTTTTTGTTTACTAGAATTAGTAATTTAAATAATGAGTATTCTCATTGCTGAGGGCATAGTTTTAACTAATCAAGATTTCTTGATTTACTACACCAAGCACACTCGTGTTCACTTTATTATTAAGTTTTTTTTTTATGCAACAGGCATCTAAATAATTTTTTAACTGAACAGAAAACGAATTTATCACAGGTAACTTCCTTTTATAGGTGCTCTGGTACTTATTTTAAATCAAACAAAAATGATGCAATTACAGGCTCAGGTTTCGACAGCCAAATTCCACTCACAAGTCTACATATTTCTCTCTATTTTGGGTAGTGGAATGGTGGGAAAGGACAAGTTAAAGTCTTAGAGTTATTAGTTATTGATGCTGTTTAGCTCAGTGGCTATCTCACTTTTCATTCAAATATATTGTAAGACTATTTTAATCCAATGTGTGTGTACATGCATGTTTGAGTGTATGTATAGCTTCCTATCACTGTCTCTTTTCCATTATTCTCCCTGCTACTCTTTTACTCATATTACTATGTTGCCTTCCCCGCTCTTCTTTTACTGTCTTGGACATCATGCTGTCCTCTATTCATGTTTTGGTCATGCTTATTTTCAATAAACAGAGACAACATGTAGTAAAAAGGATACTGTAGTCTTGCAGGAGATAAGGCAATGTCACGAATGTTGAAACCACAACCCAGTAGATTCTGTAAAGTGGTTGGGGAATTAACAGAGACAGCATAAGGTAGAGAGGACTATTTTGTCTTGCTGAGGACCTGACAACCTCTCTGATGCTGGTGCCACAATAAAATGCACAAGTCCACTCTGAATAAATCATTGGTGTTAGGAAAGGCATTCAACCATAGAAGCCACACCAAAATGGAATACATGAGTGAGATATGAATCTCTGATCCAACTAATACAGTCTAAAGTCTGTCTCAAGACTAGAGGCTCATCAGGCTGGTGCTTATCCTGGTTTTCACAGCATTAAACAACTGAGAATACATGACAAGCCCTTGAACATGATACCAATCCATCACAGGGCTAAACCCCCAGCTATTGCTGGTACTCATTTTCAGCAAACCTTGGCATAAACAACATTGTTACCATCATTATCATCATCAATAATAATAGTAGTTATGGGTTGTTATTCATCTATGTTCTAAGTACATTTTCCAGGTTACCAAATGGTCTAACTACCCTTAGTAGTAGTAGTGTTGGAGATGATTGTGGTGTTGGTCGTAGTAGTGGTTGTTATGATGATGTTCGTAGTAGTGGTTGTTATGATGATGTTGGTAGTAATGGTGGTTGTGGTGATGGTTTTGGTAGTAGTGGTGGTAATAGTGGTGGTGGTGGCAGTGGTGGTAGTAGTAGTAGTATTTTCTGTTGTTGTTTACATCAACAGGAACTGACAACAGACATATATTGATGGTGGGAGTAAGATAAGGGAACAAGAAAGTGTGTGTGAGTGTGTGTAGAAGGTGGTAATATAGGAGTGGAAACGATGTAACGGGGAGGAATAGATGGCATGGGAGAGTAAAAAGAAAAAGAAAGACAAAATGATGACACTGATGGCATAAAGGATATGACAGCCCTGCCACTCATATATACACTTTTAGATTAATTAATGTAATGTACTGCAGGGAGTGGAGAATGAGAAGACATTTTGTATTGTATAGAAGTGCTGGTCATGGTTGATAGTATTGGTGTAGGAGGAGGTACTATTGGTTATATTAGTGATGGGATTAGCATTATGTAATGTTTGTAAAAGAAGATGACACAACCAAGAGAGTATGGAAGAAATACTACTAGGCGGGGAAGGAGATGAGGGTGGCACGGTGTTGGCAGTAAAGAGATATAAATAGGTTAAAAACAAACAATATTTCTACTCACTCATATATACATATATGCCAATACATATATATATATATATATATATATATAATTATATATAATAGGGTTAAGGTATCATAAGAGAGGATGAAGCAGAGAGGTACAAAGAGGTGCGATACATAATACTAAATGCCAAAAGCCGAAGCGTGGTGCGCTTGATGCTTGGGTTAGCAGGGTTAAATATTAGAGGAAGTTAATATTTAGCGTGTGGTTTAAGCTGTGGTCCACCTAGTATCTTACCTCACCCTCTTTCTTATATACATATATATATATATATAGTTGTTATATAGTAAGGTGCATTATTGGTTGTGTAAAATGTTCCAATAACTTTGTTAGCAATATTAAGTTCTCCACGCTTTTGTATATCTCCAATTCCATTCAAGGGAACAGCCAGATGATGTAAAATGGAGTATAAGTATCAAAATGAAAATCCGAAGGCAAGGTAAAATTCCAATCATTTAATCACGACACATGTTTCAATAAGAGATAGATCGATTGTGAAGCCATGATCGATTATCACTGATCTCATCAGGTGAAAATGAATATGAGGGAATGAATTCTGTGAGAGAACATCGTTATTTTTTCTCCCTCATATCAAGAATTTGAAGACAATTCATTTTCACCTGATGAGATCAGTGATAATCGATCATGGCTTCACAATCGATCTATCTCTTATTGAAACATGTGTCGTGATTAAATGATTGGAATTTTACCTTGCCTTCGGATTTTCATTTTGATATATATATATATATATATATATATATCATAAAACATGTCTATAGAATCACCAGATAAAATATATACCATTTCCTCTCCCAATTAGCATAATTAACTATATAAAAAATCGAATAGACCAGGCTATAAGAATAAGGCTTCTATGAAGAAATCTCCAACAAATAACCGAAACCAGCCCTTCGCGTCGGCTACGACGGAATATTTATCGAATATTTCGACAGCGTAATCGCCCAGATACAGTCAATTAAACAGAATTAGGTGTAAAATAAACTAGGAGAAAAGAGAATATATATATATATATAAGCAAATGTATGAGTGAATGAAGGAGTTACAAGCCATTAAAACAATTCTTTATATAGCTCTTACACGTGTTTCACCCAGAAGAGCTCTTCAGAGGCAGAAGTTCCTATGGTTTCATTGGTAAGTATAAACACCGGTATTTATACTTACCAATGAAACCATAGGAACTTCTGCCTCTGAAGAGCTCTTCTGGGTGAAACACGTGTAAGAGCTATATAAAGAATTGTTTTAATGGCTTGTAACTCCTTCATTCACTCATACATTTGCTTATATATATATATTATAGAGTCGGGACCCTAACAGCTGAGCCCTTGTTGTTTCAACAGTTAGTTCCAGACTCAGTTATAATATAATCATACTCTACCCCAAATATCAAGTACTCTGTTGAGTAATGGTCTAACCAGTTTCAAATTGAATCCATCCTAATTTATATATATATATATATATATATATATAAAACAAAGAGGGTGTGGTAAGATACCAGGTGGACCATAGCGCACCAGAGTACTCAATACTTAGGGTAGTAGAGTGGGTAATAGGAAAAGAGTTAAGGCCCCAACAGCTGAGCTCCGGCCATTTTGACAGCTGGATCCGAACTGGAGTTCTATATAGTGTGAGTAGTACTTCCCACCTCTTTCTAGTGGATACAACGTCCAGACCTATTCGTATTTGCTGCCACAGTTAAAACGTTCTTTGCATCATGTGGTCTACAGCTTTGACTGACTCCCAGATCCCGACAGATATAAAGTTATCCAAAGATGACTCCTCTGATGATCAGTTTCACGTCTTCCATAGTTTTACCAAAGTCAACAGTTGGTAATCGATAATTGATTACTTAGATTGATTTTTGTTTTGATTTACAAACTATGGAACAGCACCATAAGGAAAATAAGTACTTTTCCACCTTAAAGTATGTACTTTTTCCTAAATATCATATGCTTCATATATATATATATGTACAAAATATTATGTTTGTCTAATAACATATGACTTTTTCTCTCTATATATATCATAAATACATATATCTTTTAATTTGAATTATATATATATATATATATATAAAACGATGTTATAAGCTTTTAATTTGAATTATATATATATATATATATAAAACGATGTTATAAGCTTTTCTGGGTGGGAAACGACGATGGGCTGGGTGGAGTAGGAATCATGGTAGCAGAAAAGTGGGCAGATAAGATAATAGACGTAAATAGAGTGAACGACAGAATAATTAAAATACGACTTGTCCTCAATAGAACTACGGTGACAGTAATATCTGCGTACGCACCCCAATCCGGACTGCCCGGCGCTATAAAAGACAGATTCTATGAGACACTGATGCTAACTACCTCCCAAATATCCGACAGTGACTATATAATTATTGCAGGCGACGACCTAAATGGTCACGTTGGACAACATTGTGACGGCTACGACGAAATCCATGGAGGCTATGGGTTTGGTACTAGAAATGAGGAAGGCTCCAGAATCCTGGAATTCTGTGATGCAAATAACCTAACTATCTGTAACACTAACTTCAAAAAACGTGACAATCACCTGATCACCTATAGATCCGGGGAACACACAAGCCAGGTAGATTATATCCTTACCAGAAGACGTGACAGAGTGTCTGATGTAAACACTAAATCCCTCCCCCATGAAGAATGCACCTCCCAACATAGACTGATAATTAGCGACCTCATAGTCAGGACGAGACGTACTCGACAGCAGAAGAGGACTATCCTCAGGAGAAAAATATGGAAGCTAAAGGACCCCACAGCCAGGAATAAATTTCAAAGCATATTACTTGATGCTTTCGACAGTAAGGAAGAACATTTAGAGTCGGACAATATAGAGGGAGAGTGGGAATTTCTGAAAGCAAACCTGCTGTTGGCGACAGACGAAGTCTGTGGCTGGAGCAGGCCTGTAGGCAGGAGGAGAGTAACATGGTGGTGGAACAGTAAGGTGGAGGGGTCAATTAAGGCCAAAAAGCAGGCTTGGAAAGTATGGCGGGATGGGGGAAGTAGAGAAGACTATCAAGTGGCCAGGAGGGAAGCTAGGAGACAAGTGTACTTAGCAAGAAGGGAAGCTGAGGAAAGAAAGTTCAAGCATGTTCTACAACGCGATGACCAAAAACGTGAGGTGTTCAGGATTGCTAGGCAATGCGTCAAGGAAAACCGTGATATTGTCGGGGAGAAGTGTGTACTAAACGACGATGGCACACTTGCCATCACCGACGCTGATAAGAAGGTAGCTTGGAAGTGTCACTATGAAAGGCTACTAAATGAGGAGAATAAATGGGAGAAAGACAGTCTCCCCCATATCGACCCAATAGAGGGACCAGCAGTGTTAGTCGAGGGGAGTATAATAAGTAAGGCAATCAAGGATATGAAGACGGGTAAGGCGGCTGGGCCTTCGGAAATAGTTGCTGAGATGCTGAAGGCATCTGGCACGGTGGGACACACCATAGTCACCAGCATAGTTAACCAAGTCGTACAGAATGGGGTTGTTCCGAAGGACTGGCATAGCAGCATCATCGTTAACTGTTATAAGGGTAAAGGAGACGCCCTAGATAGGAGTAACTATAGAGGCATTAAATTAATCGACCAGGTCATGAAGGTCACGGAAAAAGTAATAGCACGACTAATCAGAGAGAGAATTGACCTAGATGAAATGCAGTTCGGGTTTGTGTCAGGCAAAAGTACCACAGATGCTCTTTTCATTGTACGACAACTACAGGAGAAGTACCTAGCTAAAGGTAAACCCCTCTACTTAGCTTTTGTCGACTTGGAGGAAGCCTTCGACAGAGTCCCCCGCTCCATTATCTGGTGGGCTCTTAGAAAACTAGGCGTTGACGAATGGCTTGTGAGAGCTATACAAGCCATGTATAAAGAAACAGTCAGCAAGGTTAGAATTAACAACGAATATAGTGAAGAGTTTAGCGTAAAAGTTGGCGTCCATCAGGGCTCTGTTCTCAGCCCCCTAATATTTATTATTGTCCTTCAGGCTATAACAGAGGAGTTCAAGACCGGCTGCCCATGGGAACTCCTATACGCAGACGACCTGACACTTATAGCGGAATCAATGGCCGAGCTAGAGAAGAAATTCCAAACATGGAAGCACGGCCTAGAATCAAAAGGCCTTAAAATTAACCTGGCTAAGACTAAAGTTCTAGTTTGTAGGAAAGAAAATAAGGCGCCGGTCCCTTCTGGGAAATGGTCGTGCTTGGTGTGTAGGAAAGGCGTAGGTAGAAACTCCATTTTATGTCCTAAATGCAAAGTATGGGTGCATAAAAGATGTAGTGGGATCACAGGTAAGCTAACTAAGAACATAGATTTTACATGTGGCCGGTGCTCTGGTGCAATAAGTAGCAGCAAGTGCCCACAAAATACTAGCTCTTTCAATTGCGCAGAGGGTTCTATAGAAATAGTGGACAGTTTCCGTTACCTGGGTGATAAAATCAGCAGTGGGGGAGGGTGCTCTGAAAGTACAGTAGCTAGAGTCAGAACTGGTTGGAAAAAGTTCAGAGAGCTTATACCACTATTAGCTGCTAAAGGGTTCTCCCTAAAAATGAAAGGCAGGTTGTACGATGCCTGCATACGAACAGCAATGTTGCATGGCAGTGAGACCTGGGCATTGTGTGCAGAGGATATACGCAGACTAGAGAGGAACGAAGCTTGCATGCTCCGCTGGATGTGTAACAGTAATATACGTGAACGGCAAAGCATAAACGAACTAAGGAAAAAATTAGAAATAAGAGGGATCAGATGTTGTTTACTTGAGAGAAGGCTACGTTGGTATGGACATGTGATGCGCATGAAAGTCGATAGCTGTATAACAAAGTGCAGGGCAATAAAGATAGACGGTAGCCACGGAATAGGCAGACCTAGAAAAACCTGGGACGAGCTGATAAACTCCGACCTCACACACTTACACCTCTCCAAGACAATGTCACTGGACCGAGACCTTTGGCGGTACTCAGTAACAGAGAAGACCCGCCTTACCTAAATACATAGTAAAACCTACTACAGCCAGTAGGCATCTCTAACAAAATCCCCCCCCCCCCCCACCACCACCCCGTTCTATGTAAAGTTGTGTTGGTGCCACGAAACAAATGAGATCGTGTAGGTGTCATGACAAAAAAACACACAGTCCACGCTGTAATGTGGCCGTGTAGGCAACACGGTAAAAACCTCCCAGACCCACACTGTAAATGTGGTTGGTGTTAGGAAGGGCATCCAACTGTAGAAAACCTGCCAGACAGTCCTATGCGAGCAAGACAATCACTCTTGCCTCAAGTGGGACTACCCCCGTCCAAACCCATGCAAGCGTGGAACACGGACGTTAAACGTTGATGATGATGATGATGATATATAGAGAGAGAGAGGTAGAACACTGGAAGGTAATATCCGTAGTGGTAGAGCACTCAGTCCATGGGACGATTTAGGTAGAAGTGGTAACACAACAGTTAATTCACCATACCGGATCCTCAACTTGTAATGGTCATGGTTATAACCATGACCATTATGAGCTGAGGATCCGCTAAGGTGAAACAATTGTTCTCGGTATGGTGAACTAACTGTTGTGTTACCACTTATATATATATATATATAGAAGTGGTAACACAACAGTTAGTTATAGTTATATATATATATATATATATATATATAAATTTGATTGGTATCTGCTATATTGCGACTACAACTTCAATTTATACCTATTATTATTATCATTATTATATATAGGTGAACAAAAGGAAAATGTAAAATTTATTAAAAGAAGCAAACTTTAAAAGGATAGCTAAAGCTAAAAAAATAATTTTTTTTAAATCACCAAAAATCTAAAGCAAACAGAAAGAGAAATAAATATTTTAAAAGTAGAAATATATAGACAAAGAAGAATATGATATGGGAGATAATTATGTCAATGAGTAAATTAATGATTGATGAGGAATAGAACAAGAAGGTGAAGGGACTGATGGTGAGGATGGTGTAGGTGGTTGTGGTGGTGGTGATGTTGGTAATGGTAATGATGGTGGTGTAGGTGGCCGTGGTTGTGGTGCTGATGATGATGTTGGTAATGGTAATGATGGTCATGTAGGTGGGCCGTGGTTGTAGTGTAGGAAGATGGTGGTGGTGTAGGTGGCCGTGGTTGTAGTGGTGGTAGTGGTGGTGGTGGTGGTTGTGGTGGTGGTTGTGGTGTAGGTGGTTGTGGTGTAGACAGGTGGTGGTGTAGGTGGCTGTGGTTGTGGTGTAGGAAGATGGTGGTGGTGGTGGTGGTGATGGTGGTGGAGGTGTAGGTGGGCCGTGGTTGTGGTGTACGAAGATTGTGGTGGTGCTGGTGGTGGTGGTGGTAGTGGTGGTATAGGCAAGTGGTGGTGGTGTAGGTAATTAGTGGTGTAGACAGGTGGTGGTGGTGTAGGTGTAGGTGGGCCGTGGTTGTGGTGTAGGAAGATTGTGGTGGTGGTGTAGGAAGATGGTGGTGGTGGTGTAGGAAGATGGTGGTGGTGGTGGTGTAGACAGGTGGTGGTGGTGGTGGTGTAGGTAGGCCATTGTTATGGTGTAGAAAGATTATGGTAGTGTAGGTGGTCTGTGGTAGCGGTGTAGGAAGGTGGTGGTGGTAGCGGTGTAGGAAGATTGTGAAGGTGGTAGTAATGGTGGTATAAGCAAGTGGTGGAAGTGTAGGCAATCGGTGGTGGTGGTGTAGTCAGGTAGAGGTGGAGGTGGTAGTGTAAGGTATAACAATTTTTGTCCATCTCTATTTTTCCTTCCAGTTAAACTCCGTATCATTTCTTTGTCTTATGGAAGATCTGTGAAGAAAGGCAAAGTGTGTTGCTTCTATGGAATATTATTGGATTAGATGAATGGCGTGAGAGTGAGTTATTAGTGAATGGATGAGTCAGTCAGTGAGAATTATCAGGTTTTGTTTACCTGTGAGCAGAAGGAGGGGGTGTCACGCCAATTAAATGTATATTTAGAAAGTATATTTAGAGAGATAGAGAGATAGATTGATATAGATATGCATACATATATAAACGAAACGAAATTTAATTTCGTTTCGTTATTTGTTTTCATACATATATACATATATATATATATATATGCATACATATATATATATATATATATGCATACATATATATATATATACATACATATATATATATATACATACATATATATATATATACATACATATATATACATACATATATATATATATACATACATATATATATACATACATATATATATATATACATACATATATATATATACATACATATATATACATACATATATATATATACATACATATATATACATATATATACATATATATATATACATACATATATATATATACATACATATATACATATATATACATACATACATATATATATATACATACATATATACATATATATACATACATATATACATATATATACATACATATATATATATATATACATACATATATATATATACATACATATATACATATATATACATACATATATATACATATATATATATATGCATACATATATATATACATACATATATATATATATGCATACATATATATATACATACATATATATATACATACATATATATATACATACATATATATATACATACATATATATATACATACATATATATATACATACATCATCATCATCATCATCAACGTTTATATATATACATACATATATATATACATACATATATATATATACATACATATATATATACATACATATATATATATACATACATATATATATACATACATATATATATACATACATATATATATATACATGGTGGCTGCCAACTCGTTTTCGAGTACGGCCACTACTTTACATCCATGTAGGATAACCCCTACCGAAGCGCTGAACGAGTGTGACTTTTTAGTCCAGCCAGCGACTTGAAACCTCTGGTACAAACACTACACCTGTGACAATTATTGACACATAGTGCTAGGCCCATGGTAGGACAATTATTGACACATAGTGCTGGGCCCATGTGAGGACAAGTGCAGAGAGATCTCCAGATATAAAGCAATGCCTGTGCCGTGAAGCTTTTATAGTGAGCAAAGGCACTGCACAAAGCCAGTCCCACTCTCTTAACCAAGATGCTATTTACCAAAAAGAAGAACAAGTCAACATCATTGGATACCATCAGGGTTGCAGGTGTTATATCAGAGTTTTCCTTCTCCTAGAATTCTGCCTTGACTAAGGCTAAAGGGGTCATCTCTCCCGGTGATTTTGGATGGCCATTGACTCTTAAGAGCTCCTTTGCCCTATACATATATATATACATACATATATATATATATACATACATATATATATACATACATATATATATATATACATACATATATATATATATACATACATATATGGTGGCTGCCAACTCGTTTTCGAGTACGGCCACTACTTTATATCCATGTAGGAGAACCCCTACCGATGCGCTGAACGAGTGTGACTTTTTAGTCCAGCCAGCGACTTGAAAACTCTGGTACAAACACTACACTTGTGACAATTATTGACACATAGTGCTGGGCCCATGGTACCATGTGACGGCAAGTGCAGAGAGATCTCCAGATATAAAGCAATGCCTGTGCCGTGAAGCTTTTATAGTGAGCAAAGGCACTGCACAAAGCCAGTCCCACTCTCTTAACCAAGATGATATTTACCAAAAAGAAGAACAAGTCAACATCATTGGATACCATCAGGGTTGCAGGTGTTATATCAGAGTTTTCCTTCTCCTAGAATTCTGCCTTGACAAAGGCTAAGGGGTCATCTCTCCCAGTGATTTTGGATGGCCATTGACTCTTAAGAGCTCCTTTGCCCTTTGACAGGTTTTGTTTTTAGTCCTGCAGGATGTCCAAAGTCACCCTCCTCACCAAGAAACCTTGGTGGGGTTGCCAGTTTAGTATACATACATATATATATATATACATACATACATACATACATATATATATA
>OZ024745.1:32353147-32378147 GCA_964016885.1 Eledone cirrhosa | reverse complement strand
TGACCACTTCTCAGGCATTTCTCGGGATTTCCATCCTCACTTCTTGCATCCTACACTTAAACCATTGGTGTCAAACATAGTGTACACACACTTGCATAGTGTGTGAGGTCCCTACTGATTTATACAAACAACAAACATACACAATATACAGTAGGATTAATAAAAAATGGAATATTAATTCATGAAGTTCTTGTTATTGATGAACCCTGCTTTGGTTTGCTCTGCTATAGTATTTTCATGGTAAATACTTTACCTCACATAATTATCTCACATAATATCGAATCTATGAGATTTTGAAAACAATACCTTAACGTTGGTATGAGTGGCAGGTTACGGTCGGTTTGAACAGAAAGAGGTGAGAGGATTCTGGCCAGGTACACTCAGTTTAAATGCTAAAGACTTAAATGTTTCTTTATATTTAATGTATTCCTGATTTCACTACATTTACAAAATTGGATGTAAAGCAATTCCACTTACTGCCTGTGTTGCCATTATTACTGTTTAACTAGTGAATGAAGAATCCTCTATTACAGGCATGTCAAACTGAGGGTCCCCAAGGGCCACATGGGTCACACATGTTGTCTGTGTTGTCTGAGGGCCACACACGACAAGTAATTGCGCACATTACAACTAATCTTTTTTATTTTATATTACGAAGATAAAACATGCTCGCACTGTATAAACCTTTGTGTGGAATGCAGGTGTGCTTGTAAAGAGCCACATGTTTGATATGCCTGCTCTATTACATAGAGATCTGGTCTACTGGGAATAGCAACCGTATCTTTTATGACCCGCACCCTACTATTTTAAAGAAATGGGGATGCATTTTACAATGTATTTGCTGAAATACAAAAAGACACTACTATCGGGGGCAGAGTTTGCTATCCACAGGAGTGAGCCCTGTGAATTGGAATAGCTATTCCAACACATCTCCTTCGTCATCCCCTGTGGTGACATTTTCTCCATTCTGTCTGCTGGGACCATGAGGTGGCATACACATGGTTTCCGACACAGCTGAGAATACTTCTCCACTTCATCCAAGCCTGCATCACTGAGGTAGAGATGCTGAGCCAGTCAACTGTAAAACTTTGTAATAACAATCCTGTTTATATATCCCTAAAACAGTGTCATCAAAAGACAGGTTGGTTATTGCTGGACTGTCTCTGTGGCATAGAGTTACGACCCTTTACTTCTGGGTTCTATTCTGCCGAGGTTAGCTTTGCTTTTCATCCTTACGGAGTCGATCAAATAAAGTACCAGTAATGCACTGGGATCGATTTAATGGACTTTCCCTTTCCTCAAAGTTGTTGGCCTTGTGTTTAAATCAGAAACCATTATATGTCTGCTCAATCAAGGCTAAACCTAGAGCTAAACAACAACAAAACCAACATGATAATATCTACAAGGTAGCATGCTTCACAAGAAATAGCAGCTAATTTTCCCTTAAATCATACCATATTATAGTTTTTAAAAAAAACCAAGCACATGTTGGACAATGTAATCTGGGGGTATACTACACATTACCTAAAAAAAAACAAAAAGGCTAATTGGAACAAGAACAAGAACTGCAACAATTACAACTACTGCTGCTACTACTACTACCATTACTACCATTACTACTACTACCATTACTACTACTACTACTACCATTACTACTACTACTACTACTAGATTTCTAATTTAAGCATAAAGTCTCAAAGTTGGGTTGGGAAAAGGAAGCAACAGTTATTTTATTGACAGCGAAAGGATGAAAGGCAGTAAGAGTTTAATATATTAAAAATAAATGAGCTCCTATCTGTAGCAATTGATTTTATTCCTGTTGAACTATATGATTGTAATTATTTATATACATTTAGTTATTTCGGCATTTAGTTATTTTATATCTTTCTACATAGAGAGATTTTGAAAAGCTTAAAATATTGATTTATCAAGGTGTACTTTGAAGAAAAATAGATATATTTAATATTAAAATATTAAAAATCTCTATAAATGTATTAATATATATATATAATTATAGGAAAAGAGTCAGGACCCCGAGTTCGGATCTAGCTGTTGAAACGGCTGGAGCTCAGCTGTCGAGGTCCTCACTCTTTTCCTATTACCCACTCTACTGCCCTAAGTATCGAATACTCTGGTGCATTATGGTCCACCTGGTATCTTACCACACCTTCTTTGTTTTTATATATATATATATATCATTATCATCATCATCGTTGTTGTTTAATGTCCACTTCCACGCTAGCATGGGTAGACGGTTTGTCCCATTTGAGGAATGTTGGGTCAGGTGACCGTGCCCTGCTCATACAGAACTGTTTATATATATAATCATAATGTCCACTTTCCCTGCTAGTAAGTATATATATATATATATATATATATATATATAGTAATAATAATAAACGTGAAGACTAAAATCCATATATATATATATAGAGAGAGAAAAGAGAGAGAGTTCAGTAATAATTCTACTTGCAGCTTTTGTATTATATAAATATTTATACACAGAGGTATAACTAATTTTAGCTGGATTCAAAAGGTAATGTCATTTCTTTAGTTTAACATGTAACATTTCTCTGAATTTCAGCAATGAGTCTTTGTTTCTCTGTTAGCTCAATGTTCAATCAAATCTTATTTATTCTCATGTGCCCATGTTTCTAAAGACCAGCTGAGGCTTTTCATGATTTACACCAAATATAACAGGCAAAACACAGCATCTCTGGTTGGATGTGTTAACCCTTCAGCATTTAAACCGGCCGTATCTGGCCAGAATTCTCTCACCTCTTTCTGTTCAAATCGGCAGTAACTGGCCACTCATACTGATGTTAAGGTATTGTTCTCGAAATAAATGATATCAAAATCTCATAGATTCGATATTATGTGCGATAATTATGTGAATTAAAGCATTTACTGTGAAAATATAATAGTAAATGTAGAATAATGTAAATGTTAAAGGGTTAATGTAATATCACATTTGCACATATGTCTTTGCAATCCAAGTTTGGATACTTTACAAACTTTGCAGCACACTAAAGTATTTTGTGGACATTGGATTAAGAGATTGACAACCTTGGTCACTTAATCAGACTGATATAAACAGAATGGACTTCATAATATCAAGTGACTTTATGTGACTAGTGTAGTCTCTTTTGAAAGAACATAACTACAGTGATCACATTTCCATCTCTTCAGATTACCAGGTAGTTTTGGAGAAGCGCTTTTATGTAATGTTTCAAGAAGAGCATTTATATTTCAGCCCAGCATGTTCAGCTTGCCTTCTTTAAAACATGTTGCATCCTTTCCTAATGGAATGTTTCCAATCATTCTGATACACTGGAAACTTTTTCCAATCTCTCACATTTATCCCTGATAATTGGTCCATTAAAAGCTGCACGTTACACATACTATTGAAAACAAAACTATCAACATTTGCAAAAAGCAGTTCTCAAATCAAAGTTTTGAATGTTTAAAACTTACAGTTAAATCTCCTCAGATCAAATACCTCTCATTTTGTTTTAAACATCAGGTGGAATCCAATATCACATCACATCACAGAAAAGCATACACACACACACACACACATACACTTGCAGGCACACATACATACATGCATACATACAGACAGACATACAGACAGATAGACAGGCAGACATGCATACATGCACACATACATAGATACATAAGGTTGTATGACACCTGTGTATGAAGTGGGATGGTGCATGGTAGCTAAACATGGGCTGTGACTGCAGAGGACATGTGTAGGCTGGAGAGAACCATGCTTCATTGGATGTGCAATGTAAATGCGTGAAAAAGGCAATTTGGAGGGAGAAACTGGGTTTAAGAGGAATCCAAGGTGGTGTGCAAGAGCGAAGACAACATATGATGTCCATGGATGATGATCATTGGGTGAAGAAGTGCTAAGAAATCCCAGTTGAAGGAAGCCTCAGTAGAGGTAGACCAGGAAAGACCTAGGCTGAGGTGGTGAGAACTGATCTCAAATCACTGAAGCTCAATGAGGAGATGAGAAAAAATGCCATGAAGGGAGAGATGATGTGCTGAAAAGGACCCATCCAACCCATGCGAGTGTGGAAAAATGAATGTAAAAATGATTGTGACAATGATGATGATGACTAGATAGTGCAGTGTTCTTATGAACTCTGTGTGAAACATTAAAATGATTTTTAAAACCATTGAAATATTATTTCTTTTAATATAAGTCAAATAGATTGAATTATTTCTTCAGAATGTCTTTCAATGTATTGAAATAAAAATTAATTACTTACATTCTTGAATTTATTCTTCTCAATCAAAAGTAAATGGTGGCTATTAACTGAATGAATAAATCTGCTGTTCCAACATGGTTGCTATTGTGTTGCTTCTGATGGAGTCATTATCACAAACTATACTATATAAGGTACATCTGAAAGTAGAAAATGGAATGTTCGAAAGTATAAGACAAACAAACAAAAAAAGCAATAAATAAGCATGTCTTTGTTGATATGTAGATTTTTGTTGTGCTCTATTGGTAGAGCATCAGAGTCAATGCTTTGCAGCATAAAGTGATGGCCCTTTACGTTCTAAGTTCAAATCCTGCCACGTTAACTTTGCCTTCCATCCTTACAGGGTCAATAAAATGAAGTATCAGTAATACACTGGGATAATTGTTGGCCTTGTGCCAAAAAGTAGAAACAATTATACTTGTTTTCAGAATACTTGCCATGCATATGCTCTGTAAGTTTGTTACTTGTTTGCCTGATCTGGGGTGTTTTATCTTAGAATTTTTGTTAAATATTGTGAACAGTATGCTTTACATTGCTCTGGAAAAAGAGCGTCCCTGAAAATTAAACCCTTAGAGGTAAAATTTGTATTTTAAATACAATTTTACCTCTATTTTTTTAGCAGAAGAAATAGAGACAACCCCTCGCCACAACATCCACAAAATCAAACAAAGATCAAGTGGAGTTCACACGACTACCAACACCTCAGACATGAGCCAAGATCAAAAAGATACTGCAGCCAACCTCACCACCAGCTCTACTACAAGATAATTTTGTTAAATAACATCAATGAAAACAACAGCAATAATGCCAATAACAACTGCATGAACAACATCAACAAAAAAAAAAAACACCTGGGGGATCTCCCAACATACCACCTTCTCTCCTGCCTTTTCTCCCTCTCCCTCTCTTTCAAACACACACATAAACACATAAACACAAAAATTCACCCCTGTCCCCATTCCAATTCTGCTGATGTGGTGAAGTGAAGGAGCAACCTCCAGAACAAAAAACAAAACAAAAAAAACAACAGCATCTCTCAACCCTATACATTCTCCCACAAAACATCACCAAAACCACACCCACACCAGAGACAGATACATCTGCAGCAACATCAACCCCATCCAGCAATAGTTGACCTGGAAAAGGCCTTTGAAAGAATACCCTACTCGATAATCTAGTGGGCTCTTTGAAAAGTGTGTGTAGATGAATGGCTTGTGAGAATCATACAGGCCATATACAAAGGTGTAGTCATCAAGGTTAAAGTTAACAATGAAAGCAGTGACAAATTTAGTATGCAAGCAGGTAGTAGATCCCCAAGACTCAGTCATCAGTCCCCTTCTATCTTAAATGGAGGAGTTTAAGACTGGGTGCCTATAAAAAAACTCTTATATGCTGATGGTTTAGTTCTTATAACTGAATCTGTGGTAGAATTTGAGAAGAAATTTCAGACATGGCAGTAAAACCAACCTGGAATTGAAAGGCCCCAGAGTGAATCTAGCAAAGACAAAAGTCCTAGTAAATAGCTTATGCTACTTAGGTGATCTAATTAACTGTGGAAGTGGATGTCCCAGGATCACAGTAACTAAAGTAAGAACTAATTGGAAAAAGTTCAGGGATCTACTACTTCTGCTGGCAACAAAAGGGTTCTCACACTGATTGAAAAGCATATGATGTGATGCCTGCATATGATCTGTGATGTTGCATAGAAGCAAGACTTGGCCTTTGAGTGCAGAGGATTTGTGGAGACTGGAAAGAAATGAGGTCAGCATGCTCTGATGGATGTATCCTAACATTAGAGAGTTGAAAGAAAAACTAGGTATAAGAGGGATTGGATGCAGTATACAAGAGATAAGACAGCATTGGTATCGTTATGTGATGCATATGAAAGATGGGAGCTGCATAAATTAGTACAGAGCATGCAAAGTTGAGGGAACCTGTGGAAGAGGAAGACCTAGAAAAATATGGGCTGATGTGATGAAATCTCACTCCTCAAAGTTAAACTTAATGGAAGAAATGACACAGGATAAAGTCAACTGGCAAGTCAATAGCAAACAGGATGGAACTTGTAACAACATTTAGGTTTCCCCTCACCAATCTTGGCTTTGCCTCACTCCACACTGTCCACTCCTTACTAACGTGACAACCCGTCCAACCCATGCTAGGGTGGAACACAGACGTAAAATGGTGGTGATGATGATGATGCAGGTTGATTAGTGAGGGTTGTTTTAAATATTGTATGTAGTGATCTCTGACTTAGTCAAAAAGCTACAAAGTTTTGTAGAGAGAGAAAGAGAGATAATCTTTGTTGTTTTTATTTTGTCAACCTCCTCCCACTACTTGACATGTTCTTATTTAACCAGCTCTTCCTCCTCCCATTCTAATGATGAAAAGGAGGAAGTGAACATCTGCAGAATTTGAACTTAGAACTTAACATGCATAAATAGACATTACTAAATATTACAAGGCAATTTCTGGGGGGAGTTTTTTAATTCACTGCTCTACCAATTCTGCCAATCAGCTGCTGTCCTTTGTTGGATGTAATAATTAAAAAGAAAAGGAAGGAAAGAAAGAAAGAAATAGAAATATTATTATTGAAATCAATCTTTAATGTCAGAATGGCATAAAATGGATCAGGAACTGATAATAATGACAACTAACAATGTGATAACGATAATGGATGGTGATTATGATGATGGGGGGGGGGGGGAAACTATGAAAAAGATGATGATGATGATGATGAGAAGGAGGAGGAGGAGGGTGTTGGTGACAATGATGGATAATCCTCATGATCATGATGATGGATGATGATGTTGATGAAGATGACTGACAATAACACCAACGAGGAAAGTGATGATAATGACGATAATAGATAAAGGTGACCTTGATAAAATTGTGTCTGATGGTTACCATGACAACACTGATGATAACAACAACAACAACAACAACAGTTATTAGAAGAAGAGGAAGAAGTAGAAGATGCTAATGATAATGCTTGATGGCAGGGTTGGGGGAGAGTGGTGTTGGTGGAAGGGGGTGTTGATGTTTTTGGCAGCAGTAGTAGTAGTAGTGGTGGTGGGTGGTGATAGTAGTGGTTATAGTAGTGGTAGTGATGGCGGTGGTGGTAGTAGTGGTTATAGTAGTGGTAGTGATGGTGGTGGTGGTAGTAGTGGTTATAGTAGTGGTAGTGATGGTTATAGTAGTGGTAGTGATGGCGGTGGTGGTAGTAGTGGTTATAGTAGTGGTAGTGATGGTGGTGGTGGTAGTAGTGGTTATAGTAGTGGTAGTGATGGTTATAGTAGTGGTAGTGATGGCGGTGGTGGTAGTAGTGGTTATAGTAGTGGTAGTGATGGTGGTGGTGGTAGTAGTGGTTATAGTAGTGGTAGTGATGGTGGTGGTGGTAGTAGTGGTAGTGGTGATGATGGTAGTGATGGTGGTGGTGGTAGTAGTGGTTATAGTAGTGGTAGTGATGGTGGTGGTAGTAGTGGTTATAGTAGTGGTAGTGATGGTGGTGGTGGTAGTAGTGGTTATAGTAGTGGTAGTGATGGTGGTGGTGGTAGTAGTGGTTATAGTAGTGGTAGTGGTGGTGATGGTAGTGATGGTGGTGGTGGTAGTAGTGGTTATAGTAGTGGTAGTGATGGTGGTGGTAGTAGTGGTTATAGTAGTGGTAGTGATGGTGGTGGTGGTAGTAGTGGTTATAGTAGTGGTAGTGATGGTGGTGGTGGTAGTAGTGGTTATAGTAGTAGTAGTGATGGTCGTGGTGGTACTAGTATTAGTAGTAACAGTGGTAGGGTGGTGGTGATTGTGGTGGTGGTAGTAGTATCAGTAGTAGCAGTGGTAAGGTGGTGGTGATTGTGGTGGTGGTAGTAGTATCAGTAGTAGCAGTGGTAGGGCGGTGGTGATTGTGGTAGTAGTATCAGTAGTAGTAGTGGTAGGGTGGTGGTGATTGTGGTGGTGGTGGTAGTAGTATCAGTAGTAGTAGTGGTGGTAGGGTGGTGGTGATTGTGGTGGTGGTGGTAGTAGTATCAGTAGTAGCAGTGGTAAGGTGGTGGTGGTAGTAGTATCAGTAGTAGCAGTGGTAGGGAGGTGGTGATTGTGGTGGTGGTGGTAGTAGTATCAGTAGTAGTAGTGGTAGGGTGGTGGTGATTGTGGTGGTGGTAGTAGTATCAGTAGTAGCAGTGGTAGGGTGGTAGTGGTTGGAGTGTGGTTAATGGTTAAATGAAATATAGGAATATAACAGTCAAACAATCAGATTACATGTTTTATGCCAAGAGATAATGTCAAACTGAAATAACAATGGTTTATCAAAATGAAATTTATCACATTCAATCTCTATTCAATATATAATGTAGAATGTCTTATTTAAATTATCATATCTTACATTTAAATTGATGAATGTTGTAAAGAAATGCTGTCTCTCTTATAATAAATGCACTAATTGTAAATTATACATGGTATTTTATAATATTAACATCTTCCAACAGTGCCAAATTACTAATCAAAAGATAAATATTTGTATGGTTTTTATCTGTGAATAAATTGAGGCCTTAAAACATCAAAATGTCATCATCATCATCGTTTTACATTACCTTGTCCATGCTCTAGTGAAGAATTTAATGTGTGTAGTTATGTATTCATCAAGACTTAATCTTCAGCCCACTTTGGATTATTATAACCCAATGATGAACACCTAAGTACACATTAAATAAAGTGAGAGTAGGTAATGAGTTTAGTGAGGAATTTAATGAACACATTAAATTCCTCACTAATTACATATTAAATTCCTCACAAAACTTATTAACTACTTTCACTTTACTGACTGCTCTTCTACACATGGCTTGCACTGCTCTCACAAGCCATTCTTTTATTCCTAGTTTCCTTAAGCACCATCAGATGACAGATTCTAGCACTATGTCAAAAGCCTTCTTTAGATCCATGAAAGTTAGATATAGTGGCTTACACTTAGCTAGGAATTTCTGTTGTTGTCTTACTAGTAAGAAGGTATCTATGGTGTTCCTTCCTGGAATAAAACCAAACTGCATCTCTCTCCCTAATTAGCTGTGCTAAATTCTTTCTGTCACTTTCATAACTTGGTCCATCAGTTTTATACCCTTGTAGTTGTTCCTTCCTAGCACATCATCTTTCCCTTGTAATGACTGATAAGTGTACTGCTATGTTAGTAATTTGGTATGACCATATCATGTGTTACCTGATTGATTATGCAGGTGATAATTTCAACTTCTACTTCCCCAGAAGATTTCAGCCTCTCAGTGACTATCTCTGATGGACCATTGGTTTTATTATTTTTCATCTCCTTGATTGCTTCTTTGTCCCTATAACTGTCAATTTCGATAGCTGGTCCCTCTGTTGGATGAGCTGCAAGTAATCTCTCTTTCTCCTACTTATTCTTCACATTCATCAACCTCTCATAATAGCATTTCCAGGCCTATTTCTTTTTCAGTTTCAAATAATTCTAAGAGAAAACAATACATTGATAAAAACAATTATACATATTAGGCAAAATCATGTTCTTATGGTTATTTTACAAAACTACTCCATATTTATATATCATACAATTTTAGCATGGTGCTAACTGACTCATATGAAAGAGCCAATACCTCAAATACTAATGCTTTATGAAAATTGCTTCCCCAACTTTAATCACACCTCAATAAATGACCAACAGAACACAAACATCCTGCTAAAGAAGTAGCAACTGAATGTTTGAACATACAACCTTCTTTCAACAAACACACAGTTTTCTGTACACAACCTTCTTTTATGGTTGCTGGTGACCCAACAACAAACAAACACACAGTTCTCTGTCTGCAGTCTTCTTTCATTCAGCACAACACTGTGTTGGTAGTATTCAGACAACATTATTTTATTGATGAGCCTTTAGCAATCATCACACGACTTTAAGTTGAAAATATTTCCAAGACAAAATTACACTTTGTTTATAAAATAAGAAAAAAAAAACATGACAACCAATTTTTTTTTTCACACAGAGATCTCAGCCTATAAATTCCTGCTACGACTATTACAACACCACTGGTTTAAAATGTTGACCCATGTGCAACGACTGCAGATTCGTTCAACACCATAGAAACTTTAAAAAAAGAATGCAAATACACACATAAAAACAAAAATACAAAATATTATGAACTCCAACTGTTTGGATAGTTATTTTCTTTCTAAAAAATATTGACAATGAACTCATAATTGTATCGTTTTTATAATATGTTACTTCTTTTTCATGTAAATTTCATAATCTTTTTTGCAGTTTAAAATACCCCCCTCCTCTCACTCACTATGTTATTTTTTCTCTTCCCTTGAATTATCTGTTTTAAATGTTTACATGCACCCTCATACATTTCAACATATCATACACACAGGCACAACTTCTCTGTGTGACGTTTTAGATGAGATTTGTGAGATATTCTTCTCTTTCATTTTTTTTTATCTTCTTTTTTTAGCTTTTGTAAAGAATGCTCTATCTGATATTGCCCCATACAATTGTAAAGACCAACTTAGACATACAGTTACACTTAAGACACATTTATTTACACAGATACACACTATACAACCACAGCTATACTTCACAAACTAGTTTCAACTACCCAGACCCACTTTGACATTACAGCACTGAACTTTGGACTTACTTGTTCATGTGGTTGTGCACCCCATAGCTCCAACTACACTTCACAGACTATTCTTGACTGTTCAGACCTATTCAAACATGTGGCTATAAAACTGTATACAGTTACCTTACATCTTATGTTTTCAGTCAGCCCAGATTTCAATCCCAGTAATTCAACCCATAGGTGGCAAATTGACAGAGTCATTAGAACATCGGATAGGATGCTTTGTAGTATTCGTTTTGGCACTTTGCTCTTTAAGTTTAAATCCCACTGAGGTCAACTTTACTTTTCATCCATTTGAGGTTGATAAAAAAAAGTACCAGTCTATTTCTCGATATTTCTTTCTCACTTCCATTCTCTCACTGTCTATGCTCTATCCTTCTCTCAAAGAAATCTGCGGTATTCAGACCTAGAGAGGAGATGGACTCCATCAGGTTTTTAAATTCCCAAGAAACACTTTAAGTTAATACAGTACCCCTATGTATCTCTTATGCTTTTATCAATGTAATATCCATCTTACAGCATAGACACTTGTTTCTTACTCTCAGGTGTCGTCAGACTTTTGTTTGCAGCTGTAGTCATTTTGGTCACTGTCAGATAACAATGTCATGTCATTTACAGTATTGCACCTCTGCATTCACACATTCAGCTGGTCTCTCTCCTACAAGGACCTGTATGTTACACAAATATTTACATTCCAAAGAAAATACTTTCCTTTCTGTGAACTCTATATTTTGATATGTTAGCATGATTTTGTAGTAATCCCTGGCTAAAAATAAATATATCATTGGCAGTTTCGTTTCCTTGTTAGTGATTCACTCAAATGCTTTGGGAAAATCGCTTTGCCAACTTCAATTATACATCAACACATCGACACACGACCAACTGACACCAATGAAGCTAAATATTGATACTTCTGGGAAGAAATACTATGCTTACAGTGAACTTTGAGTTTCATTCCATACTAAGGTTTATTTATATGCATGGCTTAGTAACTAGAGTATTCAGCTCACAATGATAAGATCATATGGGCAATTCACAGTGGCATGTTGTGTCCTTGAGCAAGACACTTTATTTCATATTGCTCCAGTCCACTCAGCTGGAAAAAATGAGATGTACCTGTCAAAGGGTCAGCCTTGTCATATTCTGTTCCTTGCTGAATCTTCCTGAGAATTATGTTAAGGGTATGCGTGTCTGTGGAATGCATAACTGCTTGCATGTTAATTTTACGAGCAGGCTGTTCCATTGATCGTGTCAACTAGAACACTCATCAACGAAACTGACGGAATGCCAATTTATATATGTGTGTGTGTGGAAGGTGTGTGTGTGTAACATACAATCATACTTTGGTATAACAAATAAACATTACGGTGTTGGGAATTTGGGGTGTATTTGCCCGTTGTAATTCCATAACAAGGTTGAATATGTTTTAAACATAAGAAAAATATATTTTAGATATTTTAGAATAGCAAATTGTTTCTTTTCCTTTCAAAGAAATTTTAAACATTGTCATGCTGTGTTGGTTGATGTATAAATAATTCCTTATTGGTTTCTAAACTGATACTAATATGCAAATTACATCACATTGTATGAATTAAGATACACCATTTATGCGGCTGTTTCTTCTCAATTTCATTCATGATGGGGAGTTAAACAAACTCTGACAAGAACTTCAGAATGCACTGGAAACTTTGCAGTCAAATTCTTATGTTTTGTCACTAACAACTTGAGCTATGTTCTCTATGTTTTGTCACTAACAACTTGAGCTATGTTCTCTATGTTTTGTCACTAACAACTTGAGCTATATTCTATGTTTTGTCACTAACAACTTGAGCTATGTTCTCTATGTTTTGTCACTAACAACTTGAGCTATGTTCTCTGTTTTGTCACTAACAACTTGAGCTATGTTCTCTATGTTTTGTCACTAACAACTTGAGCTATATTCTCTATGTTTTGTCACTAACAACTTGAGCTATGTTCTCTATGTTTTGTCACTAACAACTTGAGCTATATTCTCTATGTTTTGTCACTAACAACTTGAGCTATGTTCTCTATGTTTTGTCACTAACAACTTGAGCTATATTCTCTGTTTTGTCACTAACAACTTGAGCTATGTTCTCTATGTTTTGTCACTAACAACTTGAGCTATGTTCTCTGTTTTGTCACTAACAACTTGAGCTATGTTCTCTATGTTTTGTCACTAACAACTTGAGCTATGTTCTCTATGTTTTGTCACTAACAACTTGAGCTATGTTCTCTCTGTTTTGTCACTAACAACTTGAGCTATGTTCTCTATGTTTTGTCACTAACAACTTGAGCTATGTTCTCTGTTTTGTCACTAACAACTTGAGCTATGTTCTCTATGTTTTGTCACTAACAACTTGAGCTATGTTCTCTATGTTTTATTCCACTACATGGCTATATTCTTTTATTCTTTTACTGGTTTAAATTATTGGGCTGTTACACCAACCATATTATTTATCAATCTCAGAAGAGTGAAAGATAACGTAAACTTTGACAGTATTTAAACTCAAACCACAAGCCTTCTAGCACTAAGGGGCTTTTGTGGTTTAAGCCCTGCCAATAATTTATTTCAATATACTTGTGCTTTGGTTTTTTCTACACTGATTTTCTATTGACTCTATGTTAGTATGATCATGTTTTTAATTTCTTTCTTAGTCTGGTACTGGTGATAAAAATGTATGAGCTAATAATAACAATACACATGTCCAGTATATATACTTACCCCCACCACACCCTGCACACATGTGTGTGTGTGTGTGTGTGTGTGTGTGTGTGTTTCACAGTTATGGAGGCTTTAGAAAATCATATCAAAGACAAATCATCAGACATGTAGTAACCATCATAACTGTAAAAATATGATTTAAGTCTATAGTCATTATATTGAGTGCTCTTCATTTTTACATAGGGAATTTGTTTGATCTCACAAATATATATGCACACACACACACACACTGACACCCACACCCACCCACGTGTTCACCAGGCTTTCACAAACATGGTTGTGTTAGCCAACAACATATCAACCCACCCACATATTTATGTTAACATCTGATGACATCACACTGGTGCAGGTTGCTGTTGTAATGATTGTATAACAGCTGCATGCTGGTGGCACAGAAATACGTATAATAAACATGATTGTGTAACTTCTGTCTTAACATTTATTTCATATATCTATGTGTACAAATGGAAGAAAAGAGCAATAAACGCAGGATGTGGAAGTTGAGGCTATGTTCTACATAGCTATCCTCAAACCATCAGATGGTATCCAGAGGAATTGTATGGGCTTAACAGCCAATGAGTTCATGGGTAGGTTTACCCACCCTGCATTATAAATCAACAGGAAAATTGACCTAATGATTTACCCTCACCAAAGAAACACCTTGTTAGCCAACTTCAAGCCTCTGGTCCCAGGCATCTTGGAATTACCATCTTAGGTCTACTTAGCTTTTGACATGTTCAGGGAGGGCAATCCTCACCATTAAATTGGCATATCAAAAATCTCCTGCATCAATTTCCAGCCTATACAAGAGATGAATGCATCTGTTTAACCTCAATCCAACCTCACTGCAGCTTTGGAAATGCCAACATGATGCATATATTGTCCCTGTAGCAATATCAGAACACTGCATATTGACAACAACCTATCAACTCTGTTAAAGAAGAAGACAATGCTGCACAATCAGACATTGTGTAGTCTATGTTGACTGCATGGTTTAAACATCTCATATTATAATAGTGTATATACAAAGGTAGGCTGAAAAGTTCATAGGCTGACTATGAAGGAGTGATGCTAGTACTGTGAAATCTTGCATGCATTAATTTCAACTCTTCATATTAATAACTGCATTGTTTCTTTCCAGAGACTATGTTGAAAAATAAACCTCATTTGGCCATTCCATGAGAGTTACTTGGTCAGCCTATGAACTTTTCAGCCAACCCTCATAAACAACACCTATTCTTAAAACCTCAGTTTATTAGTTTCTCCATTTTAAAATTCACTTTTTTTTTATTGCATCTGAAAAGGTTGTTTGTATTTACAGCAACAAAACCATTTAGAAATGTAAAAATAAGTGATATAACAACTTCTATGCCTATGTTATAGTGCTTTTTAGACAGATTTGACTAGAATTATACACAAAAACAAGAATAACTATTAAAATCATGTGAAAAAATGTGTATAAAATCCGAACCTCGGTAACAAATGACGCCATTAGATTCTGTAATTCTGTATAGTGCAGACAAATGAAGCCATGTCCCAATCGAAATATATTTGCTGGAATAAACTGGAATGTATGATAAATGCCAGTAATGTAACAGAGTTGAGTTAATTGAAGATACTAACCTCTCTTAAATAAAGTATTTTATGTATAGAGTAAGAATTAAATATTTTATCACTTAAAACTGTTAATGGATATAAAAGTGCTCATTTATTCACATACACAAACTTTTTTTCTTTCTTTTTTTTTTTTTTTTTTGGTAGACCAGTGAGATTTATAGTATCTCTTAAGTGCATCTCATGCAAAATGTAGTTATTGACAAATCCTGGATAGAAATCACTTTTATTCTGTCTTCACTATAACCACAGATTTGAAACCTGTAATTTGTATTTGTTTAATGGAAATCTCTGACAATGATCTAGTACCAATTGTCAGCACATGCATAACTTGGGTCGAAATAAATATATTTGGTGTATGGGAGGTGATTTTCTCAGTGACATATCATTAATCAGTTAAGGGTTATTACTATTATGGAAATACAAAGTACCCAAATGTCCATAGCTAGCTCAAAGTAACACGATGTCATGTTTGAACACTTAGTACATATATATATATGTATATATATATATTTTTTTCTTTTATTTATTTACTGGTATCTGATTTTCAATTAATGGTGGTGGGGTTGAAGGGAGGATTCAGTCGATTATATCAACCCAAGCATTTTATCTGGTAAATTATTTCTTGAATCTCATTAAGGATGAAAGTCAAGTCAATATAGAACTCAATACCTGAAAACTGCCCTCCCCCTTTCTCCCCAGGGAAAAATGCTTATATAACAATGTGATTTATGAATGTTGATGTGGTAAGGGTTCTGTCTTCTTTCCTACATACGAACACTTGTGGTTTCACTAAGTTTACTCTCAGCCCTTTGATTCTAAGTTCCGTTTCTACAGACAGAATTTGTTCTCTAGTTCATTATATATGTCATTATAATAAAACAGATGATCAAGTAACAGATACTTTGTGAAAGTTTTGGAAGTGGTAATGTGAGTATGGGTTTAATAATCTCCCTCCTTCCCGCATTCACAGTGTTGACAATACATATATCCATACATATGAGAGTAAATAATATATATATATGTGTGTGTGTGTGTAGATGTTAATGTGTATCTGGGTTTTTGTTTGAAAAAACAACAAAGCTAACAGTACTCTGCATGTTCAATGATACCACAACAACTATCTATCTATGTATTTATCTATCTTTGAACATTAAAAATAACATCTACCTATCTATCTACCTCTCTGTCCATCTATTTATCTGACCATTTTTCTGTCTACCTATCTATCAATATACCTACTTAGCTGACTATATATGTTTGCCTGAGTATTAATCTGCTATGGATTTATGTATATTTACCAATGTATTTATCTTTGAATAAGAACATCAATAGCAACAGCAACAAAGCACAAATCCCAAAAGTAGCCAGAAGATAGAATGTCATAATTTAGTGATAATATTTAATGAAAATATGGAAGAAAATTATTGTAATTGATTTAAATGTATGTAAAAATGAAATACAGCATTGACTGAAGTGAGAAGGAGACGGTCAAGGAAGATTTGAGTATTTAAGCATCTTTACATAGAATGTTGTTATCAAGGAATTAATGAATTAGATATTTTTTTTTACTATAACCCTTGTCCTTTTTATGAGTACTATGACAATATATATATAAGGCTGAAGCATACATCCAGTGAAGCCTCCAGTCCACACTGTAAAGTGGTCATGCAGGTGTCAGGACAAAAAGCACCCTGTATTCACTGAAAATGTGGTTGACATTAGGAAGGGCATCCAGCTGTAGAAACTAAGCCAAAATAGGTTCTTTAGGAGCAAGACATGGTCACCTGACCTGGCATTTCTCACAACAGGACAACTCATCTAACCCATGCTATCATGGAAAAATGGACGTTAAACAGTGATGATGATGATATATATATATAGTCAGTAAAGTCTACCCTTCCCCTATATAAACTGGTTTAAAATTAGTAAATGCCAGAACTTATTTAATAAGTTCTGGCATTTAGTAATTTAGTCATCTGAAAATATAAGCTCCCTTTATGGATGTTTGTGCCACCTGAATTATCTCTGAATTTCTAATGTCATTTTTCTTTTAATATTTAATATTTTAGTTTAAAAGAAATGGAGTTCATGTTTGTATTATTAGCGATGCAGATATGCAATTTACAATATGATATGACTGTAATCAAATGAAATTATTTGTAATTAATACCTCTAAATCGGTTGAGCATGAAAACCTAATGAATGTAAATGTTGCTGATATGTTTATATAGAATTTTCAGAAGCACATACTGAGAAACTTACACATGTACACACAAACACATATACAGAGAGAGAGAGAGAGTGAGTGACATACACAATAATCACATATAACTTATCAATTACTAACCCATTTCTTTAATGTGACTACATAGGTTTTTAAATGTTTACTTAAACATGAAACTTCACACTTGAATATTTCACTAAAGTTCAACTAAATATCTATATACATTAGCAGTTCTCACTTGTTTTTGTTCTTTCTTTTGCTTTTGCTACACTGATACTGCAATGAAGTTGTATTTTATGTCACAAAATAGTATTCTGAGATTTCAATTGCATTATGTAAATTACTCAACTAAAAGTTGTTGCTTGTTATTTTCATTTTTTTTTCTTTTCAAATATTGAATACTAGCAGTGGTACCCGGCGTTGCACGGGATAAGGTATTTTGGAACGCGGGACGCCAACAGACCTAATCGTGGAAAAACTGCATGCCTGGACAATATGTAAAGAAAATAAACCGAATACTCTGATGGCTGGATAATCTAAGATTTTCCTCGATGAAGCAGGAAAAAGGCAGGTTTTCACCTAATGCAGGCCCTAGGGGATCAAGAAAATGAATTTTTTTTATGTGCATAATATGCCTTGAAATTTCGGGAAAATTGGCTAGACGTAACGCCTCGAAAAAGCCCTAAAAAGCTTTAAAAAATGAAGTTTTTCACCTAATGCGGGCCCTAAAAAAGTTGGATTTTCTTTGCTCACGGGATGAAGAAGAGACTGACTAATACATAGTTACAATTTCAAGGAAATCGGTCTGCCGTAACGCCTCAAAAAATCCCTAAAAAGCTGGAAAAAACGCAGTTTTTCACTTAATGCTGGCCCTAGGGGATCAAAAAGTTGAATTTTTTTTATGTGCATAACACGCCCTGAAATATAAGTTTGAAAAAGATTGGTTGGGTACTTCTCGGGTTTCACAGACACACATACACACATACATACATACATCCTTCCTCAGTTTTATATATATACATTTATAGATTAAAATAACAGATTAAAGTTTAAGCAAAGAATCGTTGCTTTCATTCTTAACGGGATCTTCTGAAACTGAAAACATCAATTTGTGAACGCAGAAGTAAATATTTCGAAAAACAGGAAGACGATACTTTGGTTCATGAAGACGTTCCCCGGCAATGAATGGAAAATAGCGGACATAATACATCATCAATGTTCGTCAGAATGTCATAATGCAGACAGCCAGACATACAGAGATATTATAAGAGCGCGACAGAGATGGATAACTGGCGCCTAACACCCCTTTAACAACAGAAAATTGAAAAATAAAAGCTGCAGTTAATATCTTTAGACCGCAAGGAATATATAAATGCAAGTTTGAAGTCAATCGGAGTAGAAATGTGGATTTGTATAGACTTTGCAAAAATGAGGACACACACACACACACACATGGACACAACATCAGTTTTATATATATAGATATATATATGCTGAAAAAAATAATTCTAAAAATATGTTTACCCTAAATGTAAATGTAATTTTATGTTGTTATTTTACAACTATCAAATTCCATATTATAAAATCAACAATAAAATTAGGTTATAATTGCAAATAAAAATAGATCCATTGACTGTAGATGTAAGAAGACGTTGAAATCGAAGAAGAAATCCCTCCATCTTCCCAGTTTTAACCTGTTTCACATTTTAGTCTAATTCTAGTCATAATATTCCATCTATTTGTTCATTCTCTGTTGTGATATTGTTTTATAAACATCTTACCAACAGAGTGGTTCTCTAATCTCTGTCCACACTGGTGTTACAAGTGAAATCTCATCTTTATGCATAAAATTGCATGAGAAAGTTGTCTGAAAAGGTCTAGAGATGCAACTGTTTGTCTTATGTAACTTTTTCCATGTGCATTCTTTGCTGATGCCACACACACACACACACACACATATATATATTTGAAAAAGTGTCCCACGTGGCTTATCATCATCACCGTTAAATGTCTATTTTTTTCACACTAGCATAGGTTAGATAAGTTGTCCTGTTGTGGGCAATGCCAGGTAAGGAGACCACGTCTTGCTCATACTGAACTGATTTTAGCTTGGTTTCTACAGATAGATGGCTTTCCTAACACCAACCTCATTTACAGTGAGTACTGGGTGCTTTTTGTTGTGACACATCACACAAAACGAATTAAAAAAAAGGTGGGCAAAGACACCAGAAAAAGCCTGCAATACAGTGAACTTTGCTAAAGAAACTCAAACTCAAGGGTTAGGAGCTGGTTATAAACTGCATAAAACTTAATGTTACAACTACATTATATAACTTGGTATTTCTTGGTTTTGTTTTAATTATTTTTGCTGTAGGGAAGGGGCTGTGCCCATGGATTTTACAGGGCTCCAAGACTGATGGAATCATTGCTATTAACATTCCATTTAAACTGTCATAAGTCAACAAGGAGAGAATTCCCTACGGTGTAGGGGTTAGTGTGGTGTGGAGGTGGCAACAATATGAATGATTAGAGGCTCTTGTGTTTGTTAGCATTGAGGAGATGTCATTTGTCACTAGTTGCTGTTTAGCTTCAGGTCAACCTTGATCAAGCATACCTATGATTCATAATATTCCAGCCATGACAATCTCATCTTTTTCTTTTGAGTGTGGAATTCACGACCATATTATCTAACATGTCCTTTTCATAGCTATTATTTTTAGCAGTTTGAGAGACCACATAGAGGTTGTGCATCAGCTGAATCATGGCATTGGGGAGAAGTGATTATTTACCAATAGTAGTGATGGTAGGAGTTACCTTCCAGCTTAATGATAATTTTTTGAATGTACAATGTAAACAAGTGGTTGACTGATGGCTTCTGTATGTTCACAAATGTTTGCGTGTGTATGTAAGCATGTGCGTGTATGTTTGTGTGCATGTATGTGTTTGTGTAAGCATGTGTACATATGTGTCTATGTATGTGTGCATGTGTATATGTAAGAAGGTGTGTGTATGTTTATGTGCATGTATGTGTCTATATATGTGTGTGTTTGCTGGAATAGCTCCCTTATGAATCAGTTCTCAGTCAGTCAATGAATGACCAGACAAGCATGCAAAGGTCAATGTTGATTGGAGTTAAGCTACAACTAGCACCAAAGTAAGTCATCAGCCAGTTTTATTAATGACTGCAATCTCACAACCCTCCCACCACATACATACACACGTTTATAGTACAAGGTTTGTGACAGGCAAGAGTAAGGGGGGGGGGGTCTTGATGTTGTAGTTGAAGGTGATGTGGGGGTAGGGCAGAGGCAGGGTTAAACAAAGCTATGCAGGTAGTAGGTAGGTGAAGAGTAATTACTATTGAGGAGGAGGAGGTGGTGGTTGAAACAAAGTTATGTGGAGGCGGATGATGTTAGTGATGGTAATGGTGGTGAAGCAAAGGTTAACTTAGAATAAAATGTCTTAATCGTCCTAGAAATACTCATTGATATGAAGTGAGGAGCAAAGGAGAGAGAGAGAAGAACAAGAATGCATCAAAGAGACAAAGAGCGAAAGAGAAAAATAGTGATGCATTGGATGCTCTACCACTCTGAAAATATGTCTGCTCTCCAATTTCATTACTACTACCATTACGAATCTACCTTATCTACATGTCTTTTTATACCTCGTATATATATATATATATATATATATATATATATATATATATATATACGAGGTATAAAAAAACATGTAGATAAGGTAGATTCGTAATGGTAGTAGTAATGAAATTGGAGAGCAGACATATTTTCAGAGTGGTAGAGCATCCAATGCATCACTATTTTTCTCTTTCGCTCTTTGTCTCTTTGATATATATATATATATATATATATATATATATATATATATATATATATATATATATATATATATATATCGAATATATATGTGTGTGTGTGTGTGTGTGTGTGTGTGTGTTTCAAGATAAAAATGACAAACACAGGGATACAATTACAGTTTTAGTTTCATGCTTGCTGGGAAAGGGAAAATGAATAAATATATATGTGTCTATATATATGTGTCTCTCTCTCTCTCTATATATATCTATATATATATATATATATTGAAACAGGTGATGTCTGTCCACACATGTTAGATAATATAGAAACAAATTAGATAAGAGAAATACTAACAGTAGATATTTGGCAGCCTGTCTCTAATACCTTTTGAGGCAAGCCAATACACAGGCAGCATTACCATGGGTGGTAGTGAGGCTAAGACACTGGAACAACCAAACACCCTTTGCAGGCATCACCTGATAATTCAGTAAGATGAACTGCTAATGATGACAAGAACTTCATTGAAAGCCACCAACTGGAAGAAATGGTTAACCAATAAGTCTCAGTATTTTAGAATTTTATTGTCAGGCTGTGGAAGCCGTGAGCCTCACATTTACGACAGCATTCAAGATGTGAGACGGAGCAAAAGTGTCAGTAACTGTGGTGTCCCAAATGAGACTGATACGAAAGTGTACACCATGTATATATCTAATTTTATACATTTCATAACAATGATATTAACCCTTTAGCATTTAAACCAACTGTTCCTGGCCTGAATTCTCTCCTCTCTTTCTGTTCAAACTGGCCACTCATACTGATGTTAAAGTATTTTTCTCAAAATGAATAATATCATAGATTCGATATTGTGTGAGATAATTATGTGAGATAAAGACTTTACCACGAAAATACAATAGTATATATAGAGTAATGTTAAACAATAAATATACTCTAAGTTTCTTAGTTTATAACAATATTAAATATCACATCTTATATACAGTTTATAATAAGATTAATTACTGTTTATTATCAACAGTAAAAGCTTTAACTAGTTTACAGTGTTTCTTTACTATAAGTTTGTATTCTAAATAAACAGCATTTAATCTTTGAATGCTATGACAGTCACATGACTTGGGATGGGAGTTTCTTTGGTGGAACATTATTCCTAAACAGAGCTTCCAATTCAGTTTTAGGTTCAGAGGGGTTGAAGTATATATATTATACATGTGTATTATTAGCTCATACTTTTTTATCATTTATATGAGACTAAGAAAGAAATTAAAAACATGATCATACTAACATATTTAGAGTCGTCAGAGTTTTAACTAACAAAATTTTAAGATCATTCAACAGGTTTCCACATTATTGGAGGGGCTTAAGCTCCAAAAACCCCTTAGCTGCAACAGCCACCCCACCTTACAGGGCTCACTCCTGAAGCAGGCCGCCATTTTCTGACTTTATAGAGGAAATCAGCAGTGAGGGGCCAAGGACCCCAGAGGTCTCAATGAAGACAGTTACAAAGAAGAAGTGGTCAGCCAGACCCCAGTATTTGGCTGTCTTCTTCTCTTCCACATTGCAGGTTTGTGACCGAAGAAACAAAGCTGGAGGTAGAGAAGGAATGTTATTTGCCTCACATTTGCAGCATGAGATTACCAAATGAATATGTGAAGCTTTTCAAGTTTAAAAGTTTGTCCATCTTCGATTCTAAATCCTCCAGCAAATACTCACAAATTCTACAATTAGGTCTTCAACGTTATGTTACTCATGGATTGTATATGAATGTTTGCACTTGTGGGCAATATTTTCCAAATTTGATGTCATCATTTGCTCTTTATAATTTGATGAGTCTCCAAAACTTTTTCATTTTTTTTTTCACGATTATACATAATAAGTACATTCCTATGAATATGATTATAGATTTCAATATTTCTCAGATTGTATGTTGATATGCTTCCTTTTGGTTTATTTTTTACTGTCTGTAAATCTTGAATATTTATATTTTTTGCTCTTTCTATTCCACTTTTCTCTAAAATGGCAGGAAATTTTCAGAGGATTAAGATGTTTTTTAATTCTATTAACCTTTGGTCTTATATTGTTAGGCTGGAAATAATGTGCTTGTGTGTGTTTGGGATGGTAGGATGTGAATAGTAAGTACTGTTTTGAGTCAGTGGGCTTATGACAGATATCCGTTTCAACCTTCCTTTATTAAAATATTCCAAAAGAGGAGTTCATTCTTGTTCAATTCTATTATGATTTAAATATTGATATTTATAGTGTTTATGATATATTTAGACAACTCTAGTTTTACTGTTTCATTTCATAATATAAATCAGTCATCAAGAAATCTTTTCCAATTTTCTTTAATTATCAATAAAAGTTGACTCTGAAATTTTTAGTGACTCTTCATAAATTTACTTTGCATGGTAACCCATACCCAGATTTGTATATATTGGAGCTACTTTAGTACCCATGACTGTTTTCGAAATTAAAGGGCATTCATCAATCGTTTTGTAAAATAAACCTGTGACTTTTGATAAAGAAATTTGTTTTTATAGGGTCCGGTAATGTTGAGTCAATATTGTATAGCCTGTATTGTGTTGGATATTAGTATATATACTAACCACATTGAATGATTTACTTTTTCTGGCAAATCTTTGGGCATAGGTTGGAACATATTTTAGGAAAGGTTTTAATGGTGTATCAAAGAAATTGCTTAGTCTATATGTTTCGCATATTTGGCCCGTGACAAGTCTTGCAGTGAAGATAATTGTTTATTTTTATTTTTATGTACCTTCAGTAAGCTGTAAAAATTTGAAGTTCATTAAATAATCCATTTCTTTATCTGTTGATATAAGTGGAGATGATTTGAATACAGCAGATTTCTTCTAGAGAAGGATAGAGCATAGACAGTGAGAGAATGGAAGTGAGAAAGAGATATAAAGGAAAGATCAACCCCAGTACTTGACTTGTACTTTTTTTTATCAATCATAAATGGATGAAAAGCTAAGTTAAACCCAGGATTTGAATTGAGAGAGCAGAGAGCCAAAACATATACTGCAAAGCATTCTACCTGATGTTATAATTGTTTCTACTTTAGGCACAAGGCCAGCAATTACCCAGTGCATTACTGGTACTTTATTTTATCGACCCCGTAAGGATGAAAGGCAAAGTTAACCTCGGCGGGATTTGAACTCAGAATGGCAAGGGCCATAACTCTATGTGTCAAAGCATGGTGTCCGACCCTCTACCGATACTGCCAATGACTCCAATTCACAGTCTCATTGAAACATACTAATTTTGAAATAATTTATGAAATTTCTCTCAATGATATTGCTTGACTTTGTCTTAAATAGAATATTCTTTTAATTAAATAACATATTTTACATACTTTTAACAAGGATTTGAAATACTTACTATGTATACAAGGATATCTTTGACACAATCTGAAGGTAAGTAATATCAAATATATATAACTATATCCCTGCATGTTGTAAGAGGTGACTAAAAGGATTAGTGTCAGGAAGGGCATCTAGCTGTAACATAGTTTCAAACTATCTCGTCCAAACCCATGTTAACATGAGTGGACGTAAAAACGATGATGATGATATTTTTCTCTTAAAATTTTACATGCAGTGGAATAATATGAAATTAGACAGACATTACAGTCATGACCATCTCATTTT
>OZ024745.1:32337421-32339921 GCA_964016885.1 Eledone cirrhosa | reverse complement strand
AAAGTATGTAGGTACATATTTACATGTACATATGTACATCATCTATGTATGTTTCTGTATGATTGTATATGTATTTGAAGCAGCCTCTGAATATTTAGTCACGTATTAGCACACATACTCGCGCGCAAGTGCGAAATGGATCTACGTTGGTTTCGACGACGAGTTTTCCAGTTGTTCGATTAACGGAACAATCTGCTCGCGAAATTAGCATGTAAGTGACCTGTACTCTGAATGTAATTGTCAGGGAGAGTCAGTGTAACACTGTGGGTGACGAAGACGGGACTTTGAATTACAAATACAGTCCATCCGATGAACTTCCAAACGGTTTCCGTCCGTCTACCCAATTTGACTGATTGGGCATAGGTCGATCCGAGCAATTGGAAAACGAGACGAGCTTGTGATGTCACAGTGTGATCGAACCTAAGACCTGATGCTCATGAAAAGTTTCACTGTCGCATGCCTGGAGGCTCATCAGGCCGGTGCTCACCCTAGTTTCCGTGGCGTGAAGCCACTGAGAGTTACAAGAGTTCCCCCTGGACAGGACGCCAGTCAACGCAGGGTTAAACCCCTTAGCTATTTATTGCAGATACTTGAGCAACGTGAAATGAAGTGTTTTGCTCAAGAACAGAGCACACAATCCAGTCCAGAAATCGAACCCTCGACATTATGATCGTAAGTCCGATACTGTTACCACTAGGCCAAGAGCCTACACTAACGATTATGAAGCGAACCTCTTAACTGTTCAGCCATGTTGCATTTTACACATAGATCCAAGAGATAAACACTAATACATAGTACACTACACTAACATGTATGGATAGTGCCAGATTTACCATTTTGTTTAGGCCCCGTTGCCGGGGGACATCTTCCTGCCAAAAATATTTTTTACGATGAATTTTTCAAATGTTTTTCAAATGTCAAACGTTCAAAGGGACATCATAACTTAACGAACACAGGGCCTTATTTGTCCTAAATCCGGCACTGTGTACGGAGATGTTAAAATTGCATGTTTTGTGAAGGTTTGTCATTGTTCTTGTTATAATCAGAAGTCAGTCTTGATTTTGCCAACCTAAGATCAAATGTATTTTAGAAATGACCAGTACCAGATTTAGGACAAATGAGGCCCTGTTCTAGTTAAGTTATGAGGTCCCTTACGTGGGCCCTGAAGGAAGTAAAAAGTTTTTGGGCAGGAAGATGGGCCAACGAGGCCTTATGCACATCTAAGCACAATGGTAAATCCGGCAATGGAAGTAACAATCTCGTCTTTCACACGCAGAAGCATGTTTTTCGTTAGGGAGTGATTCAAGGAAATTTCATCGCTCTCTATGGTAGGTCGAGAGACTGCGTATAAAAGTTATGGACACAGGCATGTTTGAATGGTTATGAAGTTCGCTTCGCAATAATATGGACCTGGTTTGATCTCACAGTTTTGGGTTAAACCAAGCCTTGTGAATGTAATAGGATAGAGGGGGACAAATATTAAAACCCTATTAACATATTTGAAAAGTCATACTATGAGGTATGCCTCATAGTATGTGATCATGTAGTTCCCAGCACTGTATTTTTACCCATGAGCCTAATAATTTATATAAATGGTTTAATGATCCAGCCACCATAGTGTTTCTCACCCATGGTAATCGAAGACAAATCATACATCTGAAGAAGTTTCTTTTTTCATTCTCTGACGATACCTTATCTGACTTTAATAGAAAGTGGCCCTAGTCCAGGTAGCGCCCCCTTTCAAGTGGTGCCCATGCTTGTCATACTCTAGATATGCCTCTGGTTGGATGACACCTGTAAGAGAATTACATTAATGGTTCAAGCGCCTGTTGAATACTCAACCACTTATGCGCTAATTCACGAGTCGGACATTCGGTTGAGTGAATGACTGAAAGTTCATCGTTGAAACCAACGGAGGATCATCATCATCATCATCATCATGATCATCATCATCATTATCATACAGCTGTACAGTGAGTATATTGAAGCTTACGTGTGTATGTATGTATGTATGTTCTTCAGGTTTCATAATTCTATAATTTTTTACCAATAGAGTCGGGTTCTAACAGACATTAGATTCTTTCATTGGAATTTACACATCATCAACTAGGTAGATATATGTATGTCTGTATGCGTTCGTGTGTGTGCAGGTATGGATGTTATTGTATGTGTATATGTTTTGAGTTGTGCATGTGCATATGTTTTCTATCTGTACATGTGGATGTGTAGTTATTACATGCAGAATTTTATGTATGAATGTCTGGTGGATACATGTTTGTGTTTTGTTCATTTATCTTTATGTATAAGGGTGAGTGCATGTATGGCATTCGTATAGGTGGATGTATGTATGTATGTATGTATGTATGTATGTATGTATGTATGTATGTATGTATGTATGTATGTATGTATGTATTGTCGTCACATGGTACCATGGGCCCAGCACTATGTGTCAATAATTGTCACAAGTGTAGTGTTTGTACCAGAGTTTTCAAGTCACTGG
>OZ024745.1:32319921-32334921 GCA_964016885.1 Eledone cirrhosa | reverse complement strand
TATACCTAAATGACTGAGTAGGGGTGGGGAACACCTACATCACCTTCATAATCAATTACCATTGATATAAGCTGACCCACTATTTTATGTCTAAGAAAAGGGAAAAAATCCAAACCTTATTTATGTAGAATTTGAAGTTGGTGAAAATCATCAAAATATTGACCCCGAATATATGATGGCCTCTCTTCTACCATCGAGTGTTTGGTCACATATTCCTCAGCTTATATCCAAGTATATACGGTACTGACTGTTGGTATTGCTAGTTTAAGACAAATTCTACAGGCATGGAAGTGCTGCCAACTGGGTATGTCCGAGGTGTGTACAGAGTGACAAAACTATCCTACATACACTCTTGTCCAGAGCATTGCTGACTTGTACAGTTATATTGAACAGCTGCTGTCTTGTGTAGGACACATTGGGCTATTAGTTGAGTCCAGAGCCAGATTTAATGAGGGGGGTAGGGCAACAGGGGGAAATTGCCTTCAGCCCCCTGCAGTGGATGGCCTCACCAGTGACGGCCGTAACAATTCATTTGTGCCCTCAGCTGGGCTTTTTAATTTTAGGTGGTTAGAATTTTTGAATTTAATACCTGTGTGTACAACCCTTCAATTTCAATTACTTGCGTCAAGCTAACTTTGATATGTAAAATTCGGGAGTTTGCTGTATATTCTAATTTTTTTTTGTGTGTATGAGGAGCTCCCCGCCCAAAACCTGAAGTGCCTCTGGCCTTCCAAGGTCTAAATCCAACCTTAGCCTAGTCCAATTTGGAGATTGCCCCACAGCCGTGTCCAGGGAAGGGCAGCAAGTATTTATTTGTCTGGTAGCCATGACAAAAGAGGTTGTGTAGTGGACAATATTAAAAAGGTTTTAAGACAAACATTTTCATCTCTGGCCAAATCTTTAACTGCCCCACCCACTCTTCGTTTCACTGAGAAAGAAAATTGGTCATGGAGCAGGAATTGTTGCTTTCCAACATATTTGTTGAAAGTGTAGTGAGTATAGCTCCAACGATCAGGCCTGTTCAGAGTAGATACACCTGGGATATTCTTGTTACCTTTTTCGTTTTTCCTATGTTTTTTACACTCTTTCATGTAAATCCACATTGCATCGTCTTGTACCGTACGTATCTTTTATTTATTTTGCAACACGCACACACACACGCGCGCGCGCATATACACACACACTCAACTAATAACTTAGAAAGAATTATTTGTAGTGTGTGTAGGTCCGCGCGTGTATGTGTAAGTACTCTATATAGTTTGAAAATGTCCTGTAATAGTGTAGTAATATTCATTATATTTTTTCATATTTTCTTTGTGTTATTATTATCATTATTATTCCAAGCGTGTTCAGTGAATGTTTAAGTGCGCTCGCTCGCACTCACGCTGACTTTCACACTGAGAGATTGCTTTTCCAGCGCAGCTTAACTGTCCAAAAACTCGAAGTAGCTCAGCAGCCGTGCCAATTTCCTGCACCCCACTCTTTCTGTCTGCCTCTCTCTTTCTGTCTTCCCCTCTCTCTCTCTCTCTCTCTCTCTCTCTCTCTCTCTCTCTCTCTCTCTCTCTCTCTCTCTCTCTCTCTCTTTCTCTCTCTCTCTCTCTCTCTCTCTCTCTCTCTCTCTCTCTCTCTCTCTCTCTCATCAGTACCTCTCAGTCTATTGCTTGCATTTAAACACTCCTCACTTTTTGACTCGTTTGCCTATTATTCTCTCTATCTCCCTTTTTCTCTTTCGGTTCATTGCCTTCATCCTTTCCTTCTCTCCCTCTCTCTCATATTTTCTCTCTTTCGCTTTCATTTCTCTTTCTCAACCACTTTTCTCATTCGTCTGTCAATCAACTTCTCTCTGCCTTGCTCTCATACACGCGCACACTCATACTCACGCGCACACTCATACGCACGCCCAATCACCTACACACACACACACACACACACACACACACACACACACACACACACACACACACACACACACACACACACTCTCTCTCTCTCTCTCTCTCTCTCTCTCTCTCTCTCTCTCTCTCTCTCTCTCTCTCTCTCTCTCTCTCTCTCTCTCTCTCCTTCCTAGGCGCCTTTCTTTTTCTCTTCCTGGTACTGAAGGAAATTAACAAAAATAACAAGCGCATCAACGTTGTTGTCATCACCATCACCACTACCATCATCATCAACAACAGTATCAACATTAACAGTAATTGTTAGGGAGACGGCGTCGAAATAAAATTATATCTTCTAGCTCACACACCATAGTAATTGACTTTATTGAATAGAAAAAATGATGTACAAAAAATAGAAGCGGGACAATGAAATATATCCTCGCACACCAGCACACCACACTCCTGCTTTTAAGTGTGTGTGTGGTGTGGGTGTGTGTGTGTGTGTGTGTGTGTGCGAGAGAGAGAGAGAGAGAGAGAGCAAACATAAATAAATGGTTAAGAAGCTAGAGAGAGAGCAAACATAAATAAATGGTTAAGAAGCTCAGTTCGCAATCACGAGTCTTGAATTCGATCCCACTACAAGGAAGGTCAGTTAACTGTTTCAATAGCAACCCGTCCGAAACCGGGGAATATTTATAGAAAAACACTCCCCACCGATTTCAGTGGGAAAATATCTTTTTCCTGTTTTTTCTATCTATTTATTTATTTTGTGAGTTTACCTCATAATATTAAACCTAATTCACAAAATGCTGCAAAGGACTTTTGCTCCGGAAAAGAATGGCAAGAGAGGGGGGACTCGGACTTTTCACTTATCACTATCCAAAGAAGAATAAATATATCAAATTACGGAAAATACAATCTTATATTATCAGTGATGGGTATAGATATGTATGTGTAACAGAGAGTTGTCTAATAGAGAGATCTATTGACAAAATCCCAGACCTCATTCACTTAGTGAGGTGAAGCTCTTCAAATTGGACCAAGGAAACAATGTTTACATTGGTATTTCCATTACTGATACTCTGTCTGCTGGGGCTGTGGGGAGGCCACCAATATGATTGACTGACTTGTCATTTTATCAGTCAGATGTTCTAATGATTCTATATGTTAATCTACTGATTGCAACACCTAGTAGAAAAAGCAATGTGAAATAAAGTGTCTTGCTCAAGGAAATACACATTGCCTGGGCTGGGAATCAAGCTCATAACCTCAAGATTGTGAATCTAATTCTCTAACCAAGATTCTCTAACCAATTCTCTAACCACTAAGCCACACACCTTCACATTTAGACATGGAGTAATCAGAATTCAAACTCAGTGTCTTTCTTTTCAGAAATAGGTTGCAATGACAATATATTCCATTTTTACTAAAATACATTTTGGACTGCAGTTCCCAACCAATCAGATCTGTTTTTGACCCGTCATCAACACAGGTTGTCATTGTCTCTCTCTGAATTTTGGCTTGCAAATTTAGGTTTGTGAAACATTTCTGAACATTCTGGAACATGCTCTCACCTGATCCCAGCACATAGTAGAATGACAGATATAGGAGTAGACATATTCCACTTGGTCACTTGGCCTTTACCTATTGGTTCTGGCCAGTGGCTGGTGTAATAACACAATCATTTACCACTTCTCTGATTTGTTTTCTATTATACATCTAGATTTTCTCAATCTGACTATACCATTATCATCACCATCATAATCATCACCATCATCATCATCATCACCATTACCATCACCATCATTACTTCAACTGCTGTAGATATATCAATAGGGACATCCTTCCATATCCAATGAGTCTTGTGATACCTGAAGATTCTGTAATAGTTTTGACAAATATATTATAAGGAGATCCAACATAGATAGATAGACCAGCTAACACACCTTTCCTCACACATTTGGGATTCACACACACACACACACACGCACGCACGCACGCACGCATACGTGTGCACGCACACATACGTGTGCACACACACATACGTGTGCACACACACATACGTGTGCACACACACATACGTGTGCACACACATACAAACACACACAAAGGCACTAGACTGCATCCCCCAATCACCAGGGTGATTGGCAGTAATTTACGAGAGATGGCTGAAAAGTTCATATGTTGAAAAATTCATAGGCTGACCAAGATACTCTCATGAAATGACCAAATTAGGTATATTTTTTTCCTGGAGGGAAACAATGTAGTTATTAATAAGAAGAGTTGAAATTGATGCATGCAAGATTTCATTGCTCTAGCATCACTCCTTCATAGTCAACCAGTGAACTTTTTAGCTTACTTTCATAGTCACCAACGCACAATAGAATGTCTAGCCAACATTCTGTTGCTGTGTCTTCTCTTTGCTTATTCAGCCACTACTACCAGAACTTCTGCTCTGATGAGTTCTCTTATTTCATACCACATCTATCTACACCACCCTAACACTCCAGTTCCTTATGTTTCCGGAATCCATACTGTGGTTAGTTCTCACACTTCCACATCCTGAAATTACCACTGTACCAAATTCTTCTTCCCCCAGAACCTGATCCCTCTGGAATGCTCAAACATCATCTTTATGAATCTCACCAGTCTTAAAGCTCCTGTGAAGGTCACAAGCACTATACTCTTCCAATTGACTACATATCTCTCACAGTTTTTATGTTTTTCACTCTATGGGTAATATACCCCCTGTAATGAAAACACATTCTTTTCGTGTATTCTCTCCTCTTTATATTATATTTTGAAGAGCCCAGAAAAATTTCCTTGAGCTCATTAAATTACAGGAAATAACATGAGTCTTTTACTCTGTTGCTTCATTTGATATATATATATATATGAGTCCCAGGTTCAATCAGGGGTTATCACAGTTAGTAAGGTACTCAATGCATTAGTAGATACTAGAGTGTAAACATCAAGTTTATTATAGAAATGGCTTCTACAGGACTAGAACTGTTTCATTCAAAAGAAGTCACCAGGAAAGCCCTTTCCTGATGATTTCTTTTGAATGAAACAGTTCTAGTTCTGTAGAAGCCATTTCTATATTAAACTTTATATATATCATCATCATTTAACGTCCATTTTCCATGCTAGCATATATAGATCTTTGTGTGTGTGTGTGTGTGTGTATGGCGTGTGTGTATGTGTGTGTAAGGGGTAGGGGTGGTATATAAGAAGAATTATGTTTGACTTCAGTTTACCTGTCATCAATAGGTTATTGATATATTATGAAATATTTTAGGTCACATTTTTGTAGGTTCTCTCATATTAGCCAAGAGAATGTTGTTTATCCATTCATACAGATGCCACTGCCATGCAGAAGACAGACTTACAGACTTTGTGTTACATATTCCTGACAATAATCTTGGTTAAATCTCCTCTGGGTGTTCCATTAACTATGTTGAGGTCCCATGTGTGTGCTAAAGAAAAGATATCTGACAAAAATGAAATCCAAACTATATTATTTTTCTAAGTCAGAATTTACATGTAAAAGACTTGAGCAAGAGGTATCAAATGATATGTCAGCTCAAACAGTGTGAAATCAACAGGAAACACTTCCACACTGTCACTCATTCTTCATCTCATTGAATCATCTTTGATTTCATGATACACCTTTCATACACACATGTATTTACACACATACACACACACACAGATGTATTCATACCCATACACACACATAGGTATTTATACCCATACACATAAACATGCAGACATGAATTTACATTCATACACACACACACACATAAATATATATATACATACATGCACAAACATACACACAAATACAAATACGTTCACACATATGGGCATGTACAAAGACACACATACAAATATACACACACACATGTATTTATACCCATACACACACATGGGCATACATAAACACACACACACACATGTATTTATACCCAAATACACAAACATGCAGACACATGAATTTATATTCACACACACACAAACAAGCACACAAATACACACAAACACACACACACACATACTTTCTTATACTTGTTTTCCAGTCATATATGCATAATTTTCTTTAGAAAAGTAAAACGAGATTGATAGATATTTAGGAGGGGAGGGGAAGAGGTGAGGGGGTGGGGGGGGAGGGTAAAGAAATTCCAATTGGAAAAGAGAAATTTTTTTTACTAAAAAAGGAAATATAATAAAATAAACATAAAAATCAAATTTTTTCTGACATTTTTTAACTTCTCCAAAGAAGAAGGATTTGGTGTCACAAGAATATGTATATGTAGGCTGACTATGGAGAAGTGATGCTAGGGCTGTGAAATCTTGCATGCATTAATTTCAACTTTTCTCATTAATAACTGCATTGCCTGTTTTTTTCCAGGGACTATGTTGGAAAATAAACCTCATTTGGTCATTCCATGAGAGTATCTTGGTCAGGAACCTTTCAGTCGACCATTGTACTTGAGTACTCAACATACTGCTAATGCTATTACTACTACTATTGTTACCACTTACCACCACTTCTACTACTACTATTACTACTACTATTACTACTACTACTACTACTACTACTATTACTACTACTATTACTACTACTACTACTACTACTACTACTACTATTACTACTACTATTATTACTACTACTACTACTACTACTACTACTACTGCAGATGGTTTATTCTCTTCTACTTTCCTTTCTACCTCAATATATACACATCTATACACTCCTGTGAAGTCTGTTTTCCCTACCATCAGAACTTTAAGCTTGAAAATCACATCATCTATAAAAGCATCCAACAAACCTAATTATTTGAAGAGAAGCACTCACCTAACCATCAGCCACTTGCTTGGCATAGAGCCAGCTACTGTAGTAATATTCTCTGTCTTTCTATTTATCTTAGTTCTCTTTTACTTCCAGTGAGTAAACAAATAAGTTACAAATAAATACATAGACACACGCTGTGAAATATGTATTTATGCATAAAGTATACAAATATATTTTGTACTTCAGTACTTTACATGATAGGGAAGGTGTATGACTTAGTAGTTAGACTGTTGGGTTCACAATTGCGAGGTTATGAGTTCAATTACTTTATTTCATGTTCCTTCAGTTCACTCAGCTGTAGAAATAAGGTGTGACGTCACTGGTGCCAAAGCTGTATCAACATTTGTCTTTCTCTTGGAGAACATCGGTGGCGTGGAGAGAGGAGACATGTATGGGTGATTGTTGGTCTTCCAAAAAAAAAAAAACACATTACCTGGACTTGTGCCTCGGAAGGGAAAATTTCTAGGTGTAAATCCCATTGTCATTCATGATTGAAGGGGTCTAATATACTTTACATGATCTTAGTAAAGCACGGGAATGTATGTAACGATGCTGTTATGCTAGTGGGACCAAACTTGGAAGCATGTGGTTGTCAAGTGAACTTCTTTATATAAAATACATGTATGCAAAGAGAGAGAAGGGAGAGAGAGAGAGAGAGAGAGCTCTTTATAGTTGGATAGTTTCTCTAATTCCTTGGTAGATATATCTGTGGAGTTTGATACATTAATTAGAAGACATATTTTTCTCTTTGTAGTCTTTCACTATAATATATGGTTGGTTCATTACCATCATCAATATCATTATTATCATGTGGATTGGCAGTATTGGTGGAGGGTCTGATGCCATGCTTTGCAGCAAAGAGTTATGGCCCTTTATGGTCTGAGTTCAAATCCCGCCGAGGTTAATTTTGCCTTTCATCCTTATGGGGTCGATAAAATAAAGTACCAGTAATACACTGGGATAATTGCTGGCCTTGTGCCAAAAGTAGAAACAATTATTATTATTATTCTTTGAATCTCAGTCGTTGAAATGAATATCAAGCCGCTACCTGCAGCCTCAGATATTCAGGACGTATCGGAGGGTTCTTGCTGTTCCCAGCAAGTATGCCTTTTGAAGTGTTCCAAAAAGTGGGGCTGGACTAATTTTCTTTAACCATCCTTGGAAACTCTTTGGGATAGTACCTAGTGCGCCTATGACAATCGGAATGACTCTCACTTCATGGCAGTTCCAAATCCTTTTTACCTCCCACTTTAAGTCCTGGTATCGGTTAATTTTCTCCCTCTCCTTTTCTTGCACTCTCGTGCCAAATGGGCAGGCTACATCTACAATCAGGCATGATCTTTTTTCCTTGTCCAAAACCAGCAGGTCAGGCCTATTGTGTTCCAGTTTCTTGTCCGTCTGTATCCTAAAATCCCATAGCACCTTCACCTGATCGTTTTCTATCACCGACTCTGGCTTATGCTCATACCACTTCTCAGAATGTGGTAAATTGTTTACTTTGCATAGGTGCCAGTGGATCACCCTGCCTATCACATCATGTCTCCAGCCTTTATAGTGAGTCTGGGCTAGGTGTTTACACTTGGATACAATGTGAGCCACAGTCTCCTCTCTCTCTCCACAGATCCTACAGTGGGCTAATCCTTCATTTCCACAGTGATGATCTTATTAACACTGGATGATCTAATTAGCTTCCTATCAAGTTATGTAACCTCAGAGAGACAGTACATTCCACAAGATTTTTGCTGTTATCCAAAGTGTTGTTTTTTGCAAGCCGTAATTCTATGAAAGTTTTTCTGGAGGTTTTCTGTCACCAACCCAAGTTCAATAAAAATTGGTACCACTCTTGCATTCATATTCCACATTCTCTCGGCATCTATTCTCAATTCTTGCATACCTTACAATTTACTCCTCTTCCTCATCCTCCCTCCCCTCCTCCTTCCTATTATTAGCATCAGACAAGGTTAGCTTTGCCATACATCCTTACGGGGTCAATAAAATAAAGCACCAGTAACGTACTAGGGTCGATTTAATCGACTTTCCCTTCCCCCCAAATTTCTGGCCTTGTGCCTAAATTGGAAACCATTATTATCATTATTATATGGTGGATTGGCAGTATTGGTAGAGGGTCGGATGCCATGCTTTGACGCATAGAGTTACGGCCCTTGCCATTCTGAGTTCAAATCTCGTTGAGGTTAACTTTGCCTTTCATCCTTATGGGGTCGATAAAATAAAGTACCAGTAATGTACTGAGATAATTGCTGGCCTTGTGCCAAAAGTAGAAACAATTATTATCATTATTATACTGTTCTGAAGCCTCTTTGTAGACTTACTACTTAGATTTAAACATGATCATTGAAGATCAATATAAGAATGTACATTGATAGATAATAGATTCATACATACTCTCAGGAATGTAGTTCCTGTACAAAGAATATGGAGTCATGAAAGAGCATACCAAATCCCCTCCACACACACCCATGCATACACACACACACACAAATGCATGGAAAGACAAGAACAAGTTTTTTAAAATATACATGTACTCTCAAGATACACATACACACACGTGTATGTCTATATATTATATTATATATATTATATTTATATATATATATATATATATATCACTTCTTCTCATGGCCATTAATACTAATTGGGTCATTAAAAGATATGTATATATATGTAAAAAATGGACGTTGAAAGGTGATGATGATATATATACTGAGAGAGAGGGAGAGAGAGAGAGTTCAGTTTAACATCATATGTCTATTTTGTTACATGTTTCACCTGTAGCCCAGCTCAAAGCTATCCACAATTATGTAATGATAGGGTTCAACTCTTTAGGTTACAGGTTTACCAGATGAGTACAAATATCAACTGTTTAAACCAGGGGTTCTCAACCTGGTCCATGTGGACCACTAGTGGTCCACAGGAAAATTCAGGTGGTCCACAGAAAATTTTCAATAGCAAATTCTCTTTTGATCCATGCATTTGACTTAAAGCGCTATTCTTATTCTTCGCATAAGTACGACTTCAGCTGTTTATTTGCGTAGATTTTTAGGCACTGCGACATGATAATGGCATTTTCTAATTCATTGAAAAAAAACACATCTAATGATGCTTATAAGTAGCAGTTCTATTACAAAAGATTTTAAAGTTTAGGTGGTCCACAGGAAAAAATTACTTATTTTGGTAGTCCTCAGTGAAAAAAAGGTTGAGAACCCCTGGTTTAAACTACTCTGAGGTTTAAGGAAAGTGAGTCTATTCATGTTTGAAAATGATAAAATCTAAAGATAAAGGGTAATAAAGATAAAGGGTAATAAATAATAAGAGTAAAGAAATAGATAATAAATAAATAAAAAAAATAATAAAAGCCATATACAGACTTCCAAATTAGAAACCTCTTTTGCAAAAATAATGAATATTTTTCTGTATATAGAAACACATTTTATTCTTATGCAAAATTTTCAACATTTATTGGCTATGTCAACAGAGAATAACTACTCTTATAATTCTCTGTAAAAAGGAATATTACTATAGCAATGCTCTACATGTTAATACAGAGTAGAGAAAATATCTAAACTGATTAGTTTAATTTGCAGGAGGTTCACACGTTTTGGAAATGAAATGAATAAATAATTGTTTCTACTTTTGGCACAAGGCCAGCAAATACCCAGTACATTACTGGTACTTTATTTTATCGACCCCGTAAGGATGAAAGGGAAAGTTAACCCCTGGTGGGATTTGAACTCAGACCATAAAGGGCCGTAACTCTTTGCTGCAAAGCATAGTGTCCGACCCTCTGCCGATACTGCCTTTGAAATGAATAAATAACGAATGTCAATGATAGAATACATCTACTATATGGTTCAGAATCCTGGACTCTGTGTCACTCAGGGAAACTTGATGGTTCCTAAACCAAGATGTTACGTGTGGTGTTCAACATTTCATGACAAAGTCACACAACCTACAATGTTCTTTATGATGATCAGTCATGATTGCATTGAAAGTTTGATCCTGACATAGGCTCTAGCTGGTTATGTTTCCTGCCATGATGAACTTGCAGGGAAACTTGCTTCTCTGGTCACCAGATGCAAAGCACCAAGTAGGACATCCAAACATAACCAACAGGACTCCAGTCCAACTTGTAAGCTGATAGTTCGAGTGCCATGATAAAATGCTCCCAATAAACATTTCAAAGTAGTTGGGGTAAGGCATCCAGCCGTAGAAACCAAGCCAAAATATATATATGTATATATATATTATATAAATATATATATGTGTGTATATATATATATATATATATACATTATATTTATATAATATAATATAATATAATACACACACATATATATACATATATATAATATATATATAATATAATATATATATATATATAATATAATATATATATGTGTATAATATAATGTATATATATAATATAATATATATATAATATATAATATATATATAATATAAATAACATATATATAATATAAATAATTGTTTCTACTTTAGGCACAAGGCCAGCAATTACCCAGTGCATTACTGGTACTTTATTTTATCGACCCCTGTAAGGATGAAAGGCAAAGTCAACCTCGGCGAAATAATATAGTATATATATAATATAAATAATATAATATATATATATTATATAATTTATAATATATATATATATATATATATATATATATATATATATATATGTGTGTGTGTATGTGTGTGCGTTCATGCATGTAATGTAGCTTGGTTGATTTATCCAATCAACAGAAAGAAAATAACCAGTAGACATTGACACACATTATATGTACACACTATATGTACACACATACGGGGTGGATAAGATAAAGTACCAGTAATACACTGTTTTATTGCTGGCCTTGTGCTAACAAGTAGAAACAATTATATGTACACACTACTGCATCACTTTTCAATGGCATTCACCATTCAGAGAGATTGATGGGAATGTTGTGTGGGTGTAATTATGCAGACACATACATATATTTATATATATGGAGGCACATGGCTTAGTGGTTAGAGCATTGGCCTTGCAATTGAAAGGTTGAGTTCAATTCTCAGACTGGGTGATGTGTTGCTTCCTTGAGCAAGACACTTTATTTCACATTACTCCAGTTTACTCAGCTGTAGAAATGAGATGGTAGGGACTGGGGTCCCTATCATTCCACTGCAAAGTGGTCATGGAGGTGCCACGGCAAAAACCACCCAGCACTCACTGTAAATGAGGTTGGTGTTAGGAAGGGCATCCAGCTGTAGAAATGAAGCCAGAATCAGTTCCCGTTGCACCCTTGCAAGCAGGGAAAAAGCAGACGTAAAATGATGATGATATATATATACACACACACACACACACATATAATATATATATATATATATATATATATATATATATATATAAGTAGCGAAGCAAGCGGTTATTAAACAACTTTCTAAATAAATTAAAAAATGATTAAATAATCACCTGTTCAGACGCTGTTACCGACGGTTTCATCATTCCGAAAGATTGAAAATCCAACGAATTTCCAATGGAAAGAAATGAATCTTCAGACAGCCCTATTTCCACGCCATAAGGTATCAAGCCTTATAGCAAGTAAATATTATGCTCCCTGCCCAACGCATGCGGTCAAGCCGTTAAAATGACACACACGCATAATCAGGTCGCTGATAAAAGCTGGATATTATAAACATGTCGAATTGCCACTAAAATTAGCAGCATTATTCAACGTTTTGTTCTCTACATAAGGAGAATAATTATAGAACTACTTATCATCATCATCATCATCATCATCATCAGGTTTAGCGTCCGTGTTCCACGCTTGCATGGGTTTGGACGGGGGTTTTCCCACTTGAGGCAAGAGTGGTTGTCTTGCTCGCATAGGACTGTCTGGCGGGTTTTCTACAGTTGGATGCCCTTCCTAACACCAACCACATTTACAGTGTGGGGCTGGGAGGTTTTTACCGTGTTGCCTACACGGCCACATTACAGCGTGGACTGTCTGGCGGGTTTTCTACAGCTGGATGCCCTTCCTAACACCAACCACATTTACAGTGTGGGGCTGGGAGGTTTTTACCGTGTTGCCTACACGGCCACATTTACAGCGTGGACTGTGTGTTTTTTTGTCGTGACACCTACACGATCTCATTTGTTTCGGCCTGGATGTTGTGGGACCAAAATACTTTTACATTGAAAGGGGCGGTGTGGATGGGGTGGAGGTGGTGGGACGTGGGGGGTGTTTTGATAGAGATGCCCACTGACTGTAGTAGGTTTTTACTTTGTATTTAGGTAAGGCGGGTCTTCTCTATTACTGAGTAACGCCAAAGGTCTCGGTCTATATGCAAACACATTTTTTGTGCTGAATTTCTTTTAGCAAACACTACAAATCTATCTATCTATCTATTTATATGTCTGTCTGCCTATCTACCTGTTTGTCTGTCTATCTATTTATTTATCCATCTGTCAGTCTATCTATTTATTTATCCATCTGTCAGTCTGCCTGTCTATCTATCTATCTATCTATCTATCTATTTATTCGTCTGTCTGTCTATCTTTGGCCAAGGTGTTAGCAACGAGGCTGGCGCTTGTCATCGGGAACCTGGTAGGGGAAGCGCAAACGTGTGCAATCCTGACCAGGTCCATACACGACAACCTCCACCTCATGCGATACATCATAGAGAGGGTAGGGTGTAAACCTGGCTTCGGTGGGGCTCTGATCAATTTAGATCAGTCTAAGGCATTTGATAGGGTCGACCATCAATACTTCTCAAGGCGGCCAGCTTTGGTCCCGTCTTCAGAGGCTAGATCGCTGCCATGCACACCAGCATCTGATCGGCAGTCAAGGTGATTGGCTGCCTATCGGAGCCATTCCAAATCATGCGTTCCATCCGTCAAAGATGCCCTTTCTCCTCCATTCTGTATGTACTAACTCTCGAGCCATTACTGCGGAAGTTGGAACTGTTGCTGGGCATCCCAATCGAACCAGGACTGCGGAAAGCAGCGTCAGCCTATGCCGATGACGTAACCATAATGGTGTCGAAAACCTTGGAAATCGGGGTAATCGGCAACCTATTACAGGAATACGAAACATTGACAGGAGCAAGACTAAACCCAAACAAGTCTGTCGGTTTGCAACTCGGCACATAGTGAGGCAAACCCATGCCTTCCGACAGTGTTGTTGGATGCTGGATGGAAAGACCAGTGAAATTGGTCTGGTTTGGTCCAGACCTCAATGGTGGACAAGAACTGGATCGAGGTCACACCGAAGGTGTTTGCACTCATCCAGAAGTGGGCTGAGTGCAAACTCTCCTTGAAAGGTCGAGTGGAGGTGGCGAACACTTACATAGCGTCCGTCATCTACTATTGCTTGACAGTTGTACCTTGTCCCTGCGAATACCTCATCAAAATGGCACGCCTACTCTCAAGTTCCTCTGGAAGAAACAGGCTCCATTGGTGAGGAGATTCATCTGCTGTCAACACCCTTCTAACGGAGGGCTGAGCATGCCGTGGCTGATGATGCGCAAAGACGCGCTGAGGTTACGTCATCTCCATGTATTCCTGACTGGTGAACTGGTGTGGCTGTCGTTTGTGAGACGAGCTCTTCCACAACTCGTCTCACTAACAGAGCTGCAGTCCTGGGTCAAGCGAAGACCGAAAATGGGCGCCTGGCACCTCGAGTGCCTTCAGGCGCTCACAGCCCTCTACCAAGCGGAAACGGCAATCAGCGGAGACTCCACTTCGACATTCTATAGGGGATTAGTGGAGGATAAGTGCGACAATGTTCTTGGGAAAACTCTAGGCATCGAGGAGGACGAACTGACCAGTCTGTTCGGGTGGTCCAGGGCCTATGGATAACTTCCAGAGGTCTCTGGCCTGGCAGTGCTACCGAGGAGCTCTACCAGTTCGAGACAAAATCTACAGGCACGGACGCCTTGGCAGAGATCCTGCCAAAAGGACCTGTCCAAGATGCGAGCAGGACATCGAAACCGTCCTGCATGCAATTGTTCAGTGCCCAGGGGTGACCGACTTGTGGAATTATGTCGAACAGCTACTGTCACGTGTGGGACGCATCCAGTTGTCAGCCAAGTCCATTGTGAGGATCACCCCCGCCACCTTCATTTAAGAATGAAGGAGAGGCGGTTTTCCTCTGTCTGTGGCTATGGTGGACTGGTGGACGAGGTTAAAAGGACTGAGGGCAACACCTTTCTCTCCGGACAACAACTCATCCCCTTCTTTAAGTAGCACTTCAGAAGGAAGGT
>OZ024745.1:32304921-32314921 GCA_964016885.1 Eledone cirrhosa | reverse complement strand
CTACCTCAAACCTAAACAATATATAAGATATCTCCTTGCCCAAACCTAACATTCTACTACCTCAAACCTAAACAATATATAAGATATCTCCTTGCCCAAACCTAACATTCTACTACCTCAAACCTAAACAATATATAAGATATCTCCTGCCCAAACCTAACATTCTACTACCTCAAACCTAAACAATATATAAGATATCTCCTGCCCAAACCTAACATTCTACCACCTCAAACCTAAACAATATATAAGATATCTCCTTGCCCAAACCTAACATTCTACTACCTCAAACCTAAACAATATATAAGATATCGCCTTGCCCAAACCTAACATTCTACTACCTCAAACCTAAACAATATATAAGATATCTCCTTGCCCAAACCTAACATTCTACTACCTCAAACCTAAACAATATATAAGATATCTCCTGCCCAAACCTAACATTCTACTACCTCAAACCTAAACAATATATAAGATATCTCCTGCCCAAACCTAACATTCTACCACCTCAAACCTAAACAATATATAAGATATCTCCTTGCCCAAACCTAACATTCTACTACCTCAAACCTAAACAATATATAAGATATCGCCTTGCCCAAACCTAACATTCTACTACCTCAAACCTAAACAATATATAAGATATCTCCTTGCCCAAACCTAACATTCTACTACCTCAAACCTAAACAATATATAAGATATCGCCTTGCCCAAACCTAACATTCTACTACCTCAAACCTAAACAATATATAAGATATCGCCTTGCCCAAACCTAACATTCTACTACCTCAAACTTAAACAATATATAAAATATTTCCTTGCCCAAACCTAACATTCTACTACCTCAAACCTAAACAATATATAAGATATCTCCTTGCCCAAACCTAACATTCTACTACCTCAAACCTAAACAATATATAAAATATCTCCTTTCCCAAGTCTAACATTCTACTACCTCAAACTTAAACAATATATAAAATATTTCCTTGCCCAAACCTAACATTCTACTACCTGAAACCTAAACAATATATAAGATATCTCCTTGCCCAAACCTAACATTCTACTACCTGAAACCTAAACAATATATAAGATATCTCCTTGCCCAAACCTAACATTGTACTACCTCAAACCTAAACAATATATAAGATATCTCCTTGGCGAAACCTAACATTGCACTACCTCAAACCTAAACTAATAAAAAAACAGACAAAATACAATCGCATAATTAAATAAAATTAAAACCCACCCACTATCTGGGTACTAAGGATATAAACTTCATCAAGCATTAAATGCCCTCAATATCTGGTTTCTGTTGAATTGGAGCTACCAGATAAATGACTACATTATACAAGCGTTGGATAAAATGGTCATAGACTGACCAAGATACTCTCATCGAATGACTAAATGAGGTTTATTTTTCAACATAATCCCTGGAAAGAATCAATGTAATTATTAATAAGAAGAGATGAAATTAATGCATTCAAAGATTTCACAGTTCTAGCATCACTACTTCATAGTCAGCCTATTAACCTTTCAGCTGACCCTCATAGTCTGAAGAGCACTAAATCCTTAATCCTATCAAAAGAAAGCCCTTCATACCAGATTCCTTTCAATGAAAATCTTATTCCACACAGCACCAGAGACATGATAAAATATCCTGTTCTCTGAACATTCTAATCTAAGACCTAAATGACCTGTCTAAACCATTCCAGCTTAGAACACAGACATAAAATAGTGATGATGATGATGATGATGATATCTATCTATATACACACACATATATACATATATATACACACATATATATATATACATATATGTGTGTATGTATATATATATATGTGTGTGTGTGTGTATATCTATGTATCCCCCTCTCTCTCTACATACATACATACATACATACATACATACATACATACATACATACATACATACATACATACATACATACATACATACATACATACATACATACATACATACATACATACATACATACATACATACATATTTATATATATATATGTTAAATATTTCCGTGCTATCTAATTATGTAATAAACAACACAATATAATTATTCCATTACCAAAGGTTTCACGAAGACAGACAATTCTAACAAATGCGTCTGAAATCATTCATCAGATAGAAATCTTTAATTTGGATATAAAATATTTATATCCAAATTAAATATCTCTCCTAAAAGTGCATGTTAAGTGTATGAAACTTTCTTTACACTAAATAAGCTCTCTTCCAACATATTGAGCACTGTTTTCCTTGATCTTTCATCTATGGATTTATTACATAAATATATACACATATATATATATATATATATATATATATATATAAATGAAGTAATTCCGTTGGAAAAGTTCAGGAAAAAAGAGTGCTCTATGTAGGTAATAGATTGCATTTTTGTTTTTAAAATCCAACGTCAATAAATAAACCAGGATTTTTTCATTCTGATGATTGAAAGCAACATTTTTTTGCTTTTAAGAAACCACTGGTAAATGAAATAATTGCCTTATGTTGTTTATTACATAACTATATATATTTATATATAAATAAATAGAGTTTCATGCAATTAACATGTATGTGCTACCAATGGTTTCGGGGTCCAGTCATGGCTACCACTGTATAATGGAAGAGGCACTTTTAAACTGGCCCTTCATTCAGGCAAGTGGACAAAACTATGAAAAATGGAAGTTGTTGTCCCTAAAGTAAATATCTCTCCTAAAAGTGCATGTTAAGTGTATGAAACTTTCTTTACACTAAATAAGCTCTCTTCCAACATATTGAGCACTGTTTTCCTTGATCTTTTATCTATGGATTTCTACCAATATATATATATGTAAATATGGTGTTGGTGATGATATATATATATATATATATATATATATATATATATATATATATATATATATATATGATGTTGTTGATGATGCATATATGATGTTGTTTATGATGATGATATATATATATGATGTTGATGATATATATATATATATATATATTTATATATATATATATAAATGAAGTAATTCCGTCGGAAAAGTTCAGGAAAAAAGGGTGCTCTATGTAGGTAACAGAGCTTAATAGTTATATAATAAACAAGATAAGGCAATTATTTCATTTACCAGTGGTTTCTTAAAAGCAAAAAAATGTTGCTTTCAATCATCAGAATGAAAAAATCCTGGTGTATTTATTGGCGTCCAACGCCAATAAATACACCAGGATTTTTTCATTCTAATGATTGAAAGCAACATTTTTTTGCTTTTAAGAAACCACTGGTAAATGAAATAATTGCCTTATCTTGTTTATTACATAACTATATATATATATATATGATGTTGTTGTTGTTGATGATGATGATGATGGTGGTGGTTATATATATATATATATATAAAGAAAGAGAGAGATAATCTTTACTGAATATTTTGAGATCTTTAATTTAAATAAATCATTCTTCCACCATATTTTATAGTATGTGTGCATGCTAACTAGAATTTGCTGTCATAGTTTCAAGATTCAGATACACAAGAAATGCTGAGTTGAATTAATGTGCTTGCATCTGGTTGAATGCCTCTGTTTCTGTGAAATAAAACTACAAAATTTCATGGTTTCCTAGCCAACTTAAAAGCTTTCAGCATAATTTTCTATAATAACCTTTTGTTAGGTTACCATACAAATATCATGTTAACAATGAGACGATTACTATCTTGAGTAAATCCTCTTAATTAATCCTTAATTTTCAGAAATACATCACTAAAGAATTAAATTCCAATAGATATCTTTATACCTTAACTCATATACATATCTTTATATCTAGAACTCATACATAAATATATATGTTGTGGTTTAACAAAAAAGAGAACCCTGACATTATGCTGAGAGATCTATAGATGTAACTGTTGCTGGAAGAAATTGATTGCCTGGTTGAAGATGCCCAAGTCATGCTGTATGTCACTATGGCACCCCTACTACTCCATCAGGAGTTAAGGTTCCATATATATATACAATATGACCAAATGCTCTTCTTAACACCAACTACTTTGTAATGGGTGCATTTTATTATTGCATCAACATTACAAAGGTCATTATGACCTCGGTAGAACTAAGAGTTCATTTCAAATTTATGTTGAATTCACTTTTTACCTGAAATTCATATAGATATCTTTATAATTAAAGGTAGATTAAAAATTAGGCTAAAAAGTCCAGAACCTAAGGTGAGAGTTAGCTTAAGTCCATAAGAGGGTTTGAAGTGTTCAATTGCCATGGAAAATGAAGAAGCTATCCTTTTGATAATTTGCTTAAAGAGAGAAAGTAAAGTTATCACTTTGGGTGTAAACTAAAGGCCAGAGACATTAGATTAAAATTTAGTCTATTGAGGTCATATGTGTAATGTTTTCAAGTGTCACAATAAACTCATATTTTGTCCAATGGTTTCAAGTGTTATCATACACTTAAACTTTGTCCATTGTTTTCAAGTGTTACTATACACTTATTTTATTTCTAAAAAAATTCATTTGGAAGACTTCTCGTTCTCTAAACTATACATAACAAAAGTAGTTATTGATAACGCCTAACACGGCAACAGTTATTGATACTCTCTATATAATCTTACATTCTTCTGCCTACAAAATTGAAGATCCTAATACTATTCAGCAGGATAACTTACTGAACAATGAGGTAAACCATATATTATTTTATATTTAGTCTTTTTTTTCTTTACAAACACTAATTCCAGTCATGGAATTTATATAAGTCAGGCTTGAAGTGTTGTGGAAGGGAGTGGAGGGATGAGAGTGGGGGTAGATTACCTGTTGCTTGACAGGGGAGGGAGGGGTAGCTTCAAGGGGAGTGAGTGATGTCTGGCAGTGTTGTATGTATATATGTATATATGTGTGTGTATGTGTCTATGGAGGTATTGTATGTATATGTGTGTGTGTGTATATATCCGTATTCATGTAAACCCATGAAAATTGATATAAAAAGCTTTTGGCGTATAAGTCTATAAAGAGAAGTAACATAGCCATTCAACAAATAGAATTTGATAAAATGTCTACCTGGCAGATTACATGTGGCCTTAAAGGTATTTTTAGCATGGTCACAGTCCTATGATTGAAACCAGTTCCTTACACTGTCGGTGTGTTATTTTCAAAATAAACGGTAAAGACTCCCTTCGGTCATAAACGACCATTGTATTTACACCTGGAAAGTTCCCCTCTCAGGCACAAGTCCGGGCAAGGTTGTTTGTGGAAGACCAGCATACCAGTTTCTCTTCTCCCCGGGAAGAGCAATGGCTGATACAGCCTGGCACCAGGGACGTCACAACACATTTCTACAGCTGAATAAATGGGAGCAACGTGAAATAAAGTGTCTTGCTCAAGGACACAATGTATCATCACCCTGTCCAAGAATCGAACTCACAATCTCGTTATTGCAAGCCCAACACTCTACCCCCTAAGCCATGTACCTTTGTTTTGAAATACTTCACTAGATATTATAAATGTCTGTATCAGGCATTGTGCTGGGAAGAGAAGTGGTAGATGTATTGTTTCAGTAAAGAGTACCTGAGATTACTGAAGAAATTCCCAAACGCTAAACACCCTCCCACTCCCCTTCTCCCCACTGCTGCAGCCATCTTCTTTGAGAAGTTAACTGTCCTGAACCTAATTTCTCTCTGGTGGGAGAACCTAATTTCTCTCATGAGAGAGAGAGAGAGAGAGATAGAGAGATGACAGCTGAACACTAGTGAAAAACAGATAACTGGCTTAAAGAGGAAGAGAGGAAGGGAGGACTTCAGATTTCCTTCTTCCTCACTACATAACTATACAGTTCACATTTTCTTTTGCATATTTTCTTAGTGTTTTCATGTAAAGAATTTATTCATAATAAACAAACAAGCAATATAATAGAAACAAACAAACACACACACACACACACACACACACAGAATCACATATACACATACTCATACACACTCACATACACACACTGACTCACACACACACACACACTGACTCTCTCTCTTTTTCACACACACACACACACACACACACACACACACACACACACACACACACACACACACACACACACACACACACACACTGACTCTCTCTTATTCACACACACACACACACACACACACACACACACACAGTGACTTTGGTTGTGAGGTCTTCTAATTCTTGGTTTCAAGAAGCAAGACTATTAGTTTGTTTGCCTTTTAATATAGCTCACACACACACATACATGCACGCACACATGCACATACACACACACTGACTCACACATGCAGATACACACAAACACACTCACACATAAACACACACACTGACTCACACTTACAGATATACACACGTGCGCATATATACTCACTCTCACGCACACACACAATTACATTTTTTTCTTATTTGTTTTGGCAAAGAATTTAAAAGACATTAGGTATAGTGATTCTTTCATTATATACACACACACACACACACACACACATACACATATATATAAAGCGAGGGAGAGAGAGAGTTATACATATGTATGTATATGTATGTATGTATATATATATATGTGTGTGTATATATAGATAGATAGGTAAATATATATCTCTCTATGTATATATGTATATATCATCATCATTTAACGTCTATCTTCCATGCTAGCATATATATATATATATATATATTTATATATATATATATATATATATATATATATATAAAGAGGGGGTGGGGGGCAATATATCAGCCATAAAAAGACAAGAAAATGGGGTGGTGTAGGGGTGGCATTTATTTTTAAAATAACATCTTAGCATATGTTAATAGTGATGTAATGTTTGTGCATTATTGCTTGGCAGCAGGATATAGTGTTTATCTTGTATATGTCAATGTCTGGGAATATCACCTTCAATTTATAGGCTTATATGTGTATGTATGTGTATATGTCTATATGTGTGTGTATGTATGTGTGTGCATATGTGTATGTATGTGTGTGTGCATGTATGTGTGTATGTATATGCATGTATGCATGTTTGTATGTGTCTATATGTATGTGTGTGTATATAGATGCGTGTGTATGTGTGTATGTATGTATGTATGTATGTGTGTGTGTGTGTATATATACATATGTGTGTGTGTATATATATATATATATATATAAGTATCTGTGTATGAATGTATATATATATGTATGTATGCGCATGTCTATATATTTGTGGACGTGTATCTGTTGTTGTTGTCTTTTTATTCACAGTTCAGTCTTGATCCAGCAGACTTTTGATTAAAAGCTTTTCCATTTTTTTCCCTTGACAACATATATCTTGGAGTACATTACTGAATGTGTTCTTTTGTGTTTGTTTTTGTCTGAAATTTCACTGATAAGGCCTTAGTAAACTGGAGGCTATGATAGATGATAGTATTACCCAGTGGGATCAACCCTGAAACCACGTGGCTGTAAAAGACCCGACCAAGTTTACAACATGACCTGACCTCTTCTTCTCCTTCCACTAGTACTCCCTAACAGTTATTCTCAACTCATTACCCCCCCCCCTTCATACGCATTACTGACAACCCCCTCCCCCTACCGTGTAGTGGTTAGTGATAGGAAGGGCTTCCAGCGATGGAGAGCTTGCCAAGCAGCCAAGCAATGTGTTGGGAAGACCCTTCAGTCATGACAGGGGCATGATAATCTCCCTAGTGTTGGCGATTTACATTATAAAAATACCCAGTACATGCTGTAAAGTGGTTGGTAATAGGAAGGGCTTCTGGCCATAGAAAACCAGCCAGACAAAGGGTCGGGAGGACCCTTCAGTCATGTCAAAGGCATGATGGAATGTGAGATTGTACAGAAGTAAGACAGAGATCCCTGCCTTGCTTGGGAGATCAGTGGCTCCCATTCAGTACAGACTTGGTCTATATAGACCTGTCCAAATCTTGCTAGAAGAGAAAGCTGATGTTAAAACGACAATGATGATGATAATAATGATATATATATATATATATATATATACACTCACACATTAAATTCTATCTTTGTAATAGAATGTACTGTGGTAGATAGATTATACCTAAAGAAAAGAAAGAGTAATGGAATTTGTTTTATCTCTTTCAGAGCCAAACTTAAACAGTCATAGCCTATGGGCAGTATCATTGATCCACAAGATTAAAGAATACTCCTGTTTTGGAACATCCATTTCTTTTCTTAAATATTTTTGTCATTTATTTTCGGTAGTGTAATTTTATTATTAGTTTTGTATTTTTAGTTGTTGATGTTGGTAAAGATAATCAATAAAATTATTGTCTCTATTGAGTCATTCTTGATATTCTTAGGTAACATTACTTCAGTTCACACACACAACACACATGCAATGTAGTATTATATATATATATATATATATATATATATATGAAAAGTCTGTTTGTTTGTTTAGAAAGCTGTGCAATGCAAGTGGGTTAGATTATCAAGGTAACAATCAGAAGGAAATTGAGTGAGAAAGCAATATAGCAGGACAAATGACTGGAAGTTACCTTAGCAATTTAATATTAAAAAAATCTATCGGATTAACCATTCATTATGAAGGTGGAGGGGAAGGCCCATAAGGAGAGCTTTGGAGAAAAAATACTAAGATTTTTTTCCCCAGTGGCCATTTACCTTTTTTTTAAATAATTGTTTGTGTTAGGTTTTGTTTGTGCATGTGCAAAATAAGCATGTGTTGTTATTGTTTATCAGTTAGAGTGCATATGCAAGAGCATGTATAAGGATGTATATGACAGGTGTGTGTGTATGTGTGTGCATGGATGTATGTATATGTGTAAATATGTGTGTGAGTAAATAAATGCATATGTATGTGTAAAAGCAATGACATATGTTAGTGTGGGCTTATGTGAGAACGTGTGTGTATGTATGTATGTAAGCACATGAGCATGTAGATATACGTGTATATGTAGGATGGATCAAACTAGATCGGCCATATATAAACATATATATATATATATGTACATATACATAACCATGACTGTTGATTGACCTAACATAAATGTAAACAAAATCAATCTGACCTACCACATGTATATCACACTTAACATAAAATGAAGCTGATCATACTCTTCAAAACTATACCTAAAGCACTCTCAGCCTGTCAGAAACAGTCATTGACACTCTACAGTATCAGTAGAGGGTCGGACGCCATGCTTAGCACGAAAGAGTTATGGCCCTTTATGGTCTGAGTTCAAATCCCGCCAAGGTTAACTTTGCATTTCATCCTTATGGGGGGTCGATAAAATAAAGTACCAGTAATGTGCTGGGATAGTTGCTGCCTTTGTGTCAAAAGTAGAGACAATTATTAGATTGTAGCCATCCTATACTGTATTAAACTGCATTTCCAAAAAATACAAAACAGCACTATGACTGCATCTCATTAAAAATTGAAGCCTTGACTCTAAAACTGCAAACTTTCACACTAGTCTGTCCATAAGTAAAGATACTATAAACATTTGGATTAACAAACCCGTTTTCAGATATATATTTTTTTTCAAATCATTATAAGATGTTAAGAGTTAAATAAGAAAAGAACATAAAAGATAATATAGTTCTTCTATATAGACTGAGTGTGAATATAGAGGCAAAGGTCATATTTGGAACAAGTTTGGTTATAGGTTCCTCCAAGGGTGATATAAAACAACAATAATAAAAATGTGGTGAAATTTTTTTTGTAATGAAATACTTCTTCAGGCCATTATTCTTTTGTCGATAATATTTGTCTTGAGACTTTCCTGAAGTTTCTGTCAGTTTGAACTCATTATTAAGCAACAAAAACAAATAATTCTATAATGCAGATAATTTCTTTGAAAGAAGATATGATGATACAGAAAAGAGAGAACTTTATTTTTAGCAATTCTTAATCCAATTTCTTCAACTAACACATACTTTCACAGAAAAATGAATGTAGAAATGATAACAAATTTAAATATTTTAATCCTATTTAGAACAAACCAACAAACTA
>OZ024745.1:32282421-32289921 GCA_964016885.1 Eledone cirrhosa | reverse complement strand
GGCCTGTTGCCAGGATTTGGTGCTTAGGAATAGGGGTAGGGGTGGTTTTGGAATATTCTGAGTGGGTATACAAATTTGTAATAATTTAAAGGCCGAATTTCAGAATAAGTATATCACCATAAATTTTCTAAAATCTAAGGGTGCACCATTGAAAAGTAGGAAGGGTGCCATTTAGTGCTCCTACCCACTATGACAGGCTTGGAGGAAGTCACTTAATCTTGGTAGTCGGCAGGGGAGGCGGTTCTAAATCTACAGTATTTATGGGGTTACTTGATTTACTTGAGGTGACTGTTCCTCTAATGAGACATCTCATTTCATACCTTTCTTATAATATTGTTTTTCAGATCTGTTTCTTTTATAATCAATTTGATGTAAAATTCCCTTAGTTTCTGCAATTTCTTCTTATAATTCCCCCATCCTCCAATGTTCTTGTGACAAATAAAAGAAATCCTTATTTTCAGGATGGTGGATTAGAAAAGTCATTAGAGTATTGAACAAATGTTTAGTAGTATTTGTTCTGACTCTCTGTATTCTGAGTTCAACTCCTGCCAAAGTCAACTTTGCTTTTCATGTTTCTGAGGTGGACAAAATAAAGTACCAGTGAAATACTGGGGCTGATTTAATCAACTTTCCCTTCACCAAATGTTACTAGCCTTGTGCCTATGTTATTACTATTGCTGTTCATTATTATTTTTTTGTCTCTGTGGATTGGCAGTATTGGTAGAGTGTGACACACCATGCTTTGCGGCATAGAATTATGGCCCTTTACATTCTGAGTTCAAATCCCTCCAAGGTTAGCTTTGTCTTTCATCCTTACGGGGTCGATAAAGCATCAGTATGGGACTGGGATGATTTGATAGACTTTCCCCGCTCCACCAAATTGCTGGCCTTGTGCCTATAGTAGAAATCATTATTTTTTGTCTCTCTCTATTGCCTGCAGATACTGGCTCTTTATACTGTAAGAGAGGACACAGTGAGATATGAAACTAAGAGAGGAGAGAGAGACATTGTTGGGCTGCTACAGTTAAACACCATATTTCTGCTAGTGAGCCAAACAGCAGCTGTCAGCATTCCTTTCAATTTGTACCAATTTATTTTTTTACAGGACCATAAATTAGTTTCCTTGAAAGCAGATTTTTCTCTTTCTCCCTTGCCAATTTTCTTTTTGCTTTCACATTTTTTTTATGCCATTAGGTGGCTAAATGTTGACAATATTCATGGAGATTTTGAGTTAAGCCATATGGTAGATATTTGCCAAAAGAAGTGAAATAAAACCTAAATGCTTTCTATATAAGTAGTCAATGTTCTTGAACTCGAAGATGAATCTTAAACTTACACCAAACAGAAAGAAATCAGAAAGTCGGGTAACATAAGCATATTTATGTATGTGTCTACATGTGTCTACATATGTGTGTCTTTGTGGGTGTCTATATGTGTGTATCTATGTATGTATCTATATCTGTATCTATGTGTGTGTAAGCTCACCTTTTATGCTGTCATGCCACCTGGTTTTTTGTGACATGAGATATATGTATGTGTGGATGTGTAAAATTTGTGTGCTTGTATGTGCTTGTGTATGCATGTATGTGTGTGTATCTGTGTATGTATATCTCTCTCTCTATATATGTATGTATGTGTGTGTGTATATGTATATATGTGTGTGTGTATATGTATATATGTGTGTGTGTATGTATATATGTGTGTGTGTATGTATATATGTGTGTGTGTGTATGTATGTATATATGTGTGTGTATGTATATGTGTGTGTGTATGTATATGTGTGTGTGTGTATTTATATATATATGTGTGAGTGTGTGTATGTGTTTAAGTATATGTGCATGCAGACAAATGTGTGTGAGAATTTTCTAGGTGAATTGGTTATTCTTGGTCCTAAACATAGATAAAAGAGAAAAATGTTTTGTTGGATCTGTGGGACAGTAAGATAGTTTATCACACATTTTCCATGTGCTCAAGTTACTAACAACTGCTTAAAGTATTTCCGTACATCTTGGGAAAGGAAGAGCTGTAACACTGATAAACACAGCAGAGACATTAACTTTTAACTCTTTCATTACCATATTTCTCATGAATACTCTGAATATGAATTAATTAATGAAGAATTTGAAGGGATTTAGTAAAATTCTTAATTATTTCATTATTATGATAGAATTTGTAATAATTTAATAAAAGTTTTTTTGTAGCAAGTTATGGTGGAAGAGTTTAATTTAAATAGGAATCTTTTAAAATGAGTGGTTCTGTTTCATAGAATCAGAGGCAGTTTTGGGTGGGTTGGTACCATGTGAAACCACATTACAAAATCATTCTTGGAAAGTACAAAACAACACTCTAACTAACTCACATTAAAAATTAAAGTCTTTAATACTACAAATTAAGTTTTCACAGCAATTTGCCCACTAGTAAAGATACTATAAACATTTGAATTTACAAACCTGTTTTTAGATATTTTTTGCAAAATTATTACAGGTTAAGAGACAATATCACAAATTTAGACAACAATCTGTTCCCCGGATTGTTGGATTGATAAGCCTGTCTTTAGATATTTTCTGCTGAATCATTACAAGATAAGAAATAATACTGCAAATTTTCGCAACAATCTATCTACAAGTAAAGATACTATAAGCATTTGTTAACAAGCTTGATTATAGATATTTTCTGCTGAATCATTACAGGGTGTTAAGAATTAACATATAAAACAGCTTTGATACAAAAAAACTTTGAACAAAAAAACAACTAAGACAAAACAAAAGAAAAAACATAGGAAATTTTTCAATTGTTTAATGTAAGACATTGTTCCATGTGTTTACTGCTGGAAATCAAATATTAAGTATTAGAAATAACAGTTTCATTTGCTGTTATAATAATAGGTAATGGTACGAGATAATAATGACTTATTTATTGGTCTCAAAAGCCTACTATATAATGTATAACATGCCACACAGATTGGTTACAAAATCGTGTGGGTTGGGCAAAAACATATAACGTAAAAACCAGTTAAAAAATAAATACAATATAATGACAGTTTCTATAGGTGACAGATTGACAGGGTTGTTAGAACATTGTATAGAATGCTTTGCAACATTTGTTTCAGCTCTCTGCTCTCTGAGTTCAAATCCCACTGAGGTCAACTTTGCCTTTCATCCATTCAAGGTCGATAAAAAAAAAAGCACCAGTCTAGTACTGGGGTAGATTCTGCCTCTATATTTCTTTCTCACTTCCATTCTCTCAACCTCTGTCTTTCTCTGGAAGAAATTTGCTGTATTCCAACATGGAGAGGAGATGGGCTCTACCAAGTTTTAAAATGCCGTATGTCAATACATCGTCCCTACAACTCCTAAGGGAGTTGCAGGATAAAAAGAAAAGAACAGTTTCTAATCAAAGCACAAGGCCAGTAATTTGTGGGGAGGGTACAGTTGATTATATCGACTCTCCCTATTATTGCTGGTCTTAGAAACATTTATTATCAATATTATTATTTAATGGAATGTCAGTATTAATAGAGCATCAGATGAAATGATTTGCACCATTTAGTTACTTTCTATAATCTGAGTTTGAATCCTGCCAAGGTCCACTTTGACTTTCATCCTTCTGGGATCAATATAATGAAATACCAGTTATTGTGTATACTCGTATATCAGCAGAGAAATATGTGACAAAAAAGATCGATGGAAAATGGTGGTGATGGTGGGGGGTATATTTGAGGTCAACATTTTGCCGATTTTCACCAACTTCAATATACTATGTAAGTGAAATGCTAAAATATTTTTGCTTTGGAGGTGAATGTTACACCAGTTTCACTTTGGAGGTGAATGTTACACCAGTTTCATTTTGGAGGTGAATGTTACACCAGTTTCATTTTGGAGGTGAATGTTACACCAGTTTCACTTTGGAGGTGAATGTTACACTGGTTTTACTTTAGAGGTGAATATTACACCAGTTTCACTTTGGAGGTGAATATTACACCGGCTTTATTTTTGAGATTTCCTATTGTTCTTTTTTATATATTTTTGAATGAATATGGCCTTAAAAATGATCGGAAATCAGTAAAAAAAAATCATTACATATTGGAATTGTGAAACAAAAACTATATTCTAAGCAACTCTTAAAACGTTTTAAACATCAAAATATTAAACCTTCATAAATATATTCTCCATTCATGTGAATTTCAAAGCCATACCATCTAAACATAATGTGTCAATTAACTGTTTCGGCTTATAAACGGAGTTTGGATCTTTGCCTAATTCTCAGACATAAGGTAGGGGTCGGTTTATATTCGAGTATATACGATAAATACTGAGATTGTTATAATCGACTTTCCCCTTCCATTAAATTGTTGGTCTCATGCCAATGTTAGAAATAATTATTATTGCTATTTATTCAAAGTTATATGCCATATGTGTGTATGTGTATTGGTGAGGGTCAGCAAAATCTGTGTCAGACCAAAATTGATTACATCCTTTTACACACAGGTCCACTTTGTTTTCATTCATTACAAGATGATAAAACAAATACCAGATAAAATACTGGGGTTGATATAATGCACTAAAACCCTTGAAGGCAGTGCTCTAGTATGGCCACAATTAACAAAAGTCAGTAGAAGAAAAAAGGACATGTACATGTACACACAGACCCACACACACATGTACACATACACCTACACAGACATTATAAACACCTATGCATACACATGAATACTTAAACAGTTCAGAGATGTACCATCTAAGTTGGCAAAGTTGACAATGTCTACCTAGACTAAAACTATAAATATTAATTATAAATATAAAATGTAAATGATTATTTCCCCAGCTAATTCAATGCATGGAATTCATTGTCATAATTCAGTAGATGGCTAATAGTTTGATGTTAGGTAGGAACAATTCCAACTGCCTTTCAGCTTCTATGTATAAATGTTAGGCAATAAACTATTGATCCCATGTGCTGATTGTGCAACCCCAGAAATACATCATATCGTAGAAGTAGAATATCTGCTTACACTCAGTTTTACTTTTTCAGAATAGAGCAGAGTAAGGAGTATGCATGACTGTGTTTACCTTTGGTGATTGGGCTAATATGTGGGTGTATAGAGTAGTAACAATGACTTGATATATATATATATTATTAAGTCATTGCATAATAATTGTTTCTACTTTTAGCATAGGGCCAGCAATTACCCCAGTGCATTACTGGTGCATTATTTTATCTTTTACTTCTATTTCTATCTTCTAGAGTCCAAATCATTAAAACTCTTTTCCTGTTATTTCAAGCATTAAACTAATATATTTCTTCAAAATACTGTGTCATTTGCTTTGTTATTTCTGTTTACTTTTTACATATATATATATGAACTAGCTGTTTAAACAGCAAGAGCTCAGCTGTTGGGTCTTGACTCTTTATAATATAGCCATAGTCTGCTACTTCAAATATTGAGTACTCTGTTGAGTAATGGTCTAACTAGTTTTAAACTGGTTCTACCCTGAGATATGAGAGAGAAAGATAGCTATATGTATTTATATAATCCTTGTGATGAAGCCATATGAGCTGTCAGTCGGTAGACAGCTTCTGAGAAATGGTTGGATGAAGATTCAGGATCCACCAACGTGACTTTTTTCTGATGAGAATCATAGACATACATTATCATATAGATGAGCAATGGTGCAATTGTCCATGGTTCCTGACCCTCAGCAATGAGGATTGAAATATACCAGACCATACCATATATACTATATATGCAAGTGTGGAAGATGGAAGTTAAACGATGATGATGATGATGATGAAATGCAAAACTTGTCATACATTGTTTACACCTATTCGACTGCTACAAGTACACTCATTTTATCTCCCCATTTTTATTATATCCTTTTCTCTCTCTCTCTCTCTCTCTCTCTCTCTCTCTCTCTCTCTCTCTCTCTCTCTCTCTCTCTCTTTGTCTTATTGACATGAAATCATTGGTCACAAAGCCTAGTTACTTTCATAAATCAGACTTTATCCACTTCCTTTGAACTATATAATGTAATTCTTAATTACATTTAAGTCAATAAGCATATGCATCACACACACACATAATTTTGATTGCTTTATCTTTTATTAATGGTTGTTTTGATCCTGGTTCATTTACAGTCTATGACTTTTGAGCTGCACCACAATAAGTAGTTAAATAGTAAAAGAAGAAACATTTCATTGAAAGCAATCTCATGGCAGTATATATTCTCTCTCATCATCCATATTAATGTCTGTGTTAACCTTCTTGATACAAAAACTGCCTGAAACCACCTCTGGTTCTATGACACAAAGTCTTTTGAAATTCTCAGAAGTTGTAGGAATATCAAATATGGAAATAACTGGAGCTACAGTCAACTTCTACAGTTATTTTCTGCATTCAGGATTCCACTATCTTCTAAAAATTTCAAATCTAACCAAATGCTTTGATACGTCATATTTACAATGTTATTTACAAAGTCTTTTATTTTAAAGTGTCTATATTTATTTTAAAATCTTACTTTACAATTATATGTTAGAACCATTGTTAAGTTATATTCCAAATGCCAAAGAGAAATTCTTGATCATTTTCAAAATTATAATCAGTGTCTTTCATTAGAAATATGGTAATGAAAGAGTTAATGTCACTTGAAAAGCAACAGATTACATAGCTAAAAATTAATCAGACAGCTACATATCACAGATAATTTCTATACATATATCATCAAATGCCATTAAATTTACTGTTTATATATTTTTTGTCATTCCAAACTCTCTAATTGTACATAGTTTGTAGAAAGTATGACAGATTTATGACTATCTTTTAGCTTTTTTGAACTTATTCTATGTGTTATATCTGTTCAGCTATTTCAGTAATTCCTGCTCAGAGTAAAGAATTACTTTTGTGTTATTGATTACTAATGTCCTCACTTCTCTAGAATGTTTTTTTTTTATCTGTGTGTAAATATCTTAGTATATCACACACACAGACATACATAAACACACACACACACACACATACTCATATGCACACACGCATACACATGCATATGTACACACATGCATGCACACACAGATACACACACAAACTGTTTGTGTATAATGTTAAAGTGATAGAAAGAGTTTAAGCACAACTAATTGGGGAAAGAATCAAATTAGATGAGAATCTATTTGGTTTTGTGCCAGAGAGGAGCACCACAGATGCCCTCTTCTTAGTGAGACAACTACAGGAGAAGTGTAAGCCACTATATCTAGCTTTCATAGATCTAGAGAAGGCCTTTGACATCTGGTTGTCCATAAAGAAACTAGGTATAGAAGAATGGCTTGTGAGAGGAGTGCAAGTCATGTATGGAGGAGCTGTTAGTAAGTTGAGAGAAAGTAATGAGTTTAGTGAAGAATTCAGTATGAAGATAAGTGTTAATCAAGGCTCAATCCTCAACTCACTCCTGTTTATTGTAGTTCTCCTGGTCATACCAAGGAGTTTAAGACAAGTTATTCTTGGGAACT
>OZ024745.1:32222421-32277421 GCA_964016885.1 Eledone cirrhosa | reverse complement strand
GATTCCTTAATGTTTACAAATTAGTTGTACTTATGATTAAAATAAAAATTCTGAGATAATGTTTTCCTGTAAAGATGAAAAATGACTGATTATTTCCCTCCTGAATAATCATTCTATGAAAAAGGAAACTTGTTGGTTGATTGCTTTCAAACCAAAAGTTGTGTGTGTGTGTGTGTGTGTGTGTGTGTGTGTGTGTGTGTGTGTGTGTGTGTGTGTGTGTGTGTGTGTGTGTGTGTGTGTGTGTGTGTGTGTGTGTGTGTGTGTGTGTGTGTGTGTGTGTGTGTGTGTGTGTGTGTGAAAATGGTATGGTATTTGTCTGAAAATGCTTCTGGTTATAAAAGCATTGCATTATGAATAGATGTACTTAATATAGCGTGACAGCAGATAGACTGAGGACTGATTATTAACCAATTTTTACAGACTACGTTACTGATAAGAAGGTTCTTCTTATTTGCTGATTGTTGATTTACATTGTGCTTTGTGTGTGTGTATGCGTATATATGTATATACACACACACATATATATATATATGTTGTGTATGTGCATATGTGAAAGAGTACATTTATAGATATATTTCTGTTGATATAGATATATTTCTAAATGTTAACCCCCTTCATTCCAGCCCTCCCCCACCACGTTATCCTCACCCTAACACCATAATAACACCTGCTTTTCAACCTCCAAACAATGACACTGTACAATGACCCTTTTCCAATGTCAATCTGGTGCAATTGGTGACACACACAGGTTTCATTACCCAACAAGCTGAAGAGCACAAGCTATCAAAGTATTGGTCTCTCTCCTATAGGTTTGTCATTGAACTTGTAGCAATGTAGACTGCTGTTCTTGGACCCTGGACCACTTCCCTTCTCACTACAATTTGGGCAGAGCTGGCTACTCCCTAGGAGTGAGGTCTGTGGGTTGGAATGGCTATTCCAATGTGTTTTACTTGCCATCCTCTGGGGTAACACTGACTCCATTCTGTCTGTGGGGTTGTCATGAGGCAGAGGCACCTTGTGTGACCTTCTCATCAGAGAATCCTACCCCACACCGTCCAGGCCCATGTAAATGCGGGAGCAATGTTTGAGCACATCTTTTGCATTTAAGACAATTAAGACAACACATTCAGTACACCATCAACAACACACAACTCTATATGAAATCTGATCTAGCAAACAATGACACACAGATGTGTGTGCGTGTGTATATGTGGCTCACTTCCCCCCCCCCCCGCTTAATTTATTTTATTTACATTTATTTTATCTTTAATGGATTTGGTTTAATTTGCACCCTTCTGGATAAGCTTCCCTCCACACACCCAGTTATATCACAAAACTATATTAAAGGAAAGCAGTTTGAAAATTGCTTTAGGTAAAAAAGTGAGGACTTCTGTGAGATAACTTTTGATCACTAAAGAGCAACTGCAATTGCATTTTGTAAAACGTTTTCTCATTAAAAAATAATAGACATCAGAAAAGTAATAGTTATCATTGTTCAAATATATATAAAAGCACCCGATCCACATTGTAAGGTGATTAGCATTACGCAAGGCATCATGCCATAGATATGATATGACCAAGACGGTGTCACCTGACCTGTCTGGCTTCATATTGTGACAGCCATGTAGGCATCGAGAATAGACATTAAATGATGATGATACACACACACACACACATATATATATGTATATATATATATATATCATGTTTAATTTAGAAATATATATATTTCTATATTAATATATATATATATCATGTTTAATATAGAAATGACTTCTACAGGCCTAGAACTGTTTCATTCAAAGTACCTTACAAACTGAGGTTACCCTCGATTGAACCCAGGACCCCCCCCCCCCCACACACACATATATATATAGCTTTTTTCAAATTTGGTGAAATCTGAATCTATGTTACTGGTGAAGTTGGAGGAAATGAAGAAATAGTATAGTGGATTTAGTTTAAAGAATAACTTACATTAATAACTTAGTTATCAATATACTATTTTTATAATTAACCTACTTATTTCCTTTGTTCATATTTCAGAAATCTGTCAATATTCTAAAATTAAAAAAATTGTTCAAAATTTAACAGTTCAGTTAATCGATAACAGTTCACCATATTTTCTACATATCAAATTCATCGCTGCCAACCAGTTCACATTTTTTCATCAGTTATAATTAAAAATTTCTCCTTCATTTACTGTTTTGTTTCCAACCTCCTTTGTTTCTACCATGTCTTTACCTTAAATATATCTTTTTGTAAATGTTACTAATAATAAAAGACCGATAATGTTAATTTTAACTACAATACATTACCAGTAATGTTGTTTTTTTTGTAATACCTATACATGCTGTTGAAAATGTATTTATTTCTCACCTTTGAAAAAATACTGTACAATTCCTTAATATATTAACAACGTACTTTATACATTATCTTATATTGAGTTCTTTTTTTATTGTAGCCTTTTCAAACACTCTTTTATGGACTTACATATATATATATATATATATATATATATATATCTCTATATATATATATATGTATGTATGTATGTATGTATGTATGTATGTATGTATGTATGTGTGAGTGTTTGTGCATATATGTATTTCTTTCTCTCTATACATATTCATATATGTGTGTGTGTGTGTGTGTGTGTGTGTGTGTGTGTGTGTGTGTGTGTGTGTTGGCATTACAGATAAGCTCTGGGTTTTTCTTTTCCTGCTATGTGTTTTTCAGAACATTTCCATTACAAGATTATCCATTAACCTAAGAAAGCACCTAAAATCTGTTTGTTCCAACCTCTTAATATATTGAGAGAAGCAGAGAGTCTGTAAATATCTTTCTTCTCAGGGCTGATTGGCTCCATTTCCTTGTTTAGCCCCCTCCCTCCCCCTCTCTTATTATACTACATGTTAGATGATAGGACAACAAGATTATTGTTAATTTTCAATCAGCTTAAAAGAATAGACATTTTCTCACCTTCTTCTTTTTCTTTTTCTTTTTCTTCTTCTTCATTATTATTATTGCTCCACCTCCTCTTCTTCTCCAACCCCTTTCATCCTCCTCCTCATCCCCTTCTTCATTATTGGTGGATTGGCAGTATCAGTAGAGGGTCGGATGCCATGCTTTGACGCACAGAGTTACGGCCCTTGCCATTCTGAGTTCAAATCCCGCTGAGGTTAACTTTGCCTTTCATCCTTACGGGGGTCGATAAAATAAAGTACCAGTAATACACTGGGTAATTGCTGGCCTTGTGCCAAAAGTAGAAACAATTATTATTATCATTATTTTTATTATCATTATTCTACCTCCACTTCTTCTTTTCTTTTCCCTCCTCTTCTTTTTCTATTTCTTCTTTGGTTTATTTCAACAGAACTCACAACAAAATGAAGGCAGTATATGTTTAAATATGTCAGTTGTTTATATATATATATATGTTTCTACTTTTGGCACAAGGCCAGCAATTACCCAGTGCATTACTGGTACTTTATTTTATCAACCCCGTAAGGATGAAAGGCAAAGGAACATAACTCTATGCGTCAAAGCATGGCGTCCGACCCGCCTATATATATATAATATGTATGTATATGCTTTAGTGTGTATGTGTGTGTATGAGTAAATGTTTATGTATATGTTTATGCAAGTAGAATATATTTCAGCACAGTCACAGTTGATAATACAAACACTGTCATGTTTGTATGTATGTAGTTGTATGTATGTATGTATGTATGTATGTATTTATGTACATACATATGTATGTGTGTGTGTATACATGCATTCACATACTCAAACATACATACACACACAGGTATTTATATTTATGCCACATATTGAACTCGTATTGAGTGCTATCTAACAAGTGCTGTATAATTGTTTAACTATTTAACTATGGTCAATCATATCACAATCACATGTTTCAAGTGTGTATATATATTTATGCTTCAGCTAAACGGGGGTATACAATGTAATCCAACAGGTTCGAAGTACACTCTGACAGTTTGAGGAGTACACAATTCTTTCTGTTGCCATGTTATTGTTACATCTTTGTTTCAGTTCAACAGTTCTACAGTGTGCTTCATTGGGTCGAAATAGTAATTTGTAATTTACTGTTCTTTGCTTAATTTACTATGCACATAAGGAAATAAAAAAGATACGACAATTTCCTATATATCTTCTCGATATATTTGTATTCTTTAAAGTTTTGTGGTTTCTATTTTATCTTAAACTCCATCTAATACAACAAAAGATGTGATGGCTTGGCAAATTTGGAAACTTTTAAAGGAATTATTTCAATATCTGTATCATGGCTGCATTTTCTTCATCATGTCAAGCGATCAATTATAAAATGACATTTTGCTTTTCATTTTTCAGCTTGATAATGTATAAAAGAATTAGTTTCCGTGGGAAGGGGTCATGAAAATGTTGAATACAGTGAAACCCCTGTTTATGAACACCTTCCATCATGAACAAATAGGTTCATGAACAATTTTTCCAAACATAAGACATTGAATGTAGTCTTGTGTAATGAACACACAATTGGTGACAAGCTAGGAGTATCGACTGGAAAGCATCACTTGCTGTGTAGTTAGTTACTATGGTGATATCTATGTCTTTCACACAAAGTCTCTCTCTCACTGTATTTCTCTCTTAACATTTCATATAGGAAAAATAGTTTTGGTTTACGAACATTTCATGTGATGAAGAGCCTTCAGAAATGAATTAAGTTTGTGAACCGAGGTTCCACTGTAGTTTACTTTTGACTTTTTATGATATAAGAAATATATTTCATTTTCTGATTTTCCAGAATTAACTTCTGTCAAATGCTGACTAGCACCACCATACCACCACCCTTCCTCCTACTAACACCACCAGCACTGCCATGAGTATAAGCTTAGATAACAACTTATTTTAACAGCACAAGGCAAGGTAATGTGGTTAAGTATATAAATTATTGGCTAACCAACTGATAGGTATTGGCGTAAAGTCCACTGTGGATTCTTAATTGTGTAACTTTGGATTATCCACTTCATTTTATGTAACATAATTCACATATCTGCCTGGAATATGTACTAGAAGATAGACTTGCTAGAGTTTTGTTGTTGTTTAACCTAGTCAAACCTGTTTGAACAAACCTATTATCAAAAGTATTCAAGCCATGACTATCTTGCCTTTTATTCAAACAACATATGGGAACTTCTTTTTCCATCTTTTAAGGGTTTTCATTCTATTTTATAGCAGCTATGTGCTTGAACACATCGTCCTTTATACTTATATATGTATATATATATATACAAATAAGAATATTAACAAAGAGAAGACAAGACAACGAACAAAACAAAACAAAAAACAATTTTTTAAAGGGAAACCCTAAAAAAGTATTTTTCTAAAATAAATATACAAACGAAAGACCGAACTCCATGGTCATCGGCCATTGAGATGGACTTGGGCAGTTTCGACCCCTATCAATGGTACTGCTGGTTCATCTGAGGTCACAGATTTCAGACTTAGGTCAGCAGAAAAAAAGAAAACATTTTCAATAATATGGCCAAGGAAAGAATTATAGGGGAGTGTTCTGTAATGTTTTCTATGTTTTCTATGGCCCTGCTTTCTTTCTTAGACAAATAAAAGTATGGAAGGGTCACATTTATGGTGAGTTCCAAAACTTTTATTAACTGAGACTATATCTGCACTTAATAGATAAAATATCCTTCGGGGAGGGATGGGGTCTTTAAAACCTAAAAATAACAAGCAACTGGACTAGACTATTGGATGTTGAATGTTTTGGCCATAAACACAAACCAGTATCAATGAAGTAAACCACTTAGCTGTTTGTCTTACTCCATATTGCACTAATGTTTATAAATTAGTTGTTTACTAATGATTAAAATAAAAATTCTGTGCTAATGTTTTCCTGTAAAGCTGAAAATGACTTTGATTATTTTACTCCTGAATATTCATCCTATGAAAAAAGAGACTTGTTGGTTGATTGCTTTTGAATCAAAAGTTCTGTTTAATCGAGAGAGAGAGAGAGTGGGTAGAGAGGTAGAGAGAATGTGTGTAAGAGATTGGTGAAAATGGTATGAAATTTGTTTGAAAATAACTCTGGTTTTAATGTACTTAATATAGCATGGCAGCAGGCGGACTGAGGGATTTAAATATGAACAAAGATAAGCTAACGGTCTAGCCTATTACATTATGATAGACTACTATGAATGAGAATTAGTGGAATATGATCAGGGATGAATCCATCAGGACATAACAGGAAAATAAGTATGTAAAAGTGGAAAGAATCTTCCAAAGAAAGATAGAAACTGAGAGAGAGATAATAATAATGAAATTATTCTGTACAGTGCTCAGATGCACTACAACTCATCAAAGGTGCATGTATAGTACATAGAATAATGTTCAAATGTCAAGAAAATGAACAGTGTACGAGTCATGAAATACATGTGTGCGTGTGTATGGAGGGGGGGGGGGCATCAGGTATAGTGTTGGTGAATCTCAGGAAGCATGGAGGTTTTAAAGGATGCAGTGTCTCAACAGCTAACAACTGATGTGGAGTAGAGGAAGAATTGATACTAGACTGGAATACTAGACTGATACTTTTTTTTTATCGACCTTGAATGGATGAAAGGCAAAATTGACTTTGGTGGGATCTGAACTCAAAACCTAAAGGGCCGTAACTCTATGCTGCAAAGCATGGTGTTTAATGTTCTACTGGTACTGCCAATCTACCACTATCCTTCATATATAAAGCCTACAAAAAAAGATTTTGGGAATGACAGACGCAGTTAATTTGAATAAAGTGATGTTTCTCTTCTCTTGATGTTCTAAGTATGTGTATATTCTGCTTAATGGTTACACAATGTCTAAGAACCACTTTATCCCTTGTTTCCTTCCTTTTTATAAAACTGTAAAATTAATTTGAGAAACATTTAGCTGATATTTCTAGCAGTCCAAACCTTCATGTAGAAACTCTTCCTTGTTGCTTTATAGTTATCATCATCATCATCACCGTTTAACATCTAAGATTTCAAACAGATTCTTTGACTAAAATGTTGATACACTAGCATTTTCTATTTATTTTCCACATTAACATGGGTTAGATGAATTGTCCCATTGTGAGACAAGCCAGATTAGATGACTGTGTCTTGCTCATATAGGACTAGTTTTAGCTTGGCTTCCATGGTTGGATGCCCTTCCTAACACCAACTACATTTACTGTGTGGATTGGGTACTTTTTATTTGATATTACTGGGCGGTGGATTGGCAGTATCGGTAGAGGGTCAGACGCCATGCTTTGACGCATAGAGTTACGGCCCTTGCCATTCTGAGTTCAAATTCCACCGAGGTTAACTTTGCCTTTCATCCTTATGGGGTCGATAAAATAAAGTACCAGTAATGCACTGGGTAATTGCTGGCCTTGTGCCAAAAGTAGAAACAATTATTAATATATGTAATGAGGGTGGCAAATTAGCATATATAAATGAATTGAAATGTTAAGTTTTATCTGTCTACTATCTGAGTTAAAATGTCACCAGTAATGTTTTAGTGCTGATTCATTGGACTTCTAGATTAAATTAATCTTGTATTTCGGTAAAAAGACAAACTACAATGATCAGAAAGAAAACCAAAATATTTGCTTTAATGATGAATATATAATAAATCACATATAGTCTTGTAGACTGTGTCATCAAGTCTCCAAAACATAAAAATCACTGGAAACACACTGATCAGAATTTCTACATAATAAAACAGACAAGATGAAACAAAATAACTCATATTTGATAAACAACAAATATAAAAATCAAACAGGATAATAATATGAAAATAAACTTCTTTGATAACATGAAAAGATGGATGTAATTATTTATAATGCATCAGATACAAAGGCATAATCTACATATAATAACCGTCTTAGTGTTTTTGTTCACTGTCGTGTCAAGAAGATAGTGTGGTGGAAGTAGGAGGCTACCAAATGACAAATAAAAGGAAAATGAGTGGAAGAACGAGATGTTTATAACATTGTCTTTACTGGTAAACAAGAAAAGAGTGTGAATGGGTTGAAGAGGTTAGCTTTATGATGCTTTAGCAGGACTTGTAGTCTCACTGCAAATATTTTAGAATAATGATATGTAAATCTTTGATGGTCAAATATTTCCATTATTTAAATACTGCCAAATTAAAAATATATTCAATGAGGATAATGCAAATGAAACATCAAAGAGTTCAATAGCACATGTAAATATGGTTAAAATATTGCTCAATAGATCACTAAATAACTGATGCCAAATTAATTAATAACTAACTTGCTTTGGAGAATGCATTACTAAAGATTTTAGTGTCACATTATTTTAAAAGTATTCATCTTTGTCAGTAATATATGGTTGCATTGAAATAAAGAAAGTATTTAATAAAATTAAAAAGTTGATATCCTTCCATAGTTGAAGTTGATGACAATAAATAGATAAAATCCATGTTCTCCTGGCTGACTCTCCAGTGAACTAGTTACAAAAATGTAATGAACAAACAAAGCTGACATTTTTTTTTATTGTAGAAGTCTCTATATGTTTATATATCATTGTAATCTACCATTTTCAATGAGTGACTCGCACTATCACCTCTATAAATTATTGGACTCAGCCGTTACACACAGTTGGAAGTGTAATATTTTATCATTAAATATAATGTGTGAAGCCTTTAGGTAATACATTTATCAATAATTTCCTCTGTGCTTTTAACAGCTGTGCCATTCTTTATAATAGAACTGTTGTCATTTTTGACATGGATACACTAATATACTTATAACTTGTTTCAATATTCATTTCTCTATCTTCTACATGTATGTGTTTTTTAATGTCTTGGAACTTTATACATTTGTAATAGCACCATTTTCAATATTATGCACTCTCTATTAAACAAACAATTGATTCATTTTGAGCTGCATCTTTGATACCATTATCTATTTGCATGAGTTTATGTGGTTGTCATTGTCTTTTAATTAATGTTAGAACAGTAGGAAATAATATATATATGTAGATATATTGTTTTACTGTGGTGGTTATTGTGTGTAGATGTTGTATTGGTGTTGCATACAGAGTCGTTCTTTGTATTTGGTAGACTATTGTATTTGCATTGTGGGTGTAGGACTATGTTGTTGGTTGTTTGTTATTTTATTAGCTAGTGCAGAAGGCTGTAAATATTGGTTTCTTATATAGGCACAAGGCCAGTGATTTGGGGGGAGGGGAAAATCAATTAAATCGACCCCAGTGCGTGACTGGTACTTTATTTTATCAACTCCGTGAGGATGAAAGGCAAAGTTAACCTCGGCGGGATTTGAACTCAGATCATAAAGGGCCGTAACTCTTTGCTGCAAAGCATGGCGTCTGATTCTCTACCGATACTGCCAATCCACCGCCCGGCAGAAGGCTGTAAATATTGGTGTCTACTTATGTGGTAGCAATCAGTATATTTATTCTTATGTATACACTAGTCTACAGAAAAGATTAGGGCATTATGGTTGGTGTATTAGTAAAGTGCTAAGTGGAGGTGTATGCCTCCTTTCTAGTATGTTGGGGTGGCTTTTACTTAAGTGTTGTTCAAATTGTTGGGTATGTATTTATTATGCCATGTGTAAACGCATATGTTATAACTGGTATGGGTTATAGGTTTTGGATGTATAAAGGTTTGTTGTGTATGTGAGTGTGTAATAGTAACACAGTTTCTTATGCTCCAGGGTCATGGATGAGCTTGTGGTTGAGGTATATTTTGTATATCCTGCATCTACATGTTGTGACAATTTTTTTTTTTAAGAGTTGTTCTTTGGCAAACAATATATTTATGGTCTCTTCAGAGCATAGGTTGTGTAGATGGCATATTCTCTGTACAAGCCTTAACCTTGTTTCTGGGCTGGGTTACACAAGCTGTATTGATGTTTGTATAATTTAGTTCTGAATTCACTGGCTGTGAGTCTTATGAATGCCTTGTTAGAGTGGTCGGTGGTAACATTACACAAGTACAGAGTATTAAGTTGATTAATAATGGATGGTCATACTAGTCTTAACTAGCAACATCATATCAATATATATATATATATGTATATATGTGTGTGTATGTGTGTGTATGTATTAAGGATGCACCAAAGAAGAAACTGGTAAATTACAGATTATCAATGAATCAGCCTTGCCTTATTGGCCACCAATTATCTATAATGTAATTAAGTAGTGTAATATGAAAAGGCTTGATATAATATAACATAATTAATCAGAACTATGAAGAGAACATGACAAAATGTGGCTGGTTTTAACATATGCTACCTTCTATGCCGTTATATGAAATATTTAACTCTATGTATATATTGAGGGCTCATTCTGTAGTGATTCCAATCCCACACTCAGCAGTAATACAGAGACCCGCCTTGCCTATGTACAAAGCGAAATCTACAGTCTGTAGGCACCTCTTCACCAAATATAAACCCACCCCACTACCCCTACTCCATCCTCCCACTCCCACCAACACCACCCTTTCTCTGTAAAATTATGTTGGTACCACAACATCCAGTCCAAACTAATGAGAAAATGAGATCGAGATTGTGTAGGTGTCATGACAAAAAACACACACAGTCCACGCTGTAATGTGGCCATGTAGGTAACACAGTAAAAAGTTCCCAGTCCACACTGTAAATCTGGTTAGTGTTAGGAAGGGCATCCAGCCGTAGAAAACCTGCCAGATAGTCCTATACGAGCGAGACACGGTTACCTGACCAATCTTGCCTCTAGTGGGACAACGCCCATCTAACCCATGCTAGCATGGAAGATAGATGTTAAACGATGATGATGATGATGATATGTATATGATCATCTGTTGTGATCTGATTATACGTAACTTGTCCCACGGACTGGGTGTTCTAAACCCTTGGATATTTTATATCAAGTTTTACTACAATACATGCACACACACACATACACACACACATATATATATATATATATATATATATATATATACATATATGCAAAAGTTCTATTTAAAGTTGTTGGGATGCAACAAGTAAATATTTTTATAACTGATATAAAGCACTCGACAAGTATTTGGAGTAGATATACGATATTAATAAATGGAAACTATATTTATAAAACCATATTTATTTCATTATACATATTTCAGGGATACCATATTAAATTATGGTATGCCTTCATCAGACAAAATACAATATATGACAGTTTTACAAATAGCTTTGACGTACCCTTTTAAAATACAACCATTACTTTTGGAGGCTGTCTGGATAGCCTCCAAAAGTAATGGTTGTATTTTAAAAGGGTACGTCAAAGCTATTTGTAAAACTGTCATATATTGTATTTTGTCTGATGAAGGCATACCATAATTTAATATGGTATCCCTGAAATATGTATAATGAAATAAATATGGTTTTATAAATATAGTTTCCATTTATTAATATCGTATATATATATATATATATATATATATATATATATATATTTCTATATTTTCATTTATATATATATATGACAGTTGAAAATTGCAAACTTGACTGTCACCACACATTATGAACCTGAAGATTGCGAAAGCATGAAAGTACTTGTTCAATTAACACTTAACATTTAATATTCTATCATACTATTTCATTCTAATACCATTATACATTTTAAAGGATTGTAAATAAAACGAGTAAATCAGACAAAGTTGGAATTCCTTTTATTAATATAATCTTCTAAACACAATCATACACACTCGTGTATATTTATCTATCTATCTATCTATCTATCTACACACACACACACACACACACACACACACACACACACACACACACACACACACACACACACACACACACACACACACACATATGCACACACACACACACACACGTGTGTGTGTTTATATGTGTTGGCAGTATATTTTGTTAGCTTCATTTCTGAAACACATGAAGAAATAAGATTATCAATTTCCTTTTATTTCCCCTGATAAATAATGATACATTTCTATGTTTAGTGGTTGATCCCTATATAAGCTCTAAAGTGGCCCACGTCATTGTGTAGAGGGTCAAATAATCAGAGCTGTATAAATATATCACTATATATCGCTTACAACATATATATATATATATATAAATAGAGGAAAAGGTATGACCCCGACGGCAGAGCTCAAGCTGTTTTGACGGCTATATATATTTATATATATATATATGCATACCCATGCTGGTGCTTTTTATATATTTATTTTATTTTATTACTTACAGAATCAAAGAAATATGTATTGAAAATACAAGATTAAACTTGTATTAAATTTGTCAATAGGGAAATCTGATGAACATATGAATTGAAATACATCAGCCACAAGGACATGATATACATATTTGCATGTGTACACATGCATGAAATAATTTTATTAATATCCATCCATATAACTATCTATACAAATGTATCTATCTATCTATCTATTTATATTATTATATTGCCAATATATATATATATATATATATATATACACACACACACACCTGTATATACACACACATATATATATATATATATATATATATATATATATGTAAGTATATAAGCCGTTAATATGCATAAGGAAAGTATATACTTTCAAACGTTCAATCATCTGACAGGAAGGTATACGATGCTGACGATAGCTGATAAGCTTGAAACTAGTTCATCATTCCTTTGTCAGTGTTGAACAAAAGGGCAATGATGGTTGCTAAACACTGTACGGCTTAATTCGGGATGTTTGTTTACAAACAAACTGAACATTATAATAAATGTTCGGTAAACCCATACGTACATATATATATGTGTGCATGTATGTATATATATACATACTACTGTACGTCTGTATACATATATGTATGTACATATACATACTTATATTTAAGTAACAGCCGTACTAAGAGTGAGAAATGAAATTTCGTTTCATTTTTTCCATTTTTATATATATATATAAAAATAATAAACCAATCTCACAATGCTTCATATTAACTATACTAATATATCTCTATATATATTGTTTAATGTCTATTCTTATACAGAAACTGTGTAATTTGACAGCTGCAGCTTGGATAAGTCCATCTCCCTCATACTCATATTTAGATCAGGTTAAGTGTTGGGAATGTGGATGATGTCTGAGGGAGGGATTATGGTGGATGCCTTAGTTCTAATATAGACATTTAGTTCATGATTGGCTTTGTTTTTATGAATGTATTATTTATGACTTTGGAATTCGATTGTCTTATTCATTTAATTTCTCATTCTATTTTCTGATGAAGGACTAACATCTGAGACATTAAGACGTTTACTACTATATTAAGCATGTAACTGATATATATCTTCATTGAACTTCATCATCTGTTGTGTTTTTTCCATTAACTTTTCACATACATATATATTAACTTTTCACATACATATATATATATATGTATATGGAGGCACATGGCTTAGTGGTTAGAGCATTGGCCTTGCAATCGAAAAATTGTGAGTTCAATTCTCAGACCGGGTGATGTGTTGTTTTCTTGAGTAAGACACTTTATTTCACATTGCTCCAGTTTACTCAGCTGTAGAAATGAGATGATAGGGACTGGGGGTCCATATCATTCCACTGCAAAGTGGTCGTGGAGGTGCCACAGCAAAAATGCACCCAGCGCTCACTATAAATGAGGTTGGAGTTAGGAAGGGCATCCAGCTGTAGAAATCAAGCCAGAATCAGTTCCCGTCCCACCCTTGCAAGCAGGGAAAAAGCGGACATAAAATGAAATGATGATGATAATGTATATATTAGAATATGAGCTTAAAATATCGTTGTACTTTCAAATATTAACTGAATGAGCACTCAATAAGAGTAAATACTGAATACATATAAAAATGAGAAAATTCATCACTAGAACAGCCGTTAAAACAGCTAAATGCTGTCAAAGATAGCGATGGGCACTTCAGAAGACAGAGTCTAGTGGCCAACAGAGAGACAATCCACAAGGTGGGTGACAAGCAGATGAAATATAGAAATAATTGAAAGAGGAGTAGGACAAGGAGAAGTGTGTTGGTGCATAGAAGTGACTGGAAGAAGGAAATAAAGAAAGGCAATGTACAAGACAAGTTTATACACATTCATCTTTACCCTCATCAGCTCTCAAACCAGCAAAATGGTTTCGCATGTTTTAATTGAGAGTACCATTTTAAAATGCTGGATCATGCAACAGAAAGACAAATCCTTCTGCTGATATCATGTGTGTGTGATAAAACATACAGCACAGATAGAAAGATGAAAGAAAACGAATAAAATAATGGGATAGTGGACCTCAAGATGTGGTGTCTATCATAGCAATGATTAGCTTCCTATTTAGGACAAAGTTAAAACAATGTCCCTAGAGTGTTAATTGTATTTTCTATTTTCTGAGTAAAAAGGTGGCAGTGACTTTGAAGTTTTACTTTCGTTGTTTCATTTGTCAACCAGATTAATATAACAATTGAAAGGATAACATTTCTACTTTTTAGAAAGTGAAAAAATGTTTATAGATAATTGTTAAATAAAGCTAGTCGGACATTATATAATGTTATATATAACTATATAGACATTATATACTGTTATATATAACTATATAGACATTATATACTGTTATATATAACTAGATAGACATTATTTACTGTCATATATAACTAGATAGACATTATATACTGTTATATATAGACAGACATTATATAATGTTGTATATAGATAGATATTATATAGTGTTATATATAACTAGATAGACATTATTTACTGTCATATATAACTAGATAGACATTATATACTGTTATATATAGACAGACATTATATAATGTTGTATATAGATAGATATTATATAGTGTTATATATAACTAGATAGACATTATATAATGTTAGATATAACTGATAGATGGTGAATTGCCAGTATCGGTTGAGGGTCGGATATGCTTTCCATCTTAGTTACATCCCTTTACGATCTGAGTTCAAATCCCGCCGAGGTTAACTTTGCCTTTCATCCTTACGGGGTCAATAAAATAAAGTACCAGTAATGCACTGGTTTATTGCTGGCCTAGTGCCAAATGTAGAAACAATTATATAATGTTATATATAACTAGATAGACATTGTATACTGTTATATATAACTAGATAGACATTGTATACTGTTATATATAACTAGATAGACATTATATAATGTTATATATAGCTAGATAGACATTATATACTGTTAAATATAACTAGACAGACATTATATAATGGTATATACAATTAGATAGACATTATATACTGTTATATATAACTAGATAGACATTATATAATGTTATATATAGCTAGATAGACATTATATACTGTTATATATAACTAGATAGACATTATATACTGTTATATATAACTAGATAGACATTATATACTGTTATATATAACTAGATAGACATTATATACTGTTATATATAGCTAGACATACATTATATAATGTTATATATAGCTAGATAGACATTATATAATGTTATATATAGCTAGATAGACATTATATACTGTTATATATAACTAGATAGACATTATATAATGGTATATACAACTAGATAGACATTATATACTGTTATATATAACTAGATAGACATTATATACTGTTATATATAACTAGATAGGCATATATACTGTTATATATAGCTAGATAGACATTATATAATGTTATATATAACTAGATAAACATTATATAATGTTATATACAACTAGATAGACATTATATAATGTTATATACAACTAGATAGACATTATATAATGTTATATATAGCTAGATAACATTATATACTGTTATATATAACTAGATAGACATTATATACTGTTATATATAACTAGATAGACATTATATACTGTTATATATAACTAGATAGACATTATGTAATGTTATATATAACTAGATAGACATTATGTAATGTTATATATAGCCAGATAGAGATTATATAATGTTATATATAGCTAGATATGCATTATATAATGTTATATATAGCTAGATAACATTATATACTGTTATATATAACTAGATAGACATTATGTAATGTTATATATAACTAGATAGACATTATGTAATGTTATATATAGCCAGATAGAGATTATATAATGTTATATATAGCCAGATAGACATTATATAATGTTATATATAGCTAGATAACATTATATACTGTTATATATAACTAGATAGACATTATATACTGTTATATATAACTAGATAGACATTATATACTGTTATATATAACTAGATAGACATTATGTAATGTTATATATAACTAGATAGACATTATGTAATGTTATATATACCTAGATAGACATTATATACTGTTATATATAACTAGATAGACATTATATAATGTTATATGTAGCTAGATAGACAAATACATGCTTCTACAAGTTAACAACAATATTTAGAAGTAAACAGATGAAAATGACATTAGTTTGCTTTTCATCCTTATTATTATTATTGGCATCCTATGGTCTTGAAAGTCCATGGATCTGCACCCAGAGAATTTTGTGTCTGCTGCTGACAGTAATGCAGCATCTATTGTGGCTGTATAGGCCCACATAGGAGTGGTAGTCTTGTATGCAGTGATTGCATTTGAAGATGCTTTCCTTTGGTGCTACTGCATTGTCCTTTCTTCAAGTGCACTTATCTTTGGGGGCAAGTTTCAGTTTCTTTTCCCTTCACTCCATCCCCTTGTGTAATACTTGTCTTCAGACAGGGCAATCATTAGCAGCCTCTTTGTATCTCTGCATACCCAGATCTAGTTACTTCATATCTATTTTGCAGACATCTTTGAAACAAAGGTGAGGTCATCCTCTTCTATCCTTATGGGGTTGATAATGCTCTGGGGTTGGTTTAATCGACTTTTCCCTTCCCCCAAAATTATTGGCTTTGGGCTTAGATTAGAAATTATTATTACTATTATCATTATTGTGGATTGTCAGTATTGGTAGAGGGTCGGACACCATGCTTTGCAGCCTAGAGTTACGGCCCTTTATGATCTGAGTTCAAATCCCGTCGAGGTTAACTTTGCCTTACCGGGTCAATACGAGGTTAACTTTGCCCTTACGGGGTCGATAAAATAAAGTACCAGTCACGCACTGGGGTCGATTTAATCGACTTTCCCCTCCCCAAAAATTGCTGGCCTTGTGCTTATATAAGAAATCATTATTATTATTATTCCTTCTTTTGCAGGTTTTATACAATCACTTGCCGGGCTGTAACCTGGAGCAAGAGAAGGTAAGTGACTGAATAGTTGCTTTCAGCTACCTACATACGGTGTGCCATAAAAGCACATGTTTTACATATAATTGACATGTTGAAGTATAGAGGTATATAAAGTATAAATTATAATTAGGTGTTGAAGGCCTGCTTTTATGGTATGTCGCATTAATTTGCAGAAAGGTGAAGATAGGTTCTTAATTAGTTCATTTTTTAACGATCGTTTCAGAGGGTTGAGTAATTATGATAAATCACTGTATTGACTAATAGATCCATCTCACAAGACAGTGAGATGGATCTCGGATATTGACACTAGGTAGTCTATTAGTCAACATATCGATTTATCTTATTCTATCAATCCTCTATTATACAGAGCGATTGCCGGTCCAGCAAAAACAGAAGTGACATAGTCACTTCTTTAAAACCGATAGCGTACGGTCTTCTAAATGTTTTTAATTAAACATACGGTATATTGCTAAATATGCTATACATATATATGTGTGTGTGTGTGTGTTATGTGTACCACTTCTATGATGTATTTGTTTATAAGGCTCGCCCTCCATGGCAAACTGTAATCTTTATCCTAGTAATTATCAATGTTATTTATTGGCTTGTAATTTTTATAACTCAGGAGACAGTTTCTGTAGCTGCTCTTAGGATGATGCTAATGATGATCATAATGATTTGTATATTTAATTCATTTACTTAGTATGTGACTCTTTTAATGCTGTGCTAGTTAATACTTCCGATGGGATTGTTAATATGTCTATATAATTCACACAACCTTTGCTACAATTACATATGTAGTTCTACAATTAATTCATTCTGAGCTTCAAGCTATACCACTTCATTTACCATCTGCTACAATATAACTCTAATGGAAGATTGAAATTCATGATGCAAACTTCCAACAGTTGTTAGCTTGTAAAATTAATTAGTTATATGTTGTTTAGTTGAGTACCTAAGAGTAAATTGAAACACATGGTGAATGAAAACTTTAAAAAGTACTATTTGGATAACCATTGACTCTGTTGAGTTTCTCTGTCCTTTCCTGGGTCTTGTATTTCATCCCGCAGGGTGTCCAAATATCATCCTCCTCACCAAATAACATTGGTGGGGTTGATGGTTTAGTCGCCGACAACCCGGCCATGAGACAGGTTGTACTGGGTTACATGTTACCAGTAGCACTCGAGAGCGACCTGACATACATACATATGTATATATACATATGTATATACATATATGTCTATATGTATATATATGTGTATTATATATTATATAAATATTTATATATATATATAAATACACAGGCAACACGGTAAAAACCTCCCAGCCCCACACTGTAAATGTGGTTGGTGTTAGGAAGGGCATCCAGCTGTAGAAAACCCGCCAGACAGTCCTATGCGAGCAAGACAACCACTCTTGCCTCAAGTGGGAAAACCCCCGTCCAAACCCATGCAAGCGTGGAACAGGGACGTTAAACGACGATGATGACACACACACACACACACACACATATATATGAAAAAGGTAAACAGAAATAAAATAAATGTCACAGTACATGGAAGAAATATATTAGTTTAACGCTTGAAATAGCAGGAAGAGAGTCTAAACGTTAAATATCTATATGTTATGTATACCACTTCTATGCTATATTTTTTTATAAGGTTCTCTCTCTGGGGCAAATACTAATCCAGTCTATCAAATTAACTTATATGAAGGTCATGTAATCTTTTTCTCTTCTGTGAAATACAAGTGAAGTTTGATACTATACTCAGGAATTGAAACAAAATTTCACATTTAGATTGCTAAGGAATCCACTTCCTCTTTTATGCTACTTTAACTATATATATGCAAGAAATATTTATTGTATCTATAGGTGAGCTTTATAAAGTTGTATTGAGTTTTTGGCAGACAAATTCAATGAAATGGCTTTGATTCTTTGTCAGAATGACTTCCTTTCATTTGAACATTATTAACATATTTTAGAAGGTCATGACTATTCTTAATATCCCATTTCCCTTCATTGAAATTCCTACAGCTTCATGTCTATGTAAGAAACACATTAATATGGTCAGGTTTTGTCTACTTTTTTTTCATCAGTTCCACCAGCATATTTACTTGTGTTCATTGTAGGAATTCTGAATATATGAAAATTTAACTTATTCATAGCAAGACTTAAATTTTGAATGGCAAATTAGGAATATGTTGTTCGGTTATATAACAGAGAAATATTATGCTGTCATCTTATCTGATACATTTATTATTTTTAGGGAGTTTTCTTTTGTCAATTTTGTCCTTTATTTATGCATTATACAGATGCTCTAGTGATTAAAGCTAGAAACATGGAACTCATGCATTTAAAATGATGGAAAATTTTGTTTGGTGATGGTGGTGGATTGGCTTCCTAATGTCCATCAGGGATAGTTGCCAAGATGCTGAAAGCATCATGAATGGTGGGTCACACATTAACTACTCATATTGTAAACCAAGTAATATAGAATGGTGTATTATCCAATGACTGGTGTAGCAGCATCATCATCAACCGCTACAAGGGCAAAAGAGATGCACTAGACTGAAGAAGCTATAGAGGCATCAACTTGATGGACCAGGTCATGAAGGTAATGAAGGTCACAGAAAGAGTTATAGCACAGATGATTAAGGACTGAGTTAACCTAGATGAGATGGAGTTTAGATTTATGCCAGGTAAAATTCCCACTGAATCCCTCTTCATTGTGAGGCAACTTCAGGAGAAGTACCTAGCTAAAAGTAATCCCCTCTATTTGGTAACTGTTGACCTGGAGAAATCATTTGACAGAGACCCCATTCAATACTTACATATATATGTATATTTATAAACACAGAGACACAGTACACGGATACATACCCCTCAGTCACTCATTTCTGTTCCCTGCCGCTGCTGCCTGTATGAATGTGTGTGCGCATGTATGCTTATATGCATGTATGTATGTATGTAATTATGTATGTATGTATCAGTTCTGTGTGAGCAAAACATGGTCATCCGACTTGGTTTGTCTCACAATGAGACAGCTCGTCTAACTCATGGACATTAAACAATGATGATGTTGATGATATATCAGGGAAAACAGATGTTAAATGATGATTATATATATATATACACATATATATATATATACATATAATAACCATCATCTATCATGTTTTCCCTGATATATATGTTAGAAGATTAAGGATTTCAATACAAATTTTGGACATTACAAATGTAAACTTAATAAATTGGACATGAAAAACTTTTGAAAAGATGTTTTAAGTACAAAAATTATTTTTTTGAGGTTGGAACATTTCTTTCATCGTGTACTATACACATAACATGTGTATATATATAATAAATAAATACACATTTGGTGCTTTTTGCAAATCTTTATTAGATTTCCTGCATGTGTGTATATATATATATATATATATATACACACATACATACACATATACATATATATATATAAATACACATATGCATATATATATACACACACACACACACACATATATATACACACACACATATATATATGTACATACATACATATACATACATACAGAATTTGCATCACCAGTCTGGAACCCCTATCTTGCTGAGAACATTGACTGCCTGGAAACTGTTCAGAGACGTGCAACCAAGCGAATACCCTCCATCAGGCATCTACCATAGTCTGAACGCCTTGCTTCCCTGGGCATGGATACATTGAAACTCCAACATCTGGCAACTGACTTAGTAAACACCCACAAAATCATTAACCATCTTGCCAACAACAACCCTGAGCACCTTTTTGATTTCCATGTGTCTAACACAAGTGGGCATCCAACAAAGTCAGAAAACAGCACAGCTCCCATGACTTTTGGAAACATTTTTTCACACTCAGAGTTGCTGAAGCATGGAACAAACTCTCAGCATCAGTTATTAGCTGTTGAGACACTGCATCCTTTAAAACCTCCATGCTTCCTGAAATTCGCCAACACTTCACCTGATATCCCCCTCCATACACACGCACACATGTATATCATGACTCATACACAGTTCACTCACTTTCCTAATATTTGTACATTATTCTATGTACTATACAGACACCTTTGATGAGTTGTAGTGCACCTGAGCACTGTACACAATAATTTCAATATTATTATTATTATATACATATATATATATATATACATACATACATATATATACATCATCATCATCCTAATCGTCATCATCATCATCATTTTACGTCTGCTTTTCCCTGCTTGCAAGGGTGGGACGGGTCTTATTCAGCAAAGCATCTCTCCACTTGTCACGGTCCTTCGTCATCACCACCGTGAGCTTCAGCGATCTGAGGTCTGTTCTCACCACCTCCGCCCATGTTTTTAGTGGTCTACCTCTACCACGTCTTCCTTCAACTGGCATTTCCTGGCACTTCTTCACCTATCGGTCATCCTCCATGAGCATCACATGTCCATACCACCGCAGTCTCCTCTCTCGCACTCTACATTCTATCCCTCTCAGACACAGTTTCTCTCTCAACACATTTATGCTGGGTCGTTCACGCACACTGACATTGCACATCCAATGGAGCATGCTTGCCTCATTTCTCTCCAGCCGTCGCATATCCTCTGCAGTTGCTGCCCATGTCTCACTATCACGCTCCTCACACAGGCATCATATAACCGGCCTTTCGTACGCAGAAAGACACCCTTCTTCGTCAACAGAGGAAACAGCTCCCTAAACTTCTTCCAGCCCGCCCTTATTCTAGATACTATGGCCTCGGAACACCCTCCTCCCATGCTAATCTGATCTCTTAGGTACCGGAAGCTATCCACGACTTCTATAGCATCCGCCTGCATTTGAAAAATGTGTCTATCAATGCGACTTCTACTGTCTAATTTCCCTGTACATTTACTGCATACGTATTTCTCCCTACCTGTTAGTTTGCCTGCTATCCCGCTACATCTCTTGTGTACCCAGGATCTGCTTTGTGTGTATTTTATCGAATTTATGCCAGTTCCTTTTCTGCATATCGAACATGGCCATTTCCCTGACGGAATCAGAGTTTTGTCCTCTTTTCTACTCATCAACACTTTTGTCTTAGCTAGATTCACTCTCAGTCCTCTTGCTTCCAACTGCTGTTTCCATAGCCAGAATTTATTCTCTAGCTCCTCTACTGATTCTGCTATAAGAACCAGATCATCAGCATAGAGAAGTTCCCATGGACAGCCAGTCTTAAACTCCTCTGTTATGGCTTGGAGGACTATAATGAACAAGAGCGGGCTGAGGACCGAACCTTGATGTACTCCTACTTGTATCTGGAATTCCTCACTAAACTCCATTCCTACTCTGACTTTACTGACAGTACCTCTGTACAAAGTTTGCACTGTCCTCACAAGCCATTCCTCAACACCTAGTTTCCTTAGGGACCACCAAATGACAGATTGGGGTACCCTATCAAAGGCCTTCTCTAGGTCAACAAAAGCTAAGTATAGTAGCTTATTTTTCTCTAAGAACCTATCTTGTAATTGTCTCACCAAGAAGAGGGCATCTTTTTTATACTCTTCCCAGGCACAAAACCAAACTGCATCTCATCTAGTTTGACCCTTTCTCTAATTAGTTGTGCTAATATCCTTTCTGCCATTTTCATAACCTGATCCATAAGTTTTATACCCCTATAATTGCTCTTCTCCAGAGCATCCCCTTTACCTTTGTAGCAATTTATGAGAATACTGCTGCACCAGTCTTTGGGTATGACACCACCATATATAGCCTGATTGATGATGCGTGCAACCAGTTTAGTGCCTACGTCCCCTGATGCCTTCAGCATCTCAGCAACTATCCCCAATGGTCCAGCAGCCTTACCATTTTTCATTTCCTTAATCACCTCTTGGACCCTATATTCGTCAATCTCAATAACTGGTCCCTCTGTTGGGTCTACTGAGGGTAATTTCTCTCTCTCCTATTCGTTCTCCACATTCATCAGTCTCTCATAATGACATTTCCAGGCCTCCTTTTTCTGATCATTCGTTACATACATACATACATATATATACATATATATATATATATATATATGCATATATATACATACATATATATACATATATATATATACATATATATATATATATCTTACGTCCATATTAAATTTTTATTCTGATGAGCGATTTCAGACGTCTCTGTTGAGCTCGTATGTCTTCGTGAAACCTTTGGTAAATGGAATAATTGTCTTATGTTGTTTATTACATAATTAAATAGCTCTGTAGCATACATAGAGCACTCTCCTTTCCTTTACCCTTCCTACGGAAATACTTCATATATATTTATATATATATATATACATATGTACTTTGCAAGCATGGAAAAATAGATGTTAAACAATGATGATGATGATGTACACGTGTGCATGTGTTTGTGTATGATAATTTCAACTGAATGAAAGAGCACTCGTCATTTCTATTTAAAATAAATTATATCAATATACTCTACTCTGGCATTAATCCAGAAACATCTACAACCTCTTTAGAAAATTAGAATTACTTATAAATCTGTGACAAAATGGAGGCCATTTCCATTTTTATATCTTTTATTTATTAGAGATGGTGGAGTTTTATTGTTTTCTTTTTAACTGTTGCTATTTATTCTTTTTTCTTTTAAATATGTTCTGCTTTGCTTTACAGTATAGATATATATATATACACACACACAACATATATATATACAAATGAATATATGATAGGGATAAACACTGATACAAGTATACATGTGTTCGCATTGCAAATGATCAAGTTAGCTAGATTGAAAAATACTAATTAAAATAATACGGTTTGCCTGTCTTGATTTAAAATAATAAATCAATAAAAACAAACCTATATTGGCAATAGCTGTGATACCTGGACAAATTTAAATTTTAAATTTCAAATTTGTTTTGCAACAATTAAGTGGAAGTTCCTATTTCTGTGCTCTTCTGCAGGTATCCAGAAATTGGTAAGTTTCACTTCAAAATACTTAAGAAGACTGAGAGAAATGTGTTTTTTAACGCACATGTGTCACAGTGTCTAGCGCGTCCTATACTCGTGCCGCTAAAAATAGCAGCCGGTTTTATGGGACTAAAAATTTCTTTGAGCTATTTAATTGTAAAAGACTATTTGAGTTTATAACTCTGTATATAATATATATATATATATACATACATACACACAACATATATATATATATATATATAGTAATAATAATTATTAAAATAAGCAAAGAATCGCTGTTTTCACTCTTAACATTTCAGAAGATCCCGTTAGGGGTGAAAGCAGCGATTCTTTGCTTAAACTTTAATCTGTTATTTTAATAAATATATATATATATATACATATATATATGATGATGATGATATATATATGTGTGTGTCATCAACGTTTTTAAGTTTGCCATTCCATGCCTGCATGTGTTGGGTAGGTTGTTATAGATTAAGTCTGTACTTAATCCGAGCTACAGCTCTCCAAGTAAGCCTGGAAGATCACATCTCACTTATGTTCACGTCTCTTGATATCAATGATACATATATATACATGATATGGTGTAACTTGAGGGAAATTTGGTTCTGATTTCTAACAGTTTGAGCAACCACTTAGAAGCTTCAGTGGCTCAGTTGCTTCCTTTACCCTTGTCTCCTGGAATAGTACCTCTTCCTCCTCCTCCTCTTACTCAATATATTTTATTGATCTGAGAGGCTAAAATTGTAAGCTAACTCCAACTTGATTAGAACTTAAATGACTGACTTACCAAAAATAGTTACCATAAATATCACCAAGTAAGGTAGGTGACCTCATTCTTAAGTGGGAGCTGTAGGGAGTTGATGATGATGATGATGATGATGACAATGATAACAATGATTAGAACTGATTGTTGTACAAGCAAACAATTATAATGGAAGGGCTGATTCAGATGGTGGGAGTGTTAATGATCAAAAGAAAATTCCGATGAAATGTTTAAATAAGAGTGAGGCAAAAAAAAAAAATATATATATATATATATATATATATATATATATATATATATCATCATCATCATCTTCGTTTAACGTCCATCTTCCACGCTAGCATGGGTTAGACGGGAGTTGTCCCACTTGCGGCAAGGTAGGTCGGGTGACCGTGTCTCGCTCATATAGAACTATCTGGCAGGTTTTCTACGGCTGGATGCCCTTCCTAACACCAACCACATTTACAGTGTGGAACTGGATATAACATTAAAAAAAAAAGACATAAGAGTAAAAGAAAAGTTTAAAAAGAAGTTAAAATATTATAAAAATAAAATGAAGGTTGGTTGTAGTGGTGGTGTGAAATGAAACCTCAACTACATAATAGAAATTCCATAAAGAAACGAGATTAGTGAGGCTAGTAATTTCCCCAATATACTAAGATCAAAGAAGGAAAGACAAAATTGGAGAGAGAGAATTTTTTCTGTGATACTGCTTTTATCCTTAATAATTGTTTCTACTTTTGGCACCAGGCCAGCAATTAACCAGTACATTACTGGTACTTTATTTTATCGACCTCGTAAGGATGAAAGGCAAAGTTAACCTCGGCAGGATTTGAACTCAGTCCGTAAAGGGACGTAACTATATGCTGGAAAGCATGGTGCCCAACTCTCTATCGATACTGCCAACCTTAATAATACAGACTAATTAATTATGATAACATACTAGGAAGGTATAAGATGGTTAAGAGATTAGGTATAAGGTTCATGATATAATTTGTTTCTTGGCTCAATGTTCAGTTAACATTACCAAACCATGTGAATGAACTGATGAAGGACTTGATTAAATTAGGTTGGATTGAGTCAGTTGTGTTATGAGTTAAGCTAAGTTGGAAGACATAATTTAAAAGTAAGGTAATTATCAAAATTCTGGATACAAAGAAAATTAAGATTATATTTTATTTACTACTATATTAAATCTTTCATTACTATATTTCTAATAGATGACACTGTCTATGATTTTCAAATAATAATAAAATTATTATTATTATTATTATTTAGAGAGAAAGAGAGAGAGAGAGAGGGAGAGAGGGCGACTCAGATAAAAAGAGTTGTTAATTTGAAACATAAATTGAGCTAAAAATACTTTGATTCATAAGCGACATCAGATAAATTCAATAAAAAAAACAGTGGGAATATCACATTAGTTTCTGTGTTGTTAATCTGGATTTCTACCTGACTTCCGGCTAATTTCTGTTGTCATTGTATATGTTTATGGCAACCATGATAGATATACAAGATGTTCCTATTTATTACAGCAGTATATGAATAGAAGCAGTATAATATACATACATATATACATACATACATACACACACGCATATATATATATATATATATATATATATATATATATATATATATATATATATATATCATCATCATCATCATCATCATCAACGTTTAACGTCCGTGTTCCACGCTTGCATGGGTTTGGACGGGGGTTTTCCCACTTGAGGCAAGAGTGATTGTCTTGCTCGCATAGGACTGTCTGGCAGGTTTTCTACAGTTGGATGACCTTCCTAACACCAACCACATTTACAGTGTGGGTCTGGGAGGTTTTTACCGTGTTGCCTACACGGCCACATTACAGCGTGGACTGTGTGTTTTTTGTCGTGATACCTACACGATCTCATTTGTTTCAGCCTGGATTGTGTGGCACCAACATAACTTTACATAGAAGGGGGCGGTGTGGATGGGGTGGGGGTGGTGGGACGGGGGTGTATTTTGTTAGAGATGCCTACTGACTGTAGTAGGTTTTACTTTGTATTTAGGTAAGGCGGGTCTTCTCTATTACTGAGTACCGCCAAAGGTTTCGGTCCAGTGACATTGTCTTGGTGAGGTGTAAGTGTGTGAGGTCGGAGTTTATCACCTCGTCCCAGGTTTTTCTTGGTCTGCCTATTCCGTGGCTACCGTCTATCTTTATTGCCCTGCATCGTCCTTCATGCGCATCACGTGACCATACCAACGTAGCCTTCTCTCTAGTAAACAACATCTGATCCCTCTTATTTCTAATTTTTTCCTTAGTTCGTTTATGCTTTGTCGTTCACGTATATTACTATTACACATCCAGCGGAGCATGCAAGCTTCGTTTCTCTCTAGTCTGCGTATATCCTCTGCACACAATGCCCAGGTCTCACTGCCATGCAACATTGCTGTTCGTATGCAGGCATCGTACAGCCTGCCTTTCATTTTTAGGGAGAACCCTTTAGCGGCTAATAGTGGTATAAGCTCTCTGAACTTTTTCCACCCAGTTCTGACTCTAGCTACTGTACTTTCAGAGCACCCTCCCCCACTGCTGATTTTGTCACCCAGGTAACGGAAGCTGTCCACTATTTCTATAGAACCCTCTGCGCAGTTGAAAGAGCTAGTATTTTGTGGGCACTTGCTGCTACTTATTGCCCCTGAACACCGGCCACATGTAAAATCTATGTTCTTAGTTAGCTTACCTGTGATCCCACTACATCTTTTATGCACCCAAACTTTGCATTTGGGACACAAAATGGAACTTCTACCTACGCCTTTCCTACACTCTGCGCATGGCCACTTCCCGGAGGGGACCGCCGCCTTATTTTCTTTCTTACAAACTAGAACTTTAGTCTTAGCCAGGTTAATTTTAAGGCCTTTTGATTCTAGGCCGTGCTTCCATGTTTGGAATTTCTTCTCTAGCTCGGCCATTGATTCAGCTATGAGCGTTAGATCATCTGCGTATAGGAGTTCCCATGGGCAGCCGGTCTTGAACTCCACTGTTATAGCCTGGAGGGCAATAATAAATAGTAGGGGGCTAAGAACAGAGCCCTGATGAACACCAACTTTTACACTAAACTCTTCACTATATTCGTTGTTAATTCTAACCTTGCTGACTGTTTCTTTATACATGGCTTGTATAGCTCTCACAAGCCATTCATCAACACCTAGTTTTCTAAGAGCCCACCAGATAATGGAACGGGGGACTCTGTCGAAGGCCTTCTCCAAGTCGACGAAAGCTAAGTATAGGGGTTTACTTTTAGCTAGGTACTTCTCCTGTAGTTGTCGTACAATGAAAAGAGCGTCTGTGGTACTTTTTCCTGACACAAACCCGAACTGCATTTCATCTAGATCAATTCGCTCTCTGATTAGTTGCGCTATTACTTTTTCCGTGACCTTCATGACCTGGTCGATTAATTTAATGCCTCTATAGTTACTCCTATCTAGGGCATCTCCTTTACCCTTATAACAGTTAACAATAATGCTGCTATGCCAGTCCTTCGGAACAACCCCATTCTGTATGACTTGGTTGACTATCCGGGTGACCATGGTGTGTCCCACCGTACCAGATGCCTTCAGCATCTCGGCAACTATTTCTGAAGGCCCAGCCGCCTTGCCTGTCTTCATATCTTTGATTGCCTTACTTATTATACTACCCTCGACTAACACTGCTGGTCCCTCTATTGGGTCGATGTGGGGGAGACTGTCTTTCTCCCATTTATTCTCCTCATTTAGTAGCCTTTCATAGTGACACTTCCAAGCTACCTTCATATCGGCGTCGGTGATGGCAAGTACGCCATCGTCGTTAAGTACACACTTCTCCCCGACAATATCACTGTTTTCCTTGACACATTGCCTAGCAATCCTGAACACCTCACGTTTTTGGTCCTCACGTTGTAGAACATGCTTGAACTTTCTTTCATATATACAAAATAATTGTTTCTACGTTTGGCACAAGGCCAGCAATTACCCAGTGCATTACTGGTACTTTATTTTATCGACCCCGTAAGGATGAAAGGTAAAGTTAACCTCGGCGGGATTTGAACTCAGAATGGCAAGGACCGTAACTCTATACGTCAAAGCATGGCGTCTGACCTTCTATCGATACTGCCAAGAGTAACGAACAAGGTGTCAAAATATCATTATTATGTTTATTCACGAGTGACACGCATTCCATGATTGATCAGCTCAAGGTACAATGAGTATCTATTGTGCCCAACTCTGGAATTGATAGCTCATCAGATATATATAAATATTATATATATTGGGGCTGTGCCTTCTCTATTAGCTAGTGACAGATACCAACTGGGCATATCTTCTTTCGCTCCCTGATTTGTCTGTCTGTTCGTCTGTTATGTTTTGTTATCATCATACGGTCATCATACCAGCAGAAATGTTTATTTGCTTAATGGTTTACGAACAGGCATAAAAAACTGTAGTATTCACATTACTCATGTGAAACTGCAAGTCAAATAAGAGCTGATGAGGTTTAGATGTATCTGTGATTTTGTATTGTCTTGTAAAGTTTGCAGCCTGAATCTCCACTCTTATTGTAACATTAGTCTCCATTAGTTTTCCAACACTCTCCGCTCTTAATCATCCATACTTTTCACCTACTTTTTTCACCCACCTCACAACATTCTGTCTCCATAGTTACCACTAGCCACTTCTAAACACAAAAGCTTATAGAAGCAGGAACACACAAATACACTCAAATGCTTGCACAATCCAGGTGTGCAGCCCATAAAGATAACATGGTGTAAAACAGGAACAAGAAGACACATATATACACACACAGACACAATGCATATGCAGTTCAGAAGCTTAGCTCATAAAGACAAGATGGGGCAAAAGCAGAGACACAACATAGCAAAAGTAGTCACTGAAGAGGTCACAGAATGTGTGACAAAAAGAGCTTTGACAATTAACAACTAAACAACCATCTTGTTATTAAACTGGTACATGTGTTTTTATTAGCAGCATGACCCTCCCAAAGTATAACAATATATTTATATAAGCAAGTTTAAGGGAGTTGTATTTAATTTATTTCTGAGGAGTTATTCTTGTTAGTCGAATGAAACGGACATAAATCAATTAAATACTTTAATTAAAATCCCTGTTAATCTTTGTTCTTTATATATATATATAAATACTGTTTAATATTTATAAACACACAGTAATATATATTTATGTGTGTGCAAGTAGCACACAGTACACTCTGTAAAGTGGTTGATGTTTGGAAGAGCATCCAGCCATAGAAAACCTGCCAATCATATTGTCTAAAGAATTCTTCAGCTGTGTCAAAGACATGACAACCTCCCCTAGTGTTGGTGTCATAATAAAATGCACCTAGTGCACTCCATAGAGTGCATAAATGTATGTAAGCAAGATGTGGGGCCCTCAGGCCATCTGAAAACAAACTGAATTGGTCTGTGATGACTCATCCAATCTTTGTTAGCATGGAATATGGACTTTAAATGATGATAGTAATTGTATCCCCCCCCCCCCCCCCCCCCCCCTCCTCCTTCTCTTCCTCCTCCTCATCATCATTTTACATCTGCCTTACTATGCTTGCTTTAGTTGGATGTGTCCTTTTCAACAGCTTCCCTCCAGTCTTAACATTTCTTTACCATCTCATTTATATATAATGCTTACAAGTGTTTCAAAGAATTCTCTATCTGCCTATCGGGTTTTAAATTTCAACTCTGAAGTGATAACTGAGTCAAGGATATGACAACTTCCTTGGTAATGTTGGTTTACCTGAAAAACACACCCAGTACATACTGTAAAGTGGTTGCTGATAGGAATAACATCCAGCCATAGAAAGCTTGTCAAAAAAGGGTTGGAAGGACACTCCAGTTGTATCAAAGACATGACAATTTTTCCTGTGCTGGTGTCACAATAAAATGCACTTGGTAGAACGTGGAACCATATGTAAGGGAGATGCAAACCCACAGCCTGTCTGGTAGGTCAGTATCCCTACTGTAGTACAGACCCATTCAACCCTTGAAAGTGGACATTGATTGATGATATATACACACATATACATACATATATATATATGTATACAATCCTTATCGAACCCTCTTCAGATTTTGGTCTTCGTAATTATTATTACTATATATATATATATATATATATATATATATATATATATATAATAAAACAAGGATGAGTGGTTACTACTTCATTACGTTTATTGGTTGGTGACGCATGTTTCGCTATTGATCAGCTCAAAGTTTGATCTGTATCGATCTAGCCCGACTCTGTAATCAATGACTTGTCGGACCTCTGTGGAAGTAATGACAGAATGAACCTAAAGTAACTCGTGTTACTTTCTCTGTATGTATATATATATATATATATATGTACTTAGTGAGAGATAGTGTGTATTTAGTTAATCTAAGCTAAGTTATAATTCTTTATTAACTCAGAGCTATAAACAGGCTATCATGACTCAACATACGTACATGCACATAAACATGCACACATCTAATAATCATAAGATATGGCTTTCTTTGACTGGCTTCTATACTAATGTAGTAAAACTCACTGGGATTGAATCAGTGCCAATTTACACATACACACACACACACACACACACACACATACACACACATATATATATATATATATATATATATATATATATATATATATATATATATATATATATATGAGAGAGAGAGTAGTTAGGGAGAGAGGGAGGGAGATTTTATCTATATATGCCTGCATTTTCCAAAGGAAAACAATATTGCTGTAATAATATTGGTTGCATTAGTTCTGTGTGTGATTGAAGAGGGGAGGTGGAGGAAGAGTGGGAGGTGAAGGTGTAGAAAGAAGGGAGGTGGAGGAAGAGTGAAAGGTGAAGGTGAAGGAAGAGTGGGAGTTGGAGAAAGAGCGAGAGGTGAAGGTGGAGAAAGAGTGGGAGGTGGAGAAAGAGTGAGAGGTAAAGGTGGAGAAAGAAGGAAGGTGAAGGAAGAGATGGAGAAAGAAGGGAGGGGAGGAAGAGTGGGAGGTGGAAGAAGGGGGTGGGGGTAGGGTAAGAAGGGAGGTTAAGGAAGGGCTGGAGCATTTCAACAACACTATAGCTACTGCTTCTACTGCCTAAAACAACTGCTGTTGATACTGCAGTTGACACCACCACCACCATTACTACTACTACTACTACTACTACTGTTGCTGTTACTTTTACTGCTGCTACCACTGCAAAAATAACAACTACTGCAATAACTACCACCACCACTGCCACCACCACTGCCGCCACCACCATCACCACCACCATCATCACCACTGTCACACCCACCACCACTGTCACATCCACCACCACCACCATCATCACCACTGCCGCCACAACCATCACCACCACCACCATCACCACTGTCACATCCACCATCACCACCATCAACACCACCATCGCCACCACTACCACAACCACCACCATCACCACCAACACCGCCACCACCACCACTACCACCACCATCATAACCACCACCATCACCTCCACCACCACTATCACCACCATCATCAGCTCCACCAACACCACCACCACTACCACCCCCACCCCCACCCCCCACTACCATCACCATCATCAGCACCACCAATACCACCACCACCACTACCACCACCAACACCACATCAACAAAAGTCATGTAACTGTAAAGTAATATAAAAAAGAACAAAAAACAAAAAAATAAAAAAAAGAAAGTGATAAAAACTCATAATAAAGTCTGCAGCTGGCTGTATACATTTTTAGAAATCAGTGAAGTGTGTATATTATGTATAGTGTATAGTAAGGGGGAGAAGGAGGGAGGTATATATATATATATATATATATATATATATATATATATATATATATATTGGTTGGTGGCAGCTGAAGATATTGTCTTCATGTTGTACTTTAACTCTAAGTACATCATCATAATCATCATAATCACCAAAATTATTATCGTAATCATCATCATATTCATCATCATCATCATCTTCATAATGTTCGTCATCATTGTTTTTATCATTATCATCATTACCTTGTAATCATTAATCATTCTACATATTAGTAAAAGACGAGATGTTTATAGCTGAAATGTCTTTGATCAGGGTTGACCTCGGGTTAAACAGCAAGAACCATTTATTAAAGAAACTAAAAAATGGTTGCTGTTTATCTTGAATGTCTGTTGGTTGATGTGCATAAAGAATATTGAGACAAGGGAAGAGATCCAGAGAGTTGAAGTTCTGATGAGAAAAGATTGGATAATGTATTTAATATAGGTGTGGAATAGTATAGAATGGACTCAGCCCACCTTTGAAACCAATGAGGAAGTGGATTTGTCTCATCCATCATCAAATTCTCTCTCTCTCTCTCTGAACTATATATGTAGTTCTGAGTAAATACCCCCTTGTTTGATACATTTGGCTCCTTGAAAACATTTAGAATATTCCAAACATTTTGTCCATGTGCTATCCAGTTATATAAAGTGACTATAGCTTTAGATCAATAGGAAAAATATTCCTTTTTCTCCCAATTTCAGAATCCTGTCATAGTTGGTTCTTCCTGCCAATGATTTCTTAAGCCAAATATATTCTTTCAGACACTAAGATTGACATGTAGTTGATACAAATGATTATGGTCTAACAAGGTATTTATAATTTGGTTCTACCTACATTTACATATAAACATGCATACATCATATTAATCTATTTTCTCTCTACTTAATATTGGATTGAATATGTATGCTAAGTTTTTCTATATCATTATTTTATATTAATTTTATGTAGGATAAATAAAATTTGGAATGTTTTATTATACACAGTTTTTCTTGTTATTTGATAAATCATATTTTTGCTGTTTTAATTGTTTCTCTACAAAAGTAGCAAAACATTATGTAGGCTTACATAAAAGTTGTACACAGTTTACAAGTTTGGTTGGCTAGTGGTCATAACGTCTGTGAATCTTTGCCACTTGGATATTCTTTTAGGGTGGAGCGTTCAAATTAGAATGTTTATATTCACCAAATCAGCTGCCCCATCCATATATGTATAAAAGCAGCAGCTGCAACTTTCTCAGGTATACTTTCATAAGTATTGATTCAGCATTTATGCTGAACAATAGCTACACCATTTCCAGATATGTATGTGAACACTGTTTCAGTTATACTGTACCAGATATATATGTAAATAGTAGCTGCACTGTCCTCACTGTATGCTAACAGTAATTTCACTACTCTAGATATGTGGGGAAGCAAAAGATAGTGTAGATATTACAATATTGAAATTTGACTATTACATTTTGATTATTACATTTGATTATTACAATTTGATTATTACATTGACAAAGTGTTCATATCATCTTCTCCCCACACCATTCAAACTTATTGAAACTCATGAACTTCACTACATATTTGTTGTCAATACAAACCACCTCTAGTTTTCCCAGATTGTACTTGTTTACATTATTACATTTCCAAGTATATTATTCATAGGATAGTTTTGGAGACAGGAAGGCCCCATTTTTAGGAAAATTCTTAAAATAATTTGTCATCCAGCCAAATGGTAGGAAGGACTCTTCAGTTATGTCAACCTCATTAGTGCTGGTGCCATTATAAAATGCTCTCAGCAGAGTTCAGAAATATATGGCAGTGAGATGTGGGGCCTCAGCCCATCTGAACATTTGGTAGAGTGTAGGAATGTATGCAAGAAAGATACAGTCACGACCATCACTCTTGCCCATCTGAGAGGTCAGTAGCTCTGCTTGAGTACTCACCTAGTCTGTGATGACCCGTCCAAGTCTTACGAGCAGGGAGAACAGATGTTAAATGAGGATTATAGTATCTTTGGATGTTTCTTTTTTTTACGACCAAACACTTTTGTTGGAAGAAAGAAGTTAGTAAAGTCTGTTCTGTGGCAAAGCAGAAGTATGTTTTATGAGGCTCTCTTTCCATATAAGATGGTATTTGTGGGAGTCATTACTAAATCTCTGATTTACAGTGTAATTTCTGTGAACAAACTGACAACATATGTGATGCAGTTAGCATTAGAAATAATAGAATTTGCAAGAAACTGAGCTTCAAGCCCCATAAACCATAGGTAGGATTATGAGTCTAAACCGGATGGACCTTCAAAGAAGCTACTAGCTGGGTGGTGCCACGTCTGCAAATGAAGATGCAGCCAGCATTTCATAAATTGCAAAAGATATGTAAAATATAGTGACTTGAAGAGTTGCTATGCAAGCAAAATAAACTTTGCAGATGAAAACAGAAAGATTATGAATTCCTGAACATTGAGTCACCAGTGAAACACTGATGATTCATGAGTAATCAAAAGAGGAGTTTCATAACTAAAACAAAATGATAAATATTTAAACATATTTAAATTATTTAATAGGCTTCTTAAAAGATTTAATCAACCATACTAGATGTAGCAGTTAATTGCCAGGCATATAATTCAATGAAAGTTGATGCATGTAATGCAAGTTGAAACAAGCTCATATTTTCCCAGTAGAAAAATATACAGATGCTAATTCACAACCAAGGAAAAATATATACACTTCAACAGATGCCATCAAATGATGATGAGTTCATGAATTCCTTTAAAAGTTAATGAAGAATTTAAACAAAAGAATACTTCAAATGATATACAAAACACTGTATAGCAGTATTTATATGGACAATTTTATATTTACAATCTGTATGTATGTGACATCATGTATATGTGTGTGGGACACAGCTGGGCCTGTGAATATGTAAAAAGACTACATTGGTACTGACATGAGATGTGCATGGGTAATGACCACTTGGTAAATAAGTACCAGGAAATCCCAGTGGAACAAAGTCATGGTAGAGGTAGACCAAGGAAGACCTGGGCAGAGATGGTGAAAGCTGATCTCAAGTCACTGAAACTCACAGAGGAAGTAGCATGACATGTGGAGTGATGCTGTGCTGAAAAGGACCTGTCCAACCCATGCAAGCATAGAAAAATGTTTGTAAAAATGATGATGATGGTGATGATGATAATAAGAGTAACATTTTCAGTATATACATTCCGATACATGTGTGGGAGAAATTCTCACTGCAAGCTAGTGGCAAAACTAAGGAAGAAAATATAAATGACAGACTGAAAATGTCAAAAGGAATGACAGACACCTCTTTATGAGAATTTATAGAAAGGATATTTCACCAAAAGCAAAGACAAAGATGCATCTAGTCAAAACGTCTCTATTTATAATTGTTCTTAATTTTTTTGGTGACACCCCATGCACATTTGATTGGTTGAAATTAGTTCATACTAAAAACTGTTGTAACCCCCCCCCCCCCCAAAAAAAAATATTGATTGTATTTTTCAATGTGATTTTACTGACATCACAATTCACTCATAGAAACAAATGAACATAAAAGTTTAGGGTTCAAACCTGTTGAGCATTCTTGTCTTAGGCTCAAAAGACCAAATGTTCAAAATAGGAATATTATCATAAAAATAATACACTCTGTAAAATGGTCAGTGTTAAGATGGGCATCCAGCCATAAAAACCATGCCAGAATGGAATGTTTGAACAAGACATGGCCATCTGATCTGTCCCAGAATGTGATAACCTGTCTAACTGATGCGAGCATAAAAAATAAATGTAAACTAAGGTGATTGTACTGTTGAAACAACAAGAATGCACCCAGTCTATCCAGTTAGATGATCATTTTGGTGCCATAATAAAGAGCACCAAATCCACACTGTAATGTGGTTGGTGTTAGGAAAGGCATTGAGCCCCAAAAACCAAGCTAGAAACAGTTCTGTATGAGCAAGATGTGGTCATCTGATCTGAAGATAAAAGCAGACTTTTCTCAATTGTACCTTTCAAAGATGATGTCACAGGACTGAGATCCCTGGTGTTATGCAGTAATATAATATTATGGGCACAGGCTGAAGCTGAAGCATATATATAGTATGCACCACTATCACCTTCACCACACCCCACTCTTCCATATGCCTCCCATGAGGATAGGCTGAAGGATACATCTAGCAAAGCCCCCAGCCCACACTGTAAAGAGGTTGTGATGGGGACACAACAAAATGTGCCCAACCCACACTGTAAAGTGGTTATGATGCTGACGCTACAAAAAGCATCCAGCCTACACTGTAAAGTGGTCATGTAATAATCACGACAAAAGCACTCACTGTAAATGTGTGGAGGGCATCCAGCTGTAGAAACCAAACCAAAATCAGTTGTGTATGAGCAAGACATGGTCACCTGACCTGGCATTTCTCACAACAGGACAACTCGTCTAACCCATGCTAGCATGGAAAAATGGATATTAAATGGTGATGATAATATGATGTCAGAACATCCATGGGTAAAAAAAGACTTTCTTCCTTTGCATTGATTTTCATTACCCATGACAGAAATATCGATTTAGATAAAGTTGTAGACATAATTGCTTCTGTGTATCTCAGACAAATGATTCTTTGAAAATTAGGTAAATAAATAATAAGATGTTTAAAAAAAGTTTATTTATATTCAATTATTCATGATGATCCTTTTCAGTCTATTTTAAAGTGTTTGTGTCTAAATTAAAACTTTCCATCGTAATTTTATGGAATAATTTTATTGTCATGTTCTTAACACCAAATTAATGAAATGGTTATTATATTAAAACATTTCAAATTCTTGACTTTTTTTTTTCAAGATTTATTTTAATATATTTAATAAGAAATATGGCCATGAAAGAGTTAAACTAAATAACAGCCCATTATATATTCACAGAAAAACCCAGTCAAAACATATGATAGAAAATTTTCTAAAACATCAAGTATAGGAATAAATAACTCAACTTTTATAGTACTATAATGAGACTAACACAGACACTATAAAAATTAAGTACTTAACAGTATGTCAAATACTCTATATGGTCATTCAATATGCTAGAAATAGTAGCCAAACATCAATACTAATGTACCATAGCCAATTGTGAAGAGAGTATCAAGCATTCAGAATCAAATTACTATGACCTCTGCCTCCTGGAAACAAAGCACTACCTCCTTTGCTACCACCAAGCCCAACTAATTCTAACCAGCTGCCACATGCCGAAATTCCTTCTCATGAACTTTTAAAGAGGAACACTCCTTCTCTACATTCTGCTGCTACATAGAATACAGTGAGCAGTGAACGATGTATGATCAATTGGCATTTGATGCTCTAATGACACCATGTGTCATTTAAGATTTTGAAACTGTTGTTTGTGATTACTTTTTTTTCCCAAGTGTTGAATAAGTACGATCCCCACCCAGACAAGACAGGCTGCATATAATAACCTTTAAATATCTTTCTTGCCACACACAAACACACATTAGATTCCACTGTGGAAATTTCACACATTTCTTTCAGAAACATGTATCTGGCAATCAAGTTATTCTTTGACAAAAACACACACACACACACGCACACGCACACACACACACGTACACACGTACACGTTTTTTTTACACATCTAAGTGTACGTGAGTGTGCATATATATGAATATGTGTGTATGTATTTTTAATTAACTACAGTACTGAGCTAGCATGTTTGAGGGCAAGTGGTAAATAAATTTACATGTGGACATTTAATAAATATATATTTAGTCTTGCTGTGCAAACAAATAGAGCCTGTAGTTAAACCAGAGGACCATCTCTATATAACATGTGTGTATATATATACACACACACATATATATATATACATATATATATATATATATACATACACATATCTAAACACATAAATATATTATTATTATCAGTGTTATTATTATTATTATTTCTTCTTTATTTGGCTTATTGTTGTTACTCTGCTGATATTTGTATTGTTAGATATCAAATTGTTTCCTGCAGTCATTGGTATCTTAACACTTTTTCCTTGGTACCTGCTGTGCCAAGTAAACAAGCTTTCTGTTAAGATATTCACCTCTATATCCAATATCTTCAACCTACCTCTCCAACTGCTAGTCATTGTCCCTAAGGCTCATCTTACAATTACAATGATAACAACTTTGCAGCAATTCTAGTTTCTCTGTATTTAGTATTTCGGGTCTTTTCACTTTTCTATTTTCTCCTTTTCTTTGTCTATCAATATATAAGGGTCAGCTTAAAAATGTTCATAGACTGACCAAGATACTCTCATGGAATGACTAAATGTGGTTTATTTTTCAACATATTCTCTAGAAAGAAACAATGCAATTATTAATAAGAATAGTTGAAATTAATGTATGCAAGATTTCACAGCCCTATGAACTTTTCAGACCACCTTTGTAATATCAAATGGGCAAGTTACATCCATTAGTCAACAGACACTTTCCTCTTTGTTGGGTATAACATGTCTTCTAATACTTTTACACGGTTATTTTCAAGGACACTTTCTGGTTTGTGGTTATACCACTTCTCCACATGTTCAAATTCAAACTTTAAGATTGTTGTAACTTTATTATGTCTCCAGTTCTTATAATGTTTTTGAACAAGAATCCTATATTTAGAGACCATATGTACTACCATTTCTTCTCTTTCACCACATATTCTACATGAAACTGGATGTCTTCTTTATCTATATTCATTTTGATATATCTCATTCTGATTGCCTGGTCCTGCACAGCTAAGATTAAGTCTTCTGTCCCTCTCTTCAGTTTCTTTCTATGTTTCTCCTGGTGATAACAGAAATTCAGGACTGTTTGTCTGTGAGAGGTCCTGTGTGTTTAGAATTTGACCTTTCATAGCTGAAACTGTAAAAGAACTGGAGAAGTTCCAATATATTGTTATAAGTGGGGAGGGAAGTTTCGTAGGTAACAGTTGAAGTGCAGCAAGAGAAAGGAGCAAGGATGACTGAACCATATGGGGGTGGGGGTAGAAAAGGGTGATGCTGTCCAGTAATAGAAAGTACCAGGGGGAAAATGATGGCAGGGATAGGTAGATAGATGGATGGGGTGGAAGGAGAGGTACATTGACAATAAGAATATTCGATGCACCCCACTTGCTTAAAGTCACCACCCCTTAGCAAGCAATATATAGTTGCATCTCTCTCATTTTTTTACACTCTCATTACCAACAATATCTTCCCAGCTTGACCAATGATATACTGAGCTCTCTAGTTTTGTAATGAAGTAATGATGGTGCCATGATAAAATTCACCGGTCCAACTTCCAACTTCGTAAAGTTGTATGCTGATACCATGATAAAACAACATCCAGTTCATCTTGTAATGTGCCTAGCTGGTGCCCCAACAAAAAGCTCCCAGTCCACCTTGTAAAGTGGCTATGCTGGAGTCAATAAAATGCTCCCAGCATATGCTGTAAAATGGCTTGTGTTAAAGAAGGGCTTCCAACCATAGAAACCAATACTCAAACAGAGCATACACGCAAGGCATGGTCACCTGAACAGTCTAACCTCAGTACATAACAATCTGTCTAACCCATGCAAACATAGAGAATACATTTTAAATGGTGATAATGGGGTTTTTAGAGATGGGGGTCTATTCAGGTCAGATGCTACACTTAGCTATATATATATTTGTACATCTCAATCCTTCGTTTTCTAGTTTCTAATTTCTCTGCTTTAAAGCCTAAAATGTGTACTTTGCCAGTTTGAAAACAGAGAAGACACCCATCCTCCACAAAAAAAGCAACAAAGAGAAAGATGTTATCAACAAGCTGTAAATCAGATGTACTGTAGCTCTCTTGTAAATCATCTTGGATATTTAACTCAAAGCAAGCCATAAAAATTGTAGAAAGGAAACTGAGGTAAAAGGGATTCCAAAAGCTTAACGGTAACATCTGCTAGTAACTGAAGAATAAACACAATGCATCATTTCATAACAGAAATGTTTCCCCTCTCCTCTCCTTCCTGATCAACTGAAAACAGAAATAGCTTGAGTAATTTCTGTTTTCCTACTTTACTAATGCTTTCTGTAATCTGTTGTCTGTATCCAAGTGTTTATGCGTGTGTTATTATGTCTCGTTATGTATAGGTATGTCTGTACGGGTGTGTTGTGAAGAGTAGAAGAAATATTATGTGGAAGCTAAGAATTTATCACTTTTAGGATATTTTGAAGAAAGACCTGCTTAGTCTTATCTCATATCTGTCATTATTTTTCTAAAGCTTTAATGGACCCCATTGCAATTTCTTTTCTAGTAAGATATATCTCTCTGTGTGTTTCTCTTTCTTACACTGTTTTTTTTTTTAAATTTAGAAATTTTCTTTCTTTCTTTCTTACTTTTTCTTTCTTTCTCTCTTTGTCTCTCTTCATCATATTTCTGTACATATAGTTATTGCCAGGAGATTCTGCAGTGTATTGGAGCTCCCATAATTTTTCAAGATTTTAAGTGACTGAAGAATATTTTCTTCACATGATACATTACCATTGTATTGTAATATTCCTTCCTCCCACGACCACCACCACCAACAACAACAAAAACTCACCATTTATTCTAGCTTTTCATATTGTAGAGATATTTTGGTCTGTGGGTCTTTTTATTACTAATTGAGAATTAAGTCTTCACCTTGATCTTGCGTACATGCACATACAGACACATCCACACAAACATCTCTTAAAACATTTATAGCACAACTTATATATTTCTATTATACATAAACATTATTGTATGTGTCTCCATATGAGGGTTGGCTGAAAAGTTCATAGGCTGTAAAGTTTCTAGGCTGACTAAGACACTCTCATAGAATGTCCAAATGAGGTTTATTTTTCAATATAGTCCCTGGAAATAAACAATGTAGTTAATAAGAAGAGTTGAAATTAATGTATACAAAATTTCACAGCTCTAGCATCACTCCTTCTTAGTCAACCTATGAACTTTTCAGTCAACCTCTACAATGAATCCCAGCTCTATTAGTGTTACTGATAATTAATTCCAGCCAAGTCAAACATGGACGATATGCAAATGAACATCACCAGCAGATATCTTATATGCAAAACGTATATAAGCTGTAGTTTATTCTTGTCTCAGTAGTGTAGTGTCTGGCATTCTCTCATGGCTACTGAGATAACTGTGATGTGATCACAGCTTAAAACATATGTAGCAAGACTTATATATGTTTATTATACATAAACATGGATTAGAGGCATTGGTAGAGCATCGGACAACATGCTTTGCAGCATAGCGTTACTGCCCTTTATATTCTGAGTTCAAATTCCGCCAAGGTTAACTTTGCCTTTCAGCTTTATAGGACAATAAAGTAAAGTACCAGTAATGCACTGGTGTCGATTTAATTACCCCCCCCCCCCCCCCTCCCTAAAAAATTGTTAGCCTTGTGCCTAAATCAGAAATCATTATACATAAACGTATCATAAGTGTTTTCATATACACCTCTATTATGAATCACACTGTGTTAGTGCTACTGCTAATATAGCATGTTCTAATAATCAAGTCCAATGTTTTGTTTGAGAAGCTGCTTCTTAGTGATTTCTGATTATTTTCTCCAAGTTTATTAGATTTTTTTTAAAGCTTGTTAATGATTGCAAGCTGTCAAAATGTTCTTACTGGTTATCTAGTGCTGCTGAAGTCTACAGTGATACTTCTATGTCACACATATAAGAGGCAGCCTTGACATGGTTACTTGACAAACTTGCTAGAAATAGCAGGCAGATCTCCAACATATTGAACCCTGGAGTCTTAAAAAAAAAATTGGGCATGTAGTATTTGATGTGATCCTAAGTTCTCTGTACATAAGAAAAAGTTAAGTTTGTCATGCTTAAGAATAAGAGTTGATCTGGGGTTAAACAACAACAGCAGTAACCATGACATAGTATGTACAACCTGCCACAAATCACAGTCAAACATCTTCCAAATTACATACCCTGCTCTCTTAAATGACTAAAGTTTGTCTCAAGATTGGAGGCTCATTAAGCCAGTGTTTATCCCAGTTTCTGAGGCATGAAGTGACTGAGAGTAAAAGACTCTCCCCTGGACAGAATGCCAGTCTATCACAGAGCTAAACTTCTGGCTATTTCTGGTACTCATTTTCAACTGAGTATACTGGAACAACGTGGAATGAAGTGTTTTGCTCAAGAACACAACACACAACCTAGTCCAGGAATCAAACCAATGACATTTTGATTGTAGTTCACAATCAAAATGTTGGGTATCATTCCTGGACTAGGTTGCTTTCAAAGGTATTTTAATAGCTAAACTGTCTTTGCTAAGAACTATTGTAGTACTGGTGTCAGAATATAAATAGTTGTTGTGGATCAACCCTGGTTGAACAGGCCTATGATCAAAGGTATTTCAGGCACGACCCTTCCATCATTTGAAAAACTGCCTTAATCAATGTATTCTTTCCTTATTTAAGATAGTTGAATTATCTGAAGGAGATTTAGCTGCAATTTCTATCAGATCAAATGACCTTGTAGAACAGGGCAATCATTTCTGAGCAGTGGGTCACATAGGATGTGGATCATCATAAAGTGGGCCACACTACTAAAATATTCAAGGTAATTTTGAAATTAGGAGTACCATTCAGAAAGCCAAACAGGCCGCAGTTTGCCCATGATTGTTGTAGAAGCTCTCTTATTGGCTCATCTTGCTGCTGAATGCTCCAAGTCAACTCTAATTAAGCACACGTATGATAAAAACTGTTCCAACTGTGACCACCCCATCATTTTAGGAGTATGTACGGATCTGCAAAACCAAATATGTCCTTGTATTTATGATGATAGGTTGTAATTTAAGAGAGATTTGGTTGCTATTTCTTGTTGGTCAAGTAACTCCATAAGGTTCATTGGCAGTGGCTTAATACTTTATTTAAACAACCAGCAGTAATCATGAGAATTCTTATATTTGGTTAAGTTAATCTAAAAAGAAGATCAAGTAAATTTTCCCCTTTGACCCTTCTATGATCATATTTTTGATAAAAGCAGTCTCTGGACTCCATCTGTTTTATTTTAAAAATAATCAAAAATTTACAGGGATTTAATAAAACAACTAACTTTGTTGTGGAGCTGATATTTGGAATATAACTTAACAAAAGTTTCTGTTTTGTATGAAATTATGTTGGAATGTTTTAGTTTAAATATGAACACTTTAAAATGAGAGATGTTTACATCATAAAACCAGAAATGATTTTGGGTGAATAGGCAACAAAAGGATTAATGAACATGAGAAGTCATGTTTGTTTTTCTGTTTTATATCCATTATACCATACTAGCATGAATGATCACAACAGCAATAACAGCAGTGCTTACAAGGAACATTATTTTAGATTTCAAACAATGGCTTTCAATGAACATTATTTTAGGTTTCAATCATTTCTCTCACTTTATATATTCTATTCTTTCAATTTTTCTATTTTAACCCCTTAATTTTTTTTTATATCTGTTTTTCCGTGCTTGCATGGATTGGCAGATTTATTTGTGAGAGCAATAAGTATTCCAACTAGATTCCCTTCCTACTGCTAATCACTCAACCATAAACTAGAAATGGAAACTATTTTTGTCAGTCAAGCAAATACAAGCATGCACCTTTAAAAGTGGGTGCTGAAAAGTTCCTGGCTTTGGATAAAAGAACATGCAGAAGGATCAGTTAATTATAATTTTATTCAACATATTCCCCTCTCAGATCCACACATTTATTGCAGTGGTCCTTCAGTTTTTCTAAGCCCTGTAAAAAGAACTCGGAAGGTTGGGCCTCCAATTAGGCCCCTGTATCAGCAATCAAGCCAGGAACTTTTCAGCACCCCCTCGTAGACGCTTTGCTGAAGAACAACACGACAGCTATTATAGTAAGGCTTGAACTCGTGACCCTATTGTTAAAGCATCAACCTTAAAACCAGTGCACTAGTAGCAGTTGGTTAACTTTTAACATCCTGCAATGGTTTAGCAAAAAATATCTAAAAATGAGTTTGTTAATTCAAATCTTTACTAGTGGTGGAGAGATCATTGTGAAAATTTGCAGTAAATTAAAGTATTGTATATACTCATATAAGCTGAGAAATATGTGACAAAAAATTGATGTTGAAATGGGGGTTAGCTTATATTCGAGGTCAATATTTTGCCAATTTTCACTAACTTCAAAGTTCTACGTATATAAAGTGCCAAAATATTTTCACTTTTAATGTGAAAATTTGTATTTTCTATTGTTTTCAATATGTTTCCCCTTTGATCCTTCCATGATCATAGTTTTGATAAAAGCAGTCTCTAGGTTCCATGTGTTGTATTTGAAAAATAATCAAAAATTTACAGGGATTTAGTAAAACAACTAACTTTGTTTGGACTGATATTTGGAATATATATATTGTTTTCAATATGTTTTGAATGAATATGGTGAGAAATTGATAAAAAATCATTACATAATGGAGTTGTGAAACAAAATATTTTAAATATCAAAACTTCATAACTATATTTATTACATACATACATACACACACACACACTCACAAGAATTTCAAAACTACACCATCTATAAGCATATTTGTGTCAATTACCTGCCTCAGCTTATAAATGGGGTTTGGAATTTTGCCTATTACTCAGTAATAAAATTATGATTGGGGTGGAGTGAGGGAACTTATATTCGAGTATATGTGGTAAATACTTTAATATTTAAATGTCATAGTGCAGTTTTGTACTTTTCAAAAATGTTCTGTTAATGCAGTTTTATGTAGTACAGGATGTTGTGTTAATACATCAAGGTTCAGCTAGAAGAATGCATTATAAAAGTGTTAAGATAGACAATATTTATTCAGCTTTGATTATTAATATCAATAGTTTCTGTCAAACAGAAATATTTTGTAGATAATTCAGATGCACCATATATACTTGAATATAAAGCCCTCCGCCCTCATTATATATCTGAGAAATGGGCAAAATTCTAAACCCCATGTGCTCAAAACCTTCTCGGGATGCAGATTTCAAAAATTAAATACGTTTTTCTCTAGGATGTAGCATTTCAGAGCCTTTTGGTGACATACAACATACATATATACACACATACACATATACACTCTCAAATATATAGTAGATATGGATGTAAAATGAACACTTCTCTCTCAGCTTTTTGTTATCCATATTTGGTGAACACAATGTGAGTAATAAGAGAAGGAGAGGTGAATGAGTTAGAAGTGCCTAAGTGGAGCTGACAGGAGATCAACCAGGAATGAGAATCAGAAACCACTGTAGAAGTGGTAGAAAAGATAAGGAGAGGAGATAGTATGCTTGTAGGTCAGAAGTTGATGTGTGTTACTGAGTGATTTTATTTGGTGGTGGAAAGTATTTGGATATGATCTAGTTTAGAGAAGGGTTCGTTTGTTCTGCAAGGCAATCTTATGAGTGCAGATACGATATTTGGCAACATCCTGGATCAACATCTTTAATGCGATTAATGATACATTCTACTTCTAGTACAGGCCTAATTCAACCACTTGACACCAATGTAGAATACTTGCTACTAATCTTTTAAGGATTTAGCAAAGCATGCCATGCCTAAAATAGGTTTGTTAATTCAAATGTTTATAGTATTTTTAATAGTAAACAGATTGTTGTGTCATAAACTAAAGTAAATACTTTGATGTTTAATGTGCAACAGTCATAATGTTGTTTTGTACTTTTCAAGGTTGTTTTGCTAGTGTGGTTTCATGCAGTAGAGGACATTAATAGTTGAAACAATGCTGTCAGTGTCATTGCTATCAATTTGTCATTGTAGTTACCATCACCATCGATGTCACCACCACTGTTGTTGTCTTTGAAGTTTAGCTTCAAACGAAAACAATTTCACATCTTTTTCTTTTCTAAAATAGCAAATCCAAATCTTATTTTTGTCTTTTTTTTTTCAAATATTATCCATAATATCTCCTCCATTCTCTATGCTGCTGATGATGATAATTTCAGTGTAATTCTAATTATATAATCAATCAATGACTAAAAGTATTTTGAAATAGAGTTTGATATTGTGATGTGGTATAGCGTTTTGTTCTTCTGGCTCTCATGATTTATAACGATAGTTTGTAAATATAGTTTCATAAATTAAACTATTAAATTATATTTTTTATTACAAAATATTCTATACAAAAGATTTTATTTTAGTTAGTCATGTATGTTGATTCAATGGCAATCAAACATGAAGCTAAAATTATTTCTGGTGAGAATTAAGACTTGAAATGCACTTGTTTTAATAAAACCCTTCCCCATTGAAGTATCAAAGACAAAGTTGACCTTGTACAAACCTGGGAGACACAGACAAAAAGGCTAAATATTGGGACACATTTAGTCCAACTCTAAACTTTTTCTCCTGTCTCAAGCAACATTTTTTTGATAATGTGCTTTTGATTTCTTTCATCACCACCACAAACAGAAATCAATAAAGTATTAGACAAAATATGTACTGGGGTCGATATAGATTAAATCCCTTGAAGATGGAGTCAAAGCATGGCTGCTATGTAATGACTGAAACAAAAAGAATAAAATGATAATAATGATTTCTACATTAGAAACAAAGCCAGTAATTTTTTTTTTTGGGGGGGGGGGAGTCGATTAAATCGACCCCAGTGCATTAATGGTATTTTATTTTATCGACCCTGCAAGGATGAAAGCAAAGCTAACCTTGGTAGGATTTGAACACAGAACATAAAGGGTCGTAACTCTATGCCACAGAGCATGTTGTTCGATGCACTACTGATATTGCCAGTCCACCAATAATAATAATAGTTATTGTATGTTTATGATACTGTAGGACATTCCTGTACAAACTGGCAAGATTAAAATAAATTTACCCAGGCATCGTAATGAATAACATCTTGTTTCTTTCCGATCAAAACATAAACTAGAAGGAAGTTGAGAAGCTGTCAAAATACTAGGGCATTGAAATGGAAATAAGGCCCATATGTGTATGGGGGGGGGGGGGGGATATGAAACCTGGCACCAACAATAATTGGTGCACTGAGTATCATAAAAGAAAGTCAGTAACTAAAACATAAACACCATGTCAAGGGACTTAGAATTTGACACACAGTCCCCACCAAAATAACCCTACTAATAGACCAGCCCAAATCCTATGCTTGGTCACCCCTCATATCAATGACATGAACCAACTAGAGGAGCCTCTACATGGACGATAGACCTGCTAGAAAGAAAAGTCAAATCTCTCTCAAATCACACCCTACCAATGATATATTAGATGATATGATCTTAGATTTCTTGCACATGAGATAGTCACAACTGGAATATCTTTGATCATAGGTTTGCTTAACCCTTTAGCATTTAAACTGGCTGTCTCTGGCCAGAATTCTCTCACTTTTTTTCTGTTCAAACCGGCTGTAACTGGCTGCCCATACTTATGTTAAGGTATTGTTCTCAAAATAAATAACATCAAAATCTCATAGATTCAATATTATGTGAGATAATTATGTAGGATAAAGCCTTTACCACAAAAATACAATAATATATACAGAGTAATGTAAATGCTAAAGGGATAAACAGGTATGACCTGGGGCTAAACAACAACAACCAACAAATGTCTGATCTTAGTAAGAAATCCTTACTATTACTGATATTGTTAGAGTAGTGGATTGATGGAATCATTAATGCCTCAGATGAAATGTGTTGCAATATTTCATAACAAGCTACTAACATTCTGGTTTTCAAATCTCACCAAGATCAACTATGCCTTTCATTGTTCTGAGGGGTCGATTAAATAAAGTACCAGTCAAGAACTGGTGTCGATATAACTGACTTCTGCCCCACTCCTAATTTCTGGCCTTCTACCTATGTTAGAAATCACTATAACTAATGTTGTTGTTGTTATTGTTGCTGATGTTGGTGTTGTTGTTGTTATATGCAGGTGGCAAGTTTGATAAGATACTTGTCTTGAAGCTCCTGGAATTTAGAAATTGGATTCTATTGTTCTAAGCCCTCTCTCATGTATCCTAAATTAAACACTTATTATTTACTCTACTTAACTCTTCTACTTCACTAAAGTTTCTAGTTAAATTTGTTTGGTCTAATCCTTTGTAATATTCTTCCCCTCCTCTTCATCCACCACCACCACCACCACATCATCACCAGCACAACATCATCATCATCATCATCATCATCAATATCATTTGTTGCCATTATTGTTACCATTGCTAAAGGGTTGTGAATTGGCAGAATTGTGAGAGCATCAGACAAAATACCTCAGTGTTTGTTCCAGCTCTTTACATTCTGATTTCAAATCAAGCTCAACTTTACCTTTCATCCATTCAGGATCGACAAAATAAAGTACCAGTAAAGTACTGGTGCTGTTAAGGCATGTGGCTTAGCAGTTAGAGAGTTAGATTCACAATCGTGAAATTGTGAGTTCGATTCTCAGACTGGGTAGTGCATTGTGCCCTTGAACAAAACACTATATTTCTTATTACTCCAGTTCATTCATCTGTTGCAATGTCACTGCTAAGCTGTATCGGCCTTTCCCTTGGACAACAACATACACTACATATACACTATATATGCTATGTATGTATAGTGTATATATAGTGTAAATATAGTGTATGAATTGTGACATTACTGGTACAACACTGTATCAGCCTTTCTTTCTCTTGGATAACATATATAGTATGTATATAGTGTATATATACAGTGTATATTTAGTGTATATATAGCATATATAGTGTATATACAGTGTATAGATGTGTATATATGAAATGCAGTGTCACTGGTGCCGAGCTGTCTTGGCCTTTGCTTTTCCCTTGGACAACATTGGTGACATGGAAAGGGGAGACTGGTATGCATGGGTGATTGCCTAGACTTGTGCCCCAGAGGGGAACTTTCTAGGTACAAAAGCCATAGTGATTCATGACCGAAGGGGGTCTTTACCCTTTTAAAGTACTAGTCATTTCAATCAACTTCCTTCCTCCCCAAATTGCTGGCCTTGTCCTTAAATTAGAAAATATAATTGTTACTATTAGGGCAGTTGATTTGCAGAATCATTATAGCATTGGACAAATGCCTTAGTTATGAGGCTGACTTTGTCTTTCATCTTTTCAGAGTTGTTCAAATACCTGTCATATCCTGGGGTTAATATAATCGACTGTTCTGCCACTAAAAACAAAACAAAAAAACAACAAAAACACATATTTCTGGTCTTGTAAGAAATAATTATTGTTACCATGTTTGGTAACCCATCTGTTATCCCTTCTATGGCTACCAGTGGTGGTGATGGTGGTGATGATGGTGGTGGCGGTGGTGATGGTGGCGGTGGTGGTGGTGGCGGTGGCGGTGGTGGTGGCTTTGGTGGTGATGATTCAATTCTGTGATGTGTGTATTTCTTTTGGGGTTTTGTTTTTCTTTTGGCTCTTGATTTGCATTACTGTAGTTCTATGTAATCACACAGACATGTAAGCAACACATCATAGCCAATTAGATATTTGTCATAGTATGTGAATCCAGAGAACTTTGGGAAATAAAAAACAAAAGAGAGAGAGAGGGAGAGTGTGTGTGTGTGTGTGTGCATCAGCGAGAGAGAGGGAGGGAGTGTGTGTGTGTGTGTGTGTGTGTGTGTGTGTGTGTGTGTGTGTGCATCAGCGAGAGAGAGATGTCTTAGGAAGAATCAAAAAGAAAAATGAATGGACAGTCATTAACAGAATATGAAATATGCAACACTTGAGTCACTATATATATTATTCTCCAGTGGATCTGATAAATTAGATGTGTTTATGTCTTGAAACTGCTGATATATATCATTTCATCATCATCATCATTTCATTTTACGTCCACTTTTTCCCTGCTTGCAAGGGTGGGACGGGAACTGATTCTGGCTTGATGCCCTTCCTAACACCAACTTGATGCTGGATGCCCTTCCTAACACCAACCTCATTTACAGTGAGTGCTGGGTGCTTTTTTGCCGTGGCACCTGCACGACCACTTTGCAGTGGAATGATAGGGACCCCAGTCCCTATCATCTCATTTCTACAGCTGAGTAAACTGGAGCAATGTGAAATAAAGTGTCTTGCTCAAGGAATCAACATATCACCGAGTCTGAGAATTGAACTCACAACCTTTCGATTGCAAGGCCAATGCTCTAACCACTAAGCCATGTGTATGTGTGTATATGTATATATATATATATATATATATATATATATATATGTATATGTATATATGTAAGAGTTCTATTTAAATTGTTGGGATACAACAAGCAAATATTTTTATAACTGATATAAAGCACTCAACAAATATTTGGAGTAAAAATACGATATTAGCAAATAGAAACTATATTTATAAAACCATATTTATTTCATTATACATATTTCAAGGACACCAAGTTAAATTATGGTGTGCTTTCATCAGATAAAATATAATATAGATCAGTTTTATAAATAAATATTGACATACCCTTAAAGAATGCAACCATTACTGTTATATATATATATATATATATATATATATATATGAGAGATGTAAAATAAGAAAATTATAAAATTAACTTACTTACTAAAATTTCACTCCCAACTAATTGGGAGTGAAATTTTAGTAAGTAAGTTAATTTTATAATTTTCTTATTTTACGTCTCTCATATTATTGTTCTGAAACCCCATGCAATCAACCACAAAGTTACTAAGACAAAACCTATATATTTGCTAGCATAAGTATGCATCTGTGTATATATATGTTACTAGATATACTAATTCTTTATATATATATATATATATATATAAACGAAGGAAGTGTGGTAAGGAACCAGGTGGACCATAACGCACCAGAGTACTCAATACTTAGGGTAGTAGAGTGGGCAATAGGAAAATGTTCAAGACCCCGACGACAGAGCTCAAGCCGTTTGGACGGCTATTCCTGGACGTCCAGAAATAGCCGTTGAAACGGCTTGAGCTCTGCCGTCGAGGTCTTGAACATTTTCCTATATATATATATATATATATATACACCATGGCTATCTAATCTTTTTTTATGCGTTGAGAACCCAGGACTACATTATCCAACGTGTCCTTTAATATTTCAGTTTGACTGAGATTTTGGGTGGCTACAATTTCTATCAGTTTGAATGATCTAGTATTCATGTATGTGATAATTGTGTGAAGTTAAATATATGATCTTTAATGCTTGTTTGACACTCTTCTAACCATGCTACATCAAAACACTATTCCTCCTTGGATCTGTTCTCAACTTTAATATTGAAGAAATAATTTTTAACCCGGCTTGTACCAGTCACTTTATTTTTTTATCTCTTTTATGTAATTTCTAGCTAAATGTACTCACTTCTTTTCTTTGTACATTTAATTCTTGAAGTAATAAAGGACTGAATAAATAAATAGAATAAATAAATATATAAATATATATTTTACAAAATAAATAACTATCAGATTATTCCAATGCTATATAAACAGATTTGATCTTCTGTAGTTATATTTTATTTCTTTTTCTAAGATATTTTCTTGTATTTTCACCATTACTTTACAAAATTTAAAAAAATATGAAACATTTAGTCCCAGCATGGCCACAGTCAAATGACTGAAAGCAGTAAAATAATAAAATAATATAAAAGAAAAATGTCACAAAAAATGTTACCAAAAAACTACTTTTGAGGTTATAACCTTCTTGTCTTGTGTGGAGAATCATTTAACCTTTAGCTTTCCCTTTGTTTTCATTATATTTTTTCAGCCCTCGCCCACCACAATTGGCTTAAATAATTTAAGAAAAAAATTTAAGAAAATAGAAACTAAGAGAAAAAAAATATTATTAGCTTATGGAAATGTCACAGTTAATTTTTTGTCTGCTGAATTTTAATGGAAATTAAAAAGAATTCTTGAGAGAGTATATGTTTCATAAATGTTAGCAAACAAACAATAAGAAAAGAGAAGTTAAACAAAAAATAAATACAACTTTAGATACAAGAGAGACAGCCAGTTCACAGAGTCATTAACACACCAGATAGAATTCTTTATATTATTCATTCTGGTTCTCTGCACACTGAGTTCAAATCCCTCGTCATACAACTATACCTTTCATCCTTTTCATAAATAAAGTACCAATCCAATACTGGTGTCAATTATTCCTCTATACCTTTTTCTCATTATCTTTCTTTCTCTGGAAGAAATCAGTTGTGTTCAGACCAAGAGAGAAATGAACTCTACTAGGTTTAAATGTTGAACATACACTGTATATCATTAAGGTGTCCCTACAACTCAATCAGGATTTAAGGGCCTGGGCATGCATACAGATTCAGATGTTGCTGTTGTTTAGCTCCAGGTCAGCCATGATTGAACAGATCTATGTTCAACAATGTTATTCCAGACGTGAACATCATCCCAATTTAGATATACTATACTATTCATTATTTTTTTGAATCGCTTAGTTAAAGATGAAGGCCAGTACTTAGGACCCTTTTCTGGTCCTCCAAGACTGGATGAGGTGGGAGATGACGGAAAACATTCTCAGACTGGATACATAGTCAGAATGCCTATTATAGAGTAAGCTCTGGTAAAACCCCTTAAGGTCCAGGTGGTAGGTTAACTGTATATTTTTCTAATAGGTTCTTCAGTTTTTGTTTTTTAAAATATGAAGTGTGGTTTGAGGGAGATTTGGCTATTGTTTCTGATAGTTGGAATGTTCACTTAGATGCTCTCATATACATGTGAAAAGAGAGTTGTTGCTTGCCTTTTTGCTGCAGCTGTATAAATCAATACTGTCAGAATTTTCTATCACACAGTCATTATTATTTCTCTGTGTGGCGGTGGATTGGCAGTATCGGTAGAGGGTCGGACGCCCTGCTTTGACACATAGAGTTACGGTCCTTGCCATTCTGAGTTCAAATCCCGCCGAGGTTAACTTTGCCTTTCATCCTCACGGGGTCGATGAAATAAAGTACCAGTAATGCACTGGGTAATTGTTGGCCTTGTGCCAAAAAGTAGAAACAATTATTATTTCTCTGTGTCCAGTGTTGTTAGCTTTCCTTTGTTCTGCTTTTTCCTTTCTAAATCTGTACTAATACCTATTTCACAATGTATTTTTTAAGCCTCTGAGATATATTTATGTTAGGGCTATTGCCAGTGTAGAAAGCATCTCTTCCAACTACTCCAATACAAGAAACCACTTTGAAACATGACTAAATAAATCAAATTGAACAAAAAAATGTTATAAAATGTCCCTTTTCCCCTTCTAAACAGGGAGAAAAAGAAGTTTAAAGACAGACTCCACACTTTTTATGTAATAATAAGTCCATACGATATCTTGCAGAAAAAAGACATCCAATTCATAAAGAAATCTAATGCTTTTCTTATACACACAGAGCTCACAAAAACATGTCTTCTCAGCTAAAAAAAAACAACAATAATAATAATGGTTTCTAATTTAGGTAAAAGGCTATCAATTTTCAGGGGAGAAGAGAATTGATTATAATGACCCCAGTACTTGACTGGCACTTTATTTCATTGACCCCTGAAGGATGAAAGGCAAAGTTGACCTTGGTGAGATTTGAACTCAGAACATAAAGAACCGGAACAAATACTGCAAAGCATTTTGTCTGACACTCTACTGCTTCTGTCAATCGACAATATTACATAATAGTAATATTAATAAAAATTTTCTAAGATAGGCACATAAGAGAGAAACAGAAGAAAAGGAAGAAAAATTTTGCTGCTTGTGGACATGTGAGAAATTGTTAAAGATCAGCCAATTAATGCTATTTGCTGCTTCGATGAACCCTCTTTAGTTATGAATGTACACAGAGAAAGTTGAAGTACTTTCAGAGATATGAAGAAAGGCTCTTAAAATAAACAAATGAAAATAATAATATGAAATAGCCAGGAGGTCTTTTTGAGTACATTTATGAAATCAGGAGGTACAAAGAAGTGGTTTAATTTATAGTTCAGGAGAAATCTAATTATATCAGCACAGCTGTATGTGGCTGACAATGTATTACGCTGACAATATGTTTGCTAGTTTTCTTTCAGAATTTGTTGATGATTGTCTTTATATACAAATTATTTTGTATTTTGCATGAGGAAACTTTCAGTTTTCCATACAGAG
>OZ024745.1:32194921-32214921 GCA_964016885.1 Eledone cirrhosa | reverse complement strand
ATTGGACAATGCATTCCTTGATAAGCAAATCCTGCTAATATCAATTGTAGAAGGATCTTCTTGTTAAGCCTCTCCAGTAAAGTTTATACTAAGTGTCTGACAATGATGTAAGGATATTGTCAAATCCAAGCTAGCTAACACATCACAGCCGACCAAATATTTACACTGCTGCAAGACTGATAAATCATGAAGTATTACCAAGAGGTGTTTGCTTGTTTTGTGGACCTTGAAAAGGCATATGATTGTATTCCACAGGACCTGTTATAAAAGGTTCTGCAGGAGTATGGTTTCGATGGACAGGTTTTTGTTGCCCTGATGTCTCTATATGAATGCCCAATATTTGTATTCCTATAAATAGTGCTAAATCAAAACCATTCAATATGAGTGTTGGACTCTCCGAGGGTGCATACTGCCACCCCTTCTACTTGTAATCTCCATGGACAGGATTGACATACACAGTCCAATAGGTGTCAAGACTGGCAGGTGTATAATCAGTCAGCTGGAATTTGTGGACCTCATGGTATTACATGTATATATATATATATATATATATATATATATATATATATATATATGCATATATTTATATACAGTAATGTGCCAGCTTCAGCATTCAGTCTTCAGAAGAAGGGGGGTAGGTGTAAAAGCCAAACTTGCTATCTTCAAGTCAGTATTTACACCAACCCCTACCTTTGGTCATGAATCTTGAGTAATGTCTGAAAAAATACTTATTGCAAATAAAAACGTTCAAAATGGGTTTCCTCCGAAGAGTCTTTGCAGTAACATTATTCGATATAGAATCTAATATACTTTCATCTCCATCTAGATATCTTCTTTCTAGCATAACATTTATATTGGCTTACTTTTACTTTTGTTTTGTGGATTTTTTTTTTAGTATTTTTATTTTTAACAAACAGCTATCAAGCTGGCATTATGTACTAGATTAAATATTAGCCTCTTCATGACTTTTACAGTAATTTAGGTTGTGTAGTGAAACAATTATCAACTGAGAGTAATTTTATTAATTACTTTTCCCACTGACTGCTCTAATTGCAGTATAAAAGAAATGCTCAGCATTTACAAATGGTAAATATAGGTTTTGTAATACCTACTCTTGTGTGTGTGTGTGTGTGTGCGTGTGTGTGTATGTGTCAGTGGGTACATTGTGTATGTGTTTGTGTAAGTTTGTATGTAAGTGAGAGGTCATAATTTTGTGGTTGCTAGCAGGGAAAACGGATGTTAAATGATGATTATATACATATATATATGAGTGTGTGCATGTGTGTATATATGTGTATGCATATATATATGTGTGTATATATAATATAATCTAGATATTTTTGTGTATGTATATATGTATTATATGTATATACACACAAGCAATGAAAACATGTAAAATGATGATCTTATATATATATATATATATAAGGAAAAAAGATGAAATCGAAAATGCAACTAGTCTTTTTTTTAAAAATATATATTTATTTGGTTCCTTTACCAGTTTCGCAGTTCTTCTGCTTTCCAAAAGTAGAATTGAGATGGAGGGTCTGTGGTTTTTCTCACATATGCCAGTTCGTGTTACAAAGTTCTTCAAACAAAGGGGGGGGGGGGCGCTCTCGGGTTGTTTTTTCATATATTAGTGAAGTTTGGTTGGTTGATGCAGTCACGTGAATAAGCACAACAGCGTTCGCGCCAGTTTGTGTTTGAATTTCTTTTTACTTAAAAAAAAAGTGGCTCACAAAGGCTTTTTTTATAAATGTAATTTGATTGGTTATAAATGAAATTATGACTGTCACGTGAACAAGTACATTAAATTTTGCGCCCGTATTTGGGAATTTATTTTGTAGCCTTTTAGAGAATTTTGTGCCAAACAAAAGATAATGGTCAATGCAGAAGCTTACAACACTATTCACAAGAACATCCCACTATTAAAACAAGACCCAAAAGCCCTTGAAACACACAAAATAATCAAAAGCAAAAGACAACCGAAATCACTAAAAACATTATTCACCAATGCCAAATTACCTACCACAAACCCACAACCAACTGTCAAAAAATGTGGTCGCGCTAATTGTGGAACCTGCACTCACCTCATTGAAAGCAACACATACATTTCAATCAGGACAAAATTTTGCTGTAAAAAATCACTTCACTTGCTCATCAAAAAATCTACTTTATGCCATTAAATGTAAAGGATGCAATGAAGATTATATAGGACAAACTAAACTCACACTCAGAAACAGAATGACAGTTCATCGCCAACAATTATGAAATCCAACCACGAGACAGATACCACTAAGTGCACATCTAGACATGCGCAAGTAATAAGACACCCAAATTCCAAGTCTTCCCATTTTATCTTTGCGCTGACAATACAACAGAACAAATACGAATAAATAAGGAAAATATGTTTATTCAAAAATATAGACCAGCATTAAATATAGTTTAATATACATTATGTCAACACCATAACATGCTAACCATCCAAACAGACACATACATACACACACACATAACACCTACTTTAGAAAATAAAAACCAGAACTAAATAAACCTTAACATACATTAATACTCTAACACCTTAACATGCTAACCACACACCTCACACACACATAACTCCCTCCCCCATTTCTACTAACGGAATCATTTTCCTACACACACACACACACACACACACACACAAAATATATATATATTCTCTCCATCTTAACATGCTAACCATACCCCCCCCCCACACACATAACTCCCTCCCCCATTTCTACTAATAGAATCATTTTCCTACACACACACACACAGACAAAATATATATATTCTCTCCATCTTAACATGCTAACCATACTCCCACACACACACACAACTCCCTCCCCCATTTCTACTAATAGAATCATCTTCCTACACACACAAGCATACAAATAAACATACATATCTATACTTTCTTTATTTCAATAGAAAGTCTGAATTCTGACACCCCAGCTCACCAGCCATATTCACTGAACCAGAACAATTCTCCCCATCCCATTTTTCTTGACCATTATCTTTTGTTTGGTACAAAATTCTCTAAAAGGCTACAAAATAAATTCCCAAATACGGGCGCGGAATTTAATGTACTTGTTCACGTGACAGTCATAATTTCATTTATAACCAATCAAATTACATTTCAGCACATCAGTCATACTCAGAACAACTTTCTCCATCCCTTTTTCGTGACCATTATCTTTTGTTTGGCAGTATCGGTAGAGGGTCGGACGTATAGAGTTACGGCCCTTGCCATTCTGAGTTCAAATCCCACCGAGGTTAACTTTGCCTTTCATCCTTATGGGGTCGATAAAATAAAGTACCAGTAATGCATTGGATAATTGCTGGCCTTGTGCCAAACGTAGATACAATTATTTTTTGTTTGGCACAGAATTCTCTAAATCGCTATAAAAAAATTCCCAAATACGGGTGCGAAATTTAATGTACTTGGTCACGTGACAGTCATAATTTCATTTATAACCAATCAAATTATATTTATAAAAAAAAGCCTCCGTGAGCCACTTTTTTTAAAGTAAAAAGACTGGCGCAAAAGCTGATGTGCTTATTCACGTGACTGCATCAACCAACCAAACTTCACTAATATATGAAAAAACAACCCGAGGGCCCCTTTGTTTGAAGAACTTTGTAACGCGAACTGGTGCGAAATTTATTATACTTATTCACCAACCAACCAAATTACTTCTCTAAAAACCTGGCATTTCGAGCCACTTTTTTCCATATAAAACAGAAGTAACATTCAAAGACCAACCAGATGTGAGGAAAAACCACAGACCCTTCATCTCAATTCTACTTTTGAAAAGCAGAACTGCGAAACCGGTAAAGGAACCAAAATAAATATATATTTAAAAAAAAAAAGACTCTAGTTGCATTTTCGATTTCATCTTTTTCCCTTATACTTTCACTCGTGTAGGACACCTCGGTTATTTTTCATTTTGTAAAAAAAACCTCACTTTCTAATATATATATATATATATATATATATATATATATAGTAGAGAGAGAGAGAGACAGAGACAGAGAAAGGTGTAGTAAATAGATGTATGTGAGTGAGTATGTATAAGTTTGAATGTGTAAATCTAAATATATGATTATATTTACATATTCATTTTTCATTTTTCATTTCATTTCATTTTACGCCCGCTTTTCCCTGCTTGCAAGGGTGGGACGGGAACTGATTCTGGCCTGATTTCTACAGCTGGATGCCCTTCCTCATTTACAGTGAGTGCTGGGTGCTTTTTTGCCGTGGCACCTCCACGACCACTTTGCAATGGAATGATAGGGACCCCAGTCCCTATCATCTCATTTCTACAGCTGAGTAAACATAAATATATATGTAAATATACATATATTTATAAAGCTCACTACATATATATATCAGCAAGCAAAGCATACAATATGTCACATATAGATTACATTTCCCAGTTCCTCCCCTCAGTACATTCTTTATTTTGTTTATTCATTATTTAATTTCTCTATTGTACTTTGCGGGATTTCTATATGAAGCTAGACTCTTATGAAAATACATATATTATGACCGAAAGTTACATCCCTTTATGTTCTGAGTTCAAATCCCACCGAAGTTAGCTTCTCCTTTCATCCTTATGGTGATAAAGTACCAATAATGCACTGGTGCTGATTTAATCGACTTCCCCTTCCCTAAATTGTTGATCTTTTGCCTAAATCAGAAATTGATAAAGGAGCTCATAGAACGCCCTTAAAATATTGACATGTGTGTCTGATCAAAAGAAATTCACGTATAACCGTGTCATGTTTTTAATTGTCAAAGCTCTTTTGTCACACATCCTATGACCTTCTCAATGACTACCCTTGCTCCTCTGTATTTCCTTTTTGTTCTGATCTTGTTCTATTTGCTCCAGCAATCAGCTTTAGAGAAATGAAGGTCAAAGTTAGTCATGGCAAGTTTTGTACTTAAAATGTTGAGAAATGAAACCAAGTGAGACATTTTTAGTCTGACCCCTACCATTTCTTCCACTTCAAACCTGCTAAGCATCATCATCATTTTCCTCATTTTAATGTTTGATTTCTCTGCAAGCAAGGGTTGAATGCAGAACCACTGATCTCCCAGAAAGGCCAGGGATCTGTGTCTCACTTATGTACAATTTCACGTTCCACTGAATTCACAGGGAAGGTTGTCATGTCTCTGACACAACTGATGGTCCTCCCAAACCTTTGTTTGATAGGATTTCTATGGCTGGATGCCCTTCTTATCCCCAACCATTTTATATATTACTACTTTGTGTGGCCACACAATCACCGTGTAGTTAATGTGTTCAACAACTGATTCTACATTCATAAGTTAAAACCTCAAAAAGAAATTTAAGACTCATTTTCTAGAAGTATTTAACTCTTTAGTATTTAAATCGGCCATATCCAGCCAGAATTCTCTCACCTCTTTCTGTTCAAACCGGCTGTAACTGGCCGCTCATACTGATATTAAGGTAATGTTCTTGAAATAAATAATATCAAAATCTCATAGATTCGATATTTTGTGAGATATTATGTGAGATAAAGCCTTTACCATGAAAATACAATAGAAAATATAGAGTAATGTAAATGCTAAAAGGCTAAGTCACAAAAATCAATATGAATTTGGTATCTTTAGCAGAATAGTGTTGTATATTAGGTAAGAAATATAACTCTGCCTTAATCTATCTGGAAAATAATCAAATTATTCTCCTACTTTATTATTGATTCATTAGTTGTTGTTGCTGTTGTTAATTAGTCCCATGTCAAACTTGATTAAGCAAAAAAACTAAGATAAAAAATATCATTCCTACCATGATCATTGTGTATTTTAGTGGTTTTTCCTTATTCAATACAGTGGAATATGATTTGAGGGAAATTTAACAACTACTTATAGCAGGTCATGTTATATTGTCGAGGTTTCTTTGGCTTGATGAGTGATTAATATTAAAGAAAGTCGACTTTGGCTAACTTAGTTAAGGCTGTCCTTCATTGCAGAGGTCAGAATATGATGAAAGTATGTCAAGTGTTGTCTCACATACAGAAAAAAATAATTGAAAATAATAACAGCCATTGACTAATATTGTTTTTGTGTTTCTCGGAACATATTTCATATATTTTTCTCATTAGCTTTTTAATGTTCGCAGCACTAAATATGTTAGAACTAATTTAAATACTGACAAAGTCCAATATATTTCTTCTAGATTATTGCATTTTTTCATCTAACTTTTTGCAGACATTCTCTTGACCTAAATCTTAGCTACTACAGCTTTATGTTAGCGGTTTGTATATTTTGGTGGTGACATAACTAACCAACAATAATACGAAACACCACTTCAACACCCCCCCACACACACATATTGTTAAATGTTATCTTTTGTTAGGGCAAGGATACGTCAATAGTTGTAGATCAACAAGAAATACAAAAATGAAAATTACTACAGTATTAACAACAAGCAAATCCTTTCTTAGTCAATCTATGCTGTCACAAAATTGCTACCTACTATAATAATTGTTGCTCCACTTGCCACCATCTCTGACACCAATTATGTCCCTTTATACTCCTCACTCAAGATTATAACTGCTGCTAACTGCTTGACCAACTTTGCAATACTGCAATCCATTTGACTCTTAAATGCCATGCTTAGTGACTCATCATTTGCACATACAGCTGCAAATAATTACATCTACTTCTACCACTTCCATGAACCTTAATTTTATTTTAATTCTCTGTGTCATTTCATTAACATCTGTTAATTTTATTTAACTGACATTACATTTTTTTTTAGTTTTTTTTTTCTATTCACTTGATTAACTCTTGTAATTGAAAGTTAAAAAAAATATACAGGAAAGTCATCAGTGGCAACCACCAAATAAAAGTTGTTCTAATGAGATTTTCTTTCAAAAATAGAAAACAGAAATGTTAAGACATATTAAAGATGATGTTTTGAAAAAAAGTATTGTTTTTCTTGAGAATTTAATCAAAACTTCAAGTCAGGTTTTCAACTTGAATGAACAAAAAGAAAAAAGAAAATGACCATTTTTTTTAGTTAGACATAGAGTTTCAGATTTATAGAGGAGTGGTAGGTGGTGGGGATGTTGTGTTCATTCAATTACCAAGTGTATTTGTAATGTCGAAGTGAGGTATATATAACCAAGGAGTTGAAAATGACTCTTGAACTTTGTTGTATTCAATTCAGAATAAACAAAAATTAGTTTGTTGTTGTTGTTATTGCTGTTTAACTCTAGGTCAGCCTTGATTGAGCAGACCTTATAAAAGACATTATAGCCATGAATTTGCTGTGGTTTTGGTACTGAATATCTAAAAAAAATATCTTATTTAACCCTTTACTTACCATATTGTAAATGAAAACTCTGTATGAGACAAAATATAGTGAAGAACATTGAGATATAGTAATATAACAGTAGTTATAGTAATATTATTATAGTTATAGTAATATTATTATAGTTATAGTAATATTATAGTTATAGTAATATTACTATAGTTATAGTAATATTACTATAGTTATAGTAATATTACTATAGTTATAGTAATATTACTATAGTTATAGTAATATTACTATAGTTATAGTAATATTACTATAGTTATAGTAATATTACTATGGTTATAGTAATATTACTATAGTAATATTACTATGGTTATAGTAATATTACTATGGTTATAGTAATATTACTATGGTTATAGTAATATTACTATGGTTATAGTAATATTACTATGGTTATAGTAATATTACTATAGTTATATAATATAACTGAGTAACTGTCGTTATAGTAATAATACTATAATTCTAGTAATATTACTGTAGTTATAGTAATATTACTGTAGTTATAGTAATACTACTATAGTTATAGTAATATAACTGTAGTAATATTACTATAACTGTAGTTATAATAATATTACTATAATTATTGTAATATAACTGTAGTTATAGTAATATAACTGTAGTAATATTACTATAACTGTAGTTATAGTAAGGTTACTATAGTTATAGTAAGGTTACTATAGTTATAGTAATATTATTATAGTTATAGTAATATTACTATAGTTATAGTAATATTACTATAGTTATAGTAATATTACTATAGTTATAGTAATATTACTGTAGTTGTATTAATATAACTGTAGTTATAGTAATATAACTAACTTTTTCATTATTAAATTGCTGTTTGGAACATAATGGTTCTGACATAAAATTATGGCGGAAGGACTTTAGATAAATATGAATACTTTAAAGCATTTTAAAAAAAATCATAGAATGAGCAGTGGTTTCAGGCAGGTTTGTATCAAATGAGTTATTAGGTTGTTTTTTTCTACTGCAGGATGTTAAAATGTTGTCTAAGAGCGTTTTGACTCATATTCCTTGCAGGCTCAGTGTGCCCTCATAGGCACTTCATCAGTAAGTCACACAGTGGCTCCTTTATTGACTTGATTTAGTAGGTATGGGATTAATTTTCACAAGGAATGAAGTGAAGTAGAGTTGATTCAACAAACTTACAATGGAGTTTGAACTTTGGTGGATTGAATAGAAAAGTCAACCTTCATTGGATTTGAACTCAGAACATGACAGAGAGAGAATCAACTAAATACTATGAAGTGTTTATTTTTGTGCTGTACCATTCCTACTGATTCATCGCTTCAGAATAAGTTATTGGTTTCTCTCTTAGATAAAAGACTAATTTTTGTTACAAGCTGTCATTTTTTTCATGCATAATGTGCAGCCATGCAGTTGTAACTCATCATCATCATTTTACGTCCGCTTTTCCCTGTTTACAAGGTGGGACGTGTCCTATTCAGCACAGCATCTTTCCACTTGTCACGGTCCTTCGTCATCTCCACCGTGAGTTTCAGCGATCTGAGGTCTGCTCTCACCACCTCCGCCCATGTTTTTCGTGGTCTTCCTCTACTACGTCTTCCTTCAACAAGGATTTCTTGGCACTTCTTTACCCATTGGTCATCCTCCATGAGCATCACATGTCCATACCATCGCAGTCTGCTCTCTTGCACACTACAATTTATCCCTCTCAGACACAGTTGCTCTCTCAACACATCCATGCTCGGCCGTTCACGCACATTGACATTGCACATCCCAGAAAATATCTCTTGTATATCATTCCCTAAACCTTTGTGCATGTGCACATACACATATGTTTTACAACTAGAGCATGAAAGATATTAATATGAGGATCAGCTGGAAAGTTCATAGGCTTATCAAGATACTCTCATGGAATGACCAAATGAGATTTATTTTTCAACATGGTTCTTGGAAAGAAACAATGCTGTTATTAATAAGAAGATTTGAAATCAATATATGCAAGACTTCACAGCTCCTTCATAGTCAGCCTATGAACTTTTCAGCTGACCCTTGTATGTGTACAAAATGTAAGTTACCTAAAATAAATATTGTAATTAATAGTTATACTTACATTCAGTGCACACATCCTTTTATCACAGAAAAATACATTGCCTTACATAAAATCTGTGTGTTCACTGACTACTAAAAATTAATGGGGACATCACAGCTGTATAATATGAGCTTTGAACTCAATGGTTTAGTGTGTAAAAGTGCTCTTGCTGTTAAGTTAACATTGTAGAAATCTTATGATCATGTTATTTTGCATTAAAAAAACGTCTGTATTATGCACAACTAAATACAGCAATTGTTTTCTATTTTATCTTTATTTTATAGTTTAGTGAGAGAAGGAAGAGCAGTGTCAATAGTGTTTTTTTAGGGTTCCTGATATTGTTGGGAGATCTTGGTATTCTCAGACCAGGTCTTTGGTCTGAATCCTGGCAACAGAATGGGTTAAAGGTTGGGTGGTAGCTTTAACTTGGCTAACAGATTAAATCTACCACCTTATTGGAATTACAATAATCCATAGTGCCATATTTTTATATCCAGTTTATCTAGCATTAACCAAATTGAAGCCCATTCTTCACTTCGAAAAAGGGAGCTAGGTCTATTACAGGCAGTTTTACATCCCAGAATTGGACTGAAACACTAGATTTACATCCCAGGGAATGAAACACTGGATTTACATCCCAGGGAACGAAACACTGGATTTACATCCCAGGGACTGAAACACTCATCAGTTTCTGTTTAATTAAGTTAATTAAATCTGAGTAGTGATAGGTTACTATTTAGCTTCAGGTCAGCTTTGATGAAGTAGGTCAAGAGTCACTCCAGCCATGGTCACACAAATCTGTTTTATATACATTAATACAATGATAGTCTCTATAATAATAATAATCATCATTATCATCATCATTTAACAACTATTTTCTATGTTTAGTGAAAGAAATGGGATTAAGGTGGGGAAGGCAGACAGAGTTGATGGGAACATTAATGGTGAGAACCTATCCCAGAAGAAACGGAACAATAATGGAACGATTAAAGTTAAGAGCCCAAAATAGAACGATTAAAGTTAAGAGCCCAAACAATCAAACAAAAATACAAAAGCATTGACAAACATATTAACAATGAATAAAACAACAAAAGAACTACTTTTAAAAATCGTTGTAAGAGGAATGTGAAAATGAACAATTCCAACAACCCTTTCCTAAAAAAAGAAAAGAAAAAACATTAAATAACCTATAAGAAAATCAAGTAATTAATTTATGCAGAAAACCAACTTTAAAGTAACTCATCTTCATATCAGAAATAGGAACAACATTTCTTTGACAATGAGAAATAAACAGAGAAATCATTCTAAAACTCATCCATTATCATCATCGTTGTTTTTATGTTGACTTTTCCTTGCTAGTATCTGTTGAGCAATACTTTTTGAAGCAATGTTTTATAACCCTTTAAGTCACTTCTTACAACATGCAGGGATATAGTGTACCTATTCTAAACTATACTAGAACGTAAAATTTGAAAACATATCTAACAATCTTAGGCAATAAAGTCACTAACAAAGTGATAAATACAAATAACTGGACCAACATAATTACTGCAGCCATTTTTTAGACCTTGTGCAGAGGAATAGGAGAAATGAAAAGAAATAAATGTTACAAATTTATCAAAGAAAACATTAAAAATACCATAAATCAATATACTAGCAAAAGTACTAAAATTTATCCTAATCCCTCTAAGAACTAGCTACAATGAAATAAAAGATGACATTTCATAGTTGTGCAGAAAATTGCAGCTTACAAAAGAATTATTTGATAAGGATAGCAATGACGAGCTGATTGTTAGAAACTATTCTTCACCTGATGATTTTTGTCACCACATTTTGAAATTTCTATATAAAAGCACACATAAACAGAGTTCAGCAATACTAAATGGAAAAACATAATGAACTGACATTTAAAGAAGCCAATAAAGAAAGTGCATTTATATTGATGGATACCAAATTTTATAAAAACCTTGTTTTATCTATGATATAAGACAATACACACTTGGGAAAGGTTAAAAAATACAACCTTAGAGAATAATGAAAAATCTCAGTGTTGTCACACTTCTGTCGAAAGGATAAATAATGTGAATACATAGCTAACATTAAATGAAATCTAGTCATTTCTATGGTTTACCAAAAATTCACTAAAGTAAAATGATAAAGGAAGCATGTAAAGAATTCACAAATATATGCGTTAGTATTTTTTCACAAATTGATTTTAAATTAAAACCAATAGAAGTTGGTCCAGTATGTGAAATTTACTGTCTAAGCAATTGTTTAGACATCCAACTGAAATCATTTCTTAAACATATTACAAATTTTATAAGAAATGATTTAGATGTGCTAAATCACCTTTCAGAAACAGTCAATGAAAAATCCCTAATTGTATCTTTTAATGTAATGAATTTATTTACAAATATCCTTTATGATTATGGATTTGAGACCCTAAAATTCTGGTTGGATAGTTATACAAATGGCATACCATAACGAATAGAAAAGGAATTAACAATTAAAATTTTTAAATTCTTTCTACAAAATAGCTATTATATGTTTCAGTGTATAAAATTCACATTTTTACCCAAAGTTTGACACCAAAATCTACCTATGTTTAATATAATAATCATATCATCATCATCACCACCATTAACATTTAGTAGGGGGCTATTTGGAGATTTCAATGTATCAAGAATTATTACAAAAACGTGGAACCTCTTTTTATCAATATATAAAAGAGAACTGGAAAAGAATTCTTGACAATTGCTTTATTATATGGAATGAAAAAATAGAGAAATTTAATTAACCTAAAGTAATAATCTATGATATAAATAATTGTTTTTACATATGGCACAAGGCCAGCAATTTGAAGGGAAGGGAAAAGTTGATTAAATCAACACCAATGCATTACTGGTGCGTTATTTTATCAACCCCGTAAGGATGAACTTAGATCACGAAGCAAGTGTGACACTATCGATACTGTCCTACTCTATAATGTGAATAATAATGGGATACAGTCAAGAGAAACTGCTATTCTTAAATATTTTAGTAAAAGAAACATGACAACAACCAAATAGAGACTCTAAACAATATTTATTTTCCTTTCCATGTCACTTGAGACACACTAAAATAAATTTACCATACACTTTCGCCAAAAGGATATGCACAGCTCTATCCACTATAAACACTAGTGACATACGACTTCAAGATCTTAAAGACTCATCAACAAATGTTATCCACCATTCCTTAATAGAGGATTGGTTCAATTGGGTTAATTGTTCAAGATTCCATGGAATGTTAGCTTTTGAAAATTCTAGAGTTTCTAGTGGTGCAATAACATAAAAAAAAGTAAAAATAAAAATACAAATGATAGTAAGGTGTCCTGTGTTGTGTGTGTGGGGTGTGGGTGCAGTTGTCAAAATAGATTTATCTGAAAATTCTACAAAAATTGGAAAGTTTGGAAAAAATCTTTTAGAGAAACTTTCAAATTTCCAATCTTGAATTTTTTATTTATCTTAATCTTGTTTTTTTTTAAAAATACGTTATTTTGCAAATGAAATGATAAAAAAAATGATATTGTATTATGTGTGTATGTGTATGCATAGATGCATTTCCACAATAATATGTATGCATATGTGAATGCATTTAATATATATCTATACATATATATATGCACACACACACACACACACACACACACACACACACACACACACACACACACACACACACATACACACATACACACATACATACATACATACATACATACATACATACATACATACATACATGTCCATTCTTCCACGCTAGCATGGGTTAGATGGTATATATATATATATATACCATCTAACCCATGCTAGCGTGGGTCATTGAAAATTTCTGGGGTCAATATTATTGATTAAAATCCTTTCAAGGATATATATATATATTCTTTATCTTCTTATTCTTTTACTGGTTTCGAGCATGAGACTGAAGCTATGATGGGGTACCACCTTGAAAGGATTTTAATCAATCATATTGACCCCAGAAATTTTCAATGACACAACAGTATTTGTAAACCCATTGTCTTACTTTAAAGAAGATCATTCAACTGTTTCTGTATTGAGTACTCTAATAGTAACATATTTTAAGATTTGCTTAAACATGTCCCCCATAAAGCATGAGGAGGGACACTGTTTGTGGCAATAACATTGTGGCAGCCAAGTTACCAAAGTCACTTTATTACCATAATAATTATTATTATGTTATTTATATATTATAATACTATTTTAGGTTGGTAAAATATAGTAAATATATTGTTGAGTGCCATTGAGGTATAGCTATTCTGCTCAAACCTTTTTTTCCATGTGGTGTACAGTATTGACAAAAATAATGTTGAATTTATAAGCATTTGAACTTATAAACCCTAGGAATATATTCTGTTCATAAGTAAGTGAGCTCCCTTTTCTTTCGCTCTCTCTATGATAAAAATGACAAAGGAAAATAATACAGTACAATGAAGGTATATATAACTTCAATGTTTAATATAGTAAGAAAATAGTGTTAATGTTTAGTCCTCTATCAGAAGATAGAATGAAAAATAGAAAAATAAATAAAAAGATAGACAAGCATAAGAAGATTAAGAAATGAAAAAACAAAACAAAAAAACATTTTTTTTTTCTTTTTCCAGAAGGAAAACACATGTTTAGTCAGCCATGGTTACTTAAATGTAAAGTATATGATGCTTGCATGTAAAGTGTGGTTTTACATAGAAGTGAGAAATGGGCAGTAAATACATAGGATATGTAAAGGCTTGAGGGAAATGAAGTGAACATACTTCAATGGATGTAGCATGTTAATGGGCATAAATGTATTGAGATTTTTTTTTCTTTGAGCTTAGTTGTATCTAGAACATATTTATACATACACACATACATACAATCACACATACACTCATACACACATACATATATATATATATACACACATATATATATATACATATCATCATCGTCATCATCATTTACATATATATATTTATATATATATATACATGTATATATATATACATGTATATATATATATATACATGTTTATATATATATATACATGTATATATATATATACACATGTATATATATACATATATAAATACATGTATATATATATATTCATACATATATACATGGTGGCTGCCAACTCGTTTTTGAGTACGGCCACTACTTTATATCCATGTAGGAGAACCCCTACCGATGCGCTGAACGAGTGTGACTTTTTAGTCCAGCCAGCGACTTGAAAACTCTGGTACAAAAACTACACTTGTGACAAACAGTGACACATAGTGCTGGGCCCATGGTACCTTGTGACGACAAGTGCAGAGAGATCTCCAGATATAAAGCAATGCCTGTGCCGTGAAGCTTTTATAGTGAGCAAAGGCACTGCACAAAGCCAGTCCCACTCTCTTAACCAAGATGATATTTACCAAAAAGAACAAGTCAACATCATTGGATACCATCAGGGTTGCAGGTGTTATATCAGAGTTTTCCTTCTCCTAGAATTCTGCCTTGACAAAGGCTAAGGGGTCATCTCTCCCGGTGATTTTGGATGGCCATTGTCTCTTAAGAGCTCCTTTGCCCTTTGACAGGTTTTGTTTTTAGTCCTGCAGGATGTCCAAAGTCACCCTCCTCACCAAGAAACCTTGGTGGGGTTGCCAGTTTAGTTGCCAACGACCCAACCATGAGACAGGTTGTACTGGGATACATATATACATACATACATTTATACATACATACATTTATACATACATATATACATACATACATTTATACATACATATATACATACATATATATATATATATATATAGAATAATGAAAAGCGAAGTAGTTTCAGATGTTCAAGTCCTTTAATAATAATGCTGTGATATATATTTCAGTGACGACACTGGCCACACTGTTCTGTGTGCGAATGTCGTGTCATCATCAGGCAGCTTGTTACATAATAAGGTTATGTTTCCGGGGCAATCCAAATTGGATCGACAAGGGAACGGATGAATTGCGTGTTCTTGGGTTTTTCATCCGCTCCCTTGTGAGTACCAATTCACCCCCACCGGCCTGCACCAAATCGCACTTGAACAGAGGCCCCCTCAATTCAACCTATATATGGACAGATGGACAATCATATGGATCATATATGTACTCTGTGTTTTTGCATTTATTCACTGTTGATTCTGTTCTTTTCTTTTGTGTACTTTATGTCTGTTTTTCTTTGATTTTGTTCCATGTGATGGAAAGTAGGACTGTGTACCAGATTCACTAATGCCTGGAGCCCTGTAGTTATAATGTACGACACCGTCGTTCAATATGTGGATAGAGTAACTGTGACACTAGAATGCCTCTCAGAACATATTACTTAAGCACCTCTCTCCATATTATTTACTCACTTCAGTCTATATTTTTACTCACCCCAATCCGAATTATCACCTGAAAAGAATTTTTTTTAATTCTTTAATTTCTAATTGTTAATTTCTTAATTGTTTAATTTATAATTTCTGATATTTGATTTAGGATTTTAATTTTTATTTCCAACTCTCACTCTTAACTTCCAACGTAAAACCAAGATACCTAGAATAAGTTTATTTTCCCTAATAAGGTGATGGTCAGTTGTACCGTCAACGCTTAGTGAGGGGTAGTATTATGACCTGTAAAAACTAACTCTCCCATCCCCTCTGGCTCTCGGCTGACTGCCACAGCCGTGATGGGTAGCAGTAAAATATGGTACAGGCATTGGTGGGCCATTGTTTTGGATGACAGGGTTAACTGACTAAGCAAATTTCGTTAAAGTCTGCGGTGGCGAATGGTCAACTTCCTTCAGACATGCGCTTGCGCAGGCCGGTGGGGGTGAATTGGTACTCACGAGAGAGAGGACGAAAAACCCAAGAACACGCAATTCATCCGTTCCCTTGTCGATCCAATTTGGATTGCCTCGGAAGCATAACCTTATTATGTAACAAGCTGTCTGATGATGACACGACACTCGCACGCAGAACAGTGTGGCCAGTGTCGTCACTGAAATATATATCACAGCATTATTATTAAAGGACTTGAACATCTGAAACTACTTCGCTTTTCATTATTCGATATTTACTCCGTCACTCCGATGTGAAAAAAGTACGTTGAGTGCTTGAATTGAATTGCATCAATATTTACCCTAAAAATATATATATATATATATAGATATATCATCATCATCATCATCATCATCAACGTTTAACGTCCGTGTTCCACGCTTGCATGGGTTTGGACGGGGGTAGTCCCACTTGAGGCAAGAGTGATTGTCTTGCTCGCATAGGACTGTCTGGCAGGTTTTCTACCGTTGGATGCCCTTCCTAACACCAACCACATTTACAGTGTGGGTCTGGGAGGTTTTTACCGTGTTGCCTACACGGCCACATTACAGCGTGGACTGTGTGTTTTTTTGTCGTGACACCTACACGATCTCATTTGTTTCGGCCTCGATGGCGCGGCACCAACATAACTTTACATAGAACGGGGTGGTGTGGATGGGGTGGGGGTGGTGGTGGTGGGACGGGGTGTATTTTGTTAGAGATGCCTACTGGCTGGAGTAGGTTTTACTATATATTTAGGTAAGGCGGGTCTTCTCTGTTACTGAGTACCGCCAAAGGTCTCGGTCCAGTGACATTGTCTTGGAGAGGTGTAAGTGTGTGATGTCGGAGTTTATCAGCTCGTCCCAGGTTTTTCTAGGTCTGCCTATTCCGTGACTACCGTCTATCTTTATTGCCCTGCACTTTGTTATACAGCTATCGACTTTCATGCGCATCACGTGTCCATACCAACGTAGCCTTCTCTCGAGTAAACAACATCTGATCCCTCTTATCTCTAATTTTTTCCTTAGTTCGTTTATGCTTTGCCGTTCACGTATATTACTGTTACACATCCAGCGGAGCATGCAAGCTTCGTTCCTCTCTAGTCTGCGTATATCCTCTGCACACAATGCCCAGGTCTCACTGCCATGCAGCATTGCTGTTCGTATGCAGGCATCGTACAACCTGCCTTTCATTTTTAGTGAGAACCCTTTAGCAGCTAATAGTGGTATAAGCTCTCTGAACTTTTTCCAACCAGTTCTGACTCTAGCTACAGTACTTTCAGAGCACCCTCCCCCACTGCTGATTTTATCGCCCAGGTAACGGAAGCTGTCCACTATTTCTATAGAACCCTCTGCACAATTGAAAGAGCTAGTATTTTGTGGGCACTTGCTGCTACTTATTGCACCAGAGCACCGGCCACATGTAAAATCTATGTTCTTAGTTAGCTTACCTGTGATCCCACTACATCTTTTATGCACCCATACTTTGCATTTAGGACATAAAATGGAGTTTCTACCTACGCCTTTCCTACACACCGAGCACGACCATTTCCCAGAAGGGACCGCCGCCTTGTTTTCTTTCCTACAAACTAGTACTTTGGTCTTAGCCAGGTTAATTTTAAGTCCTTTTGACTCTAGGCCGTGCTTCCATGTTTGGAATTTCTTCTCTAGCTCGGCCATTGATTCCGCTATGAGTGTCAGGTCGTCTGCGTATAGGAGTTCCCATGGGCAGCCTGTCTTGAACTCCTCTGTTATAGCCTGAAGGGCAATAATAAATAGTAGTGGGCTGAGAACAGAGCCCTGATGGACGCCAACTTTTACGCTAAACTCTTCACTATATTCGTTGTTAATTCTAACCTTGCTGACTGTTTCTTTATACATGGCTTGTATAGCCCTCACAAGCCATTCGTCAACGCCTAGTTTTCTAAGAGCCCACCAGATAATGGAGCGGGGGACTCTGTCGAAGGCTTTCTCCAAGTCGACAAAAGCTAAGTAGAGGGGTTTACCTTTAGCTAGGTACTTCTCCTGTAGTTGTCGTACTATGAAAAGAGCGTCTGTGGTACTTTTGCCTGACATATATATATATATATATATATATATATACACACACATATATATATGTACCCATATATATGTATGTATGTATATATGTATGAATATATATATATATATATGTATGTATGTATATATGTATGAATATATATATATATATGTATGTATGTATATATGTATGAATATATATATATATATACATGTATTTATATATGTATATATATATATATACATGTATATATATACATATATAAATACATGTATATATATATATTTATATACATATATAAATACATGTAAATATATATATATATATATTCATACATATATACATACATACATATATATATACATGTATATATATACATATATAAATACATGTATATATATATATTTACATACATATATAAATACATGTAAATATATATATATATATATATATATATATATTCATACATATATACATACATACATATATACATACATATATATATACATACATATATATATATATACACACACATATATATATGTACCCATATATATAAACACACATATATATATCTATACACGCATATATATCATCATCATCATCATTTTACGTCCACTTCTCCCTGCTTGCAAAGGTGGGACGGGAACTGATTCTGGCTTGATTTCTTCAGCTGGATGCCCTTCCTAACACCAACCTCATTTACAGTGAGTGCTGGGTGCTTTTTTCCATGGCGCCTACATGTCCACTTTACAGTGTGGGCTGGGTGCTTTTTTGCCGTGGCACCTCCACGACCACTTTGCAGTGGAATGATAAGGACTCCAGTCCTATCATCTCATTTCTACAGCTGAGTAAACTGCAGCAATATGAAATAAAGTGTCTTGCTCAAGGAAACATTCCACTGCTAAGTGGTCGTGGAGGTGCCACGGCAAAAAAGCACCCAGCACTCACTGTAAATGAGGTTGGTGTTAGGAAGGGCATCCAGCTGTAGAAATCAACCCAGAATCAGTTCCTGTCCCACCCTTGCAAGCAGGGAAAAGTGGACGTAAAATGAAATGAAATGATGAAATGATATATATACATACATACATATATATATATATATATATATATATATATATATATATATATATACGTATATATATATATATACACACAAATTAAGCCTTATTGGAAGTTTAAACATCAAAAATATTAAAAATAAGCATGGTAATAGTGAAAATAATGCTAATACATCTACCCAATATACATGGGGCAATAATTACAAGAAACACTTATAATAAATAATAAACAACAAAATTATATAATATAATACAATATAATAAAGTATAAAATAAGAATATATATAATCTCCGGTTAATTTACAGAATAAGGCTTAATTTCTGTGTAATAGAAAATAGATATGTGTATTGTAATATGTGTGTGTGTGTGTGTGTGCGCACATATATACATGTATATATTGCACCTTTTGATTTTTGATTTGGAATTTCAGTGTTGGTATAGATATATTATTATTAGAATGTATTATACTGTGTTATATATAATTCCTGTTCTATATAACCAATTTTGTTTAGATTTAAGTTGGTGACTTTGGACCATATTTGTAATATGGTTCTTAATGTCATCTACATCCTTAGTTATTATAATTTTATTAGTT
>OZ024745.1:32177421-32184921 GCA_964016885.1 Eledone cirrhosa | reverse complement strand
CAAGCCATATACTCAAAAGCAGAATATTTTGAGCACTGCAGCTCCCATCAACTTAAACTTGTGTTAGGTAAAAGCTGCAATGAAATATATTTCTTAATCAGTCACTAGGTCTGTGTTGGCTAGATTATTGTTTTATTTTTTTGTTGAGGTATCACTAAATGTAAATTTATTATGAAAGATGTATGTAGACCTGTTACTCCTGATGGAGTCATAAGGCCATTGCTGTGATGTACTTTAAACCTGATGGAACTCATCTACTCTCCAGGTCAGAATACAGCCAATTTCTTTCCAGGGAGGGCGAAAGATAGAAAAGGAATCAACCCCAGTACTAGGCTGGTACATTAGAAATATGGCAACCAAAGTGTTAATGCCTGTGTAACAAGCTCAGTATGTTGATCTCTGTAAACTTGATCAGCTGACACCTTAAATGTTAACATCTATCTTGAAATTATATGTATATGGAGGAAATGCTACAATTCATGTATGGTGAACAATAACTTGAAGTTTCCAAGAAAATTATAATTTGTTTGTAAGTCTACATATTTACAAATGCTCTTCATAAACATTTATGTGATTTTTATACTTGCTACTTAAGTCACTACTAGTTAGTTTGGTAAAGAATCAATGCTGATTCTCTTTACCACAAAAAATTAAAAACGGGAAAAAAGTTTGATTTATTACTGTCATTCATCAAAATGACCAGCGGGTGAAGACCAACAAAGAGAATGTTCTACACAGATTTAATTTTCAAGTATTGGTAAGACATTTTCAAGCCATATATTACTTAGTATTTGTATTCTAAATTAGAAATAACTAGTGGCATTTTTTTCTGATCATATGCGAATGGCACCCTTTAAAGTTTTGCCGCATTTAAATTTTGAAGCTGGCAATGGTATTCGCAATAGTAATTTTGATAGTCATAGTAATGGTGGTTATGGTAATTGTGATAGTAATAGTAGTAATGATAGTTGTGGTATTGCTGCTAGTATTGATCATAGCTGTGGTGGTGGTGGTACCAATCAAAGTAACAATGGGAATAGTTGTATATTGACATTTATGGAAAAATAAATGACTGAAGTTATTGAATTCATAATTATGAAGACTGATCATTAGTAGTTTTAAATAGCAGAAAACAAAAAGAAAAGAAAAAAATAATAGAAGTAAAAAGACAATGAATAAATAAACCAACTAAACGATAAAAGATATTAATTTGTGAAATTAATTTGAAAGAATTTTCAGAGAAATAAATATATAAACACTACTACTACTACTACTAATAATAATAATAATAATAATTGTTTCTACATTTGGCACAAGGCCAGCAATTATCCCAGTGTATTACTGGTGCTTTATTTTATTGATCCCGTAAGGATGAAAGGCAAAGTTAACCTCAGCGGGATTTGAACTCAGATCGTAAAGGGCAGTAACTCTATGTTGCAAAGCATGGCGTCCGACCCTCTACCAATACTGTCAAATAATAATAATAATGGTTTCTTATATAGGCACAAGGCCAGCAATTTTTTTTTTTGGGGGGGGGGGGGTCGATTAAATCGACCCAGTATGTGACTGGTACTTTATTTTTTCAACCCCGTAAGGATGAAAGGCAAAGCTAATCATTGTGAACTCAGAATGTAAACGTCTGTAACTCGGGCACAATGAGTATTTATGTATACATGCATAAAGAGAGAAAGAAATAACAACAACAAAAATTGATGAAAACTGAATTAAATTTTGTGGTGGTGGGGGTGGGGTACCACCCAGGGGTAAATAAGGAACACCACAGATTTGAAATCACCGTGATCATCAAGGGCACCATAGACAAGCATCACTTACCCCTCTATTCTCTCCAACCTACATACACATGCTTATAGTAGGCTCACACATACAATATTTGCTGCATTCACACCTTTTAACAAATATACAATGTGACAACAGTTCCTTCTCCACTGTTCCTTCTCACACAGTTCCTTCTCACCTTTCTTTTCAAGTTGAACTTGAAGATATCGATGAGAACTTGACTGAAGAGGAATGAGTCTGTCTTCAGTAGTTTCAGCCTCGTCCTCCACACAACTTCTTTTAGTATAGCCACTAAACAGGGGAAACTTCATGCTCTTCCTGGCCAAAAGAAGGCAGTGTAGAAATCTTGATAATAGAGTCAGCCAATAGCCAGATTCTTCCTACATGCAACAGTAACTGTTCAACAAAATTTCCTTGAATGAGTGCATGCAAAATAGCATCTCAGACAGGTCCATCTGACTTTCTGTGCTTGTAGGGCTTGTCTCAAACCAGCAGTGCCTCACAGTAGATCTGACTGGCCAGGGATTTCTAGAAATTATTCATAGTGACTAAAATTCCTCTGGAATAGAATAGTCAAGTTCATCTTCTCTGGGTTTCTCCTAGAGTGTTGTTGTTCTTGTCCAATATTAGTCCTCAATAGAACACTAACATGGAATTTCCACTGACTGCATTGCACAATTCTTAGAGGGCTGTGAGTGCCTGACACTATTCAAACGGCCAGACACCAAGTCTTGGTCATCACTTGACCCAAAACTACAGCTCAGTTCAAAGAGATAATAATAATAATAATGGTAATAATGGTTTCTTTATGATGATGATAATAATGATAATAAATAAAATGTGGATTTTCATTTGCAGATTGCTAATAATGGAAATGAACAGCTCCATCATTACAATTTCAGTCAGCTTTCTTCTGTTGAATAAGAGAGAGGTGGTGGTGATAGAGAGGGGTGGGGGTTTAATGTAACTAGAGAAATCAATAATTGGGCTGGTTCTTTTGCCCCGCCTAGTTTATTATTACAGTAATACATTCTAAATATTGGACTTTGTTAAATTATATTATTTTGTTTTTATCTTATATATTTTTGTTTAACTGTTTGTTTTAAAGGTGTCCTTATTGTTCTATATTCTACATTAAAAAGTGAGGTGGGTGTTCAATATTGTTGTCCAACTGTTCTGATTTGTGTAGTAACTTGCACTGAAGTTACAGATCATCTACAAAATAGATTGTGAAACACCAATTGTTTTACAATTTCTTTCAAGTATTTTATCTTCGAATTTTTATTCTATCTTCTTTTTGGGGTTTTTGGAATAATGTATATGTATGTGTAATGTATATGTAATGTATATGTATTGTGTATATGTATATGTATGTGTATCATCATCATTTTTCATCCGCTTTTCCCTGCTTGCAAGGAATATATATATATGTATATATATGTCTATATATATATGTATATATATGTCTATATATATGTATATATGTCTATATATTCAAGCATGTTTTGCAACATGAGAACCAGAAACAGGAGGTGTTCAAGATTGCGAGGCAGTATGTCAGAGAGAATTGTGATGTCATTGGAGAGAGGTGTATCTGGAATGATAAAGGTGAGCTTGCCCTCACAAGTGCTGAGAAGAAAGATGCATGGAAGAGTCATTATGATAGATTACTAAATGAGGAGAATGCATGGGAAGAAGAGACCCTACCCCAAGTAGACCCTATAGAGGGGCCAGCAGAACAAGTCAGCAGCAGCGTAGTAAGTAAGGCAATCAAAGATATGAAGATGGGGAAGGCAACCGGTCCATCGGGTATAGCTGCCGAGATGCTGAAGGCATCTGGGTCTGTAGGTCACACTATAACCACACGTATTGTTAACCAGGTAATACTAGAAGGTGTCATACCAAAAGATTGGTGCAGTAGCATCATTGTCAACTGCTACAAAGGTAAAGGTGATGCACTCGATAGAGGAAACTATAGAGGTATAAAGCTGATCAACCAGGTCATGAAAGTAACAGAAAGAGTTATAGCACAGTTGATTAGGGACTGGGTGAAACTAGATGAGATGCAATTTGGGTTTGTACCAGGAAGAGGCACCACTTCCTTGTGAGGCAGTTACAGGAAAAGTACCTAGCTAAAAGTAAGCCACTCTACCTGGCATTCATCGATCACGAGAAAGCCTTTGACAGAGTTCCACGTGCTGTAATCTGGTGGGCTCTTAGAAAACTAGGAGTAGATGAATGCTTGTGAAAGCTGTACAAGCCATGTATAGGGGAGCAGTCAGCAAAGTTAGGATTAGCAAAGAGTATAACGAGGAATTTAGCGTACAGGTTGGGGTCCACCAGGGCTCTGTTCTTAGCCCTCTCCTGTTCATCATAGTCCTGCAGGCAATAACAGAGGAGTTTAAGACCGGATGCCCATGGGAACTCCTGTATGCTGATGACCTCACACTTATAGCTGAATCTATGGTAGAACTAGAGAAGAAATTCCAAACTAGCAGGGACTAGAAAGAAAGGGTCTCAAAGTCAACATGACAAAGACTAAGGTCCTTGTAAGTAGATGAGAAAACAGAACCCAGATCCCCTCAGGGAAATGGCCTTGCTCAGTATGTAGGAAAGGTGTAGGTAGGAACTCCATTCTCTGCCCCAAATGCAAACAATGGCTACACAAGAGATGTAGTGGAATCTCAGGAAGCTTAGTTAAGAATGTAGGATTCACATGCAGCAGCTGTACTGGGACAGCAAGCAACAAACAGCCACAGGAAACAAGTACTACCAATCTCTGGGAGGGCTCTGTAGAGACAGTAGACAGCTTCTGCTACCTAGGTGACCGAATGAGCAGCCGAGGTGGGTGTTCAGAAAATACAATAACTAGGATAAGAACAGCTGCAAAAGGCTTCTCCCTCAAAATGAAAGGCAGACTGTATGATGCGTGTATCCGAACAGCAATGTTACATGGTAGTGAGACCTGGGCGCTGAAGGTGGAAGACTTACGTAGATTAGAGAGAAACGAAGCCTGCATGCTCCGATGGATATGTAATAGTAATATACGTGAATGACAAAGCATAAATGAATTGAGAGAGAGACTGAGCATAAGAGGAATCAAATGGTGTGTACAGGAGAGGCGGATGCGTTGGTATGGACATGTGATGCGTATGAAGGATGACAGCTGCATAAAAAGGTGCAGAGCACTAGAAGTCGATGGAAACCGCGGAGTGGGGAGACCCAAGATGACCTGGGATGAGGTGATAAAAGCCGACCTTACCCAATTACACCTCTCAAAGGCGATGACACACGACCGTGACCTCTGGCGTCACGCAGTAACACAGAGTACCCGACCTCCCATGGGTAGAAGCTGAAGCATATAGACAATATGCCCCCATACCCTCCCACTGCAAGGTGGTCGTGGAGGTGCCGCGGCAAAAAAGCACCCAGCCCACACTGTAAAGTGGACGTGTAGGCGCCACGAAAAAGCACCCAGCACTCACTGTAAATGAGGTTAGTGTTAGGAAGGGCATCCAGCTGTAGAAATCAAGCCAAATCAGTTCCTGTATGAGCAAGGCATGGTCAGCCGACCAGACACTGCCCACAACAGAACAACCCGTCTAACCCATGCTAGCGTGGAAGAACGGACGTAAAACGGTGATGATGATGATGATATATATGTGTGTATATGTATATATATATGTATATATATGTATATGTATATATATATGTGTATATATATATATGTATATGTATATATATGTATATATATATATATATATGTATATATGTATATATATATGTATATATATATACATATATATATGTATATATATACATGTATATATGTATATATATATGGTACTAGAAATGAGGAAGGCTCCAGAATCCTGGAATTCTGTGATGCAAATAACCTAACTATCTGTAACACTAACTTCAAAAAACGTGACAATCACCTGATCACCTATAGATCCGGGGAACACACAAGCCAGGTAGATTATATCCTTACCAGAAGACGTGACAGAGTGTCTGTTGTTAACACTAAATCCCTCCCCCATGAAGAATGCACCTCCCAACATAGACTGATAATTAGCGACCTCATAGTCAGGACGAGACGTACTCGACAACAGAAGAGGACTATCCTCAGGAGGAAAATATGGAAGTTAAAGGACCCCACAGCCAGGAATAAATTTCAAAGCATATTACTTGATGCTTTCGACAGTAAGGAAGAACATTTAGAGTCGGACAATATAGAGGGAGAGTGGGAATTTCTGAAAGCAAACCTGCTGTTGGCGACAGACGAGGTCTGTGGCTGGAGCAGGCCTGTAGGCAGGAGGAGAGTAACATGGTGGTGGAACAGTAAGGTGGAGGGGTCAATTAAGGCCAAAAAGCAGGCTTGGAAAGTATGGCGGGATGGGGGAAGTAGAGAGGACTATCAAGTGGCCAGGAGGGAAGCTAGGAGACAAGTGTACTTAGCAAGAAGGGAAGCTGAGGAAAGAAAGTTCAAGCATGTTCTACAACGCGATGACCAAAAACGTGAGGTGTTCAGGATTGCTAGGCAATGCGTCAAGGAAAACCGTGATATTGTCGGGGAGAAGTGTGTACTAAACGACGATGGCACACTTGCCATCACCGACGCTGATAAGAAGGTAGCTTGGAAGTGTCACTATGAAAGGCTTCTAAATGAGGAGAATAATTGGGAGAAAGGCAGTCTCCCCCATATCGACCCAATAGAGGGACCAGCAGTGTTAGTCGAGGGGAGTATAATAAGTAAGGCAATCAAGGATATGAAGACTGGTAAGGCGGCTGGGCCTTCGGAAATAGTTGCTGAGATGCTGAAGGCATCTGGCACGGTGGGACACACCATGGTCACCCGCATAGTTAACCAAGTCGTACAAAACGGGGTTGTTCCGAAGGACTGGCATAGCAGCATCATCGTTAACTGTTATAAGGGTAAAGGAGACGCCCTAGATAGGAGTAACTATAGAGGCATTAAATTAATCGACCAGGTCATGAAGGTCACGGAAAGAGTAATAGCGCAGCTAATCAGAGAGAGAATTGACCTAGATGAAATGCAGTTCGGGTTTGTGTCAGGCAAAAGTACCACAGACGCTCTTTTCATAGTACGACAACTACAAGAGAAGTACCTAGCTAAAGGTAAACCCCTCTACTTAGCTTTTGTCGACTTGGAGAAAGCCTTCGACAGAGTCCCCCGCTCCATTATCTGGTGGGCTCTTAGAAAACTAGGCGTTGACGAATGGCTTGTGAGGGCTATACAAGCCATGTATAAAGAAACAGTCAGCAAGGTTAGAATTAACAACGAATATAGTGAAGAGTTTAGCGTAAAAGTCGGCGTCCATCAGGGCTCTGTTCTCAGTCCACTACTATTTATTATTGCCCTTCAGGCCATAACAGAGGAGTTCAAGACAGGCTGCCCATGGGAACTCCTATACGCAGACGACCTGACACTCATAGCGGAATCAATGGCCGAGCTAGAGAAGAAATTCCAAACATGGAAGCACGGCCTAGAGTCAAAAGGACTTAAAATTAACCTGGCTAAGACCAAAGTACTAGTTTGTAGGAAAGAAAACAAGGCGGCGGTCCCTTCTGGGAAATGGTCGTGCTCGGTGTGTAGGAAAGGCGTAGGTAGAAACTCCATTTTATGTCCTAAATGCAAAGTATGGGTGCATAAAAGATGTAGTGGGATCACAGGTAGGCTAA
>OZ024745.1:32154921-32169921 GCA_964016885.1 Eledone cirrhosa | reverse complement strand
ATGCACATGGATGATGATTGATGGGTGAAGAAGTGTTAGGAAATCTCAGTAGTAGGAAGCCATAAGAAGGACCTGGGCAGAGTTGGTGAGAGCTGATCTCATTGAGTCTTACAGAGGAGATGACAAAGAAATGTGGTGAGTAGAGAAATGTTGTTCTGAGAAGGACCCTCTAACCCATGCAATTGTGGAAAAATGGATTTAAGGGTGATGGTGATCATGAGGATACCATACCTTCTTAGAAAAGAATACATTGGATAATGCTATTATGGGTTCCTTGCGCATAGGAAAAAGACAGGATAATCATGACTGGAATACATTTGATCATACTTCTGCTTAATCACGTTGACTGAGAGCACAATAACAACATGTGGGAGCTTCTAAAAATAGAAACCAAATTTGTCTCAATTAACATCCTGCTATGGAGAAACATATCTGTAGAGATTAAAGTGTCTGTCCCAAGCCCGGAGGCTCATCAGTCTGGTGCTTATACTGGTTATTGTAGTGCTAAACGACTGAGAGAACAAGACCCCCAGACCAGATGCAAGTCCATCACAGGGTTAAAGTCTGTCCCAAGCCTGGAAGCTCACGAAGCAAGTGCTTAAACCAGTTTCTATGGTATTAAATGAGTACAAGACTCCACACTGGATAGAACGCTAGTCTACTGCAGGGTTAAATGCCCAGCTACTGCTGCTGGTACTCATTTTCAGTTGAAATAAAACATTTTACTCAAGAACACAAAACACAACCCAATCCAGGAAGTGAACCCATGATATTTTGATCTAAGTCCAACGCACTTACTACTAGGCCCTGCACCTCCACATATCTGTAGTGTAGTATCCAACCATAGATATGCCAAAAAAGGAGGGGACTCTTCAGTCACATCAACGATTTAACCATTACATAACATTGCAACATTCCCCCAGTACACACTGTAAAGTGATTGGCACAAGAAAGGATATCCTACTGTAGAAACCATGTTATGTGAGATGTGGTCCTGCAACCTATATAAGGAAGCCAGGAACTATGATTAAGTACTCACTTTCTCTGTAATAACCTGTCCAACTGATGTATGATGATGATGATGTATAAGAAGGTGTATCTCTGTGAGTATATGTGTGTGTTTATATGACAGATGTAAGATGATAATAATGATGTATAAGAGTGCATGTCTCTGTGTGTGTATATGTGTGTGTTTGTATGTTTTTCTATATCTACAGTATCTTGGTCCTTATTAAAACTAGTGATCTTCTGTGGATGTATGATGTATAGTGAATGGCTTAGTATGAAATGTCACACAATCTATTATGCCAGCAGTGATTCAGAAGAGAGAGTGAGAGAAAGGGGAGGGATGGTTTTTGAAATTCACGTGAATATTTACTGGCAGGTGGTGATTAACTCCATTTTGTTTAGTTTTGTGTTGGTATAGTGTAGAACAATATACAATATTTTTATATTACATGATATTTCTATATTATATGATACTTTCATATTACTTGGCTCTGATTGATATCCCTTCATTTATTGGCATGGAACTCTGACATGGAAGTTTTTAATGTATAGCTTTCATTGATAATATATATATATAGAGAGAGATTTCTTTCATTAAAATGAAATAGGTCATACTGAGACTTCTAATGTTGAGCATATATATATATTTGTATGTATACACACTATATATATATATATATATATATATATATATATATATAATCAAGGGAGTATATATATATATATATATATATATATATATGAGAGAGAGAGAGGTGTATATTGGTGCAAAATATTCGTACATTTTATCATGAAATGAATTGGGATGAGTTCCAGGCATCTAAAAATTCTAATTTTTTTGTATTTATAAAAGCATGATAGCATAAACTTTTACTAATAAATATAATATTAATTTTATATTTTGATATATAAAATAAATAATTTTGTAAAAAACTACTTGAATTACTAAATGATACTGTAAATATGTGCCACTGTTTTGATCTCATCCAACTGTGGCATTGGATGCAACTTAAATTCTCTGATAATGAACCAGGCTGAAGATCATGTATTTTCCTAAGAGATGAGCCTAGAGTTATTTGTTATGTCAGTTGTTTTCTCTCCTTTAGAATTTCATAAGATACTAAGGCTATAAGCATCATCATCATCATTTAATGTCCATTTTCCAACCATTTTGATACAAACCTGGCATATAACAAAACCACCCATCTAAAAGGGTTCCTATTTAAATTAAAATAGTTCTAACATAATTTAAAATAAAAATCATATTGTAAGTTCCTATCTTAATTATAATATTCCTCATTGGCGCATCCCAACACACCCTGCCATTACCCCACCACCACTGTTCTTCTAGCCCTCAATTTTCCCACCGTTATGGATGGATGAGCTGGGAATACACGAGCAACTCTGAATCAATAGATGAAATATGAATCTGCGAGCTACCAAGCACCCACGTGAAGCGCCAACCCAGAGACCCTCCCCTACGAGTGTCGACAAATGCCCAAAACTCCGAGTTGGTACCATCAATGTAGGCTCAATGAAAGGAAGAGCAGGAGAAATCGTAGAAATGCTAGAGCGAAAGGAAGTTGATGTATGCTGTGTGCAAGAGGCTAGATGGAGAGGAGGGTCTGCTAGAGTCCTTGTAGGAAAAAGCCAGTGCTACAAATTTTTCTGGGTGGGAAATGACGATGGGATGGGTGGTGTAGGTATACTATTAGCTGACAAGTGGGTAGATAAAGTAATCTCAGTGTACAGGGTAAATGCAAGAATCATTAAACTCAGACTAGTCCTGAATAAGACAATTACCACAATAATATCAGCTTACGCACCCCAATCGGGGCTGCCAGACGAACTTAAGGATAGGTTTTACGAGTCCCTAATGCACACTACTGCTCTAACAGACGACAAGGACTTCCTAATCATTGCAGGAGATTTTAACGGACACGTAGGTAAACACTGCGACGGCTTCAATAGAGTACATGGAGGCCATGGAGTTGGCACAAGGAATGAGGAAGGATTCAGACTTCTAGAATTCTGCGACACCAATGACATGTCGATATGTAACACAAACTTTAAAAAACCCGACAACCACCTGATCACCTATAGATCAGGGGAGCACTCTAGTCAGTTAGATTTTATCCTCATCAGAGGACGTGACAGATGGACGGTCGTAAACACAAAAGCCTTCCCTAGTGAGGAATGTACATCCCAACATAGCTTAGTTGTCAGCGACCTCACGGTCAGAACTAGACGAGCCCTGAAACAGAGGCCAACCTGGAGAAGAAAGATCTGGAAGCTGAAAGTCCCCTCAACCAGTAACAGATTTAAAGATATTTTACTCAACGCCTACGACAGTAAAGAAGAACAGATAGAGACATTTAACGTAGAAGAGAACTGGGAGTTCCTAAAAAATAACTTACTAGAGGCGACGGATGAGGTTTGTGGCTGGAGTAAGACCTCAAGCAGGAGGAGAGTGACTTGGTGGTGGAACAATAAGGTAGATGAAGCAGTCAAGGCCAAGAGACAGGCATGGAAAGAATGGAAGAACGGGGGGAGCAGGGTACATTACATAGAGACCAAGAGGGAAGCTAGGCGACAAGTATACTTAGCTAGGAGGGAAGCAGAGGATAGAAAATTCAAGCATGTTTTACAACGTGAGGACCAGAAACAGGAGGTATTCAAGATTGCGAGGCAGTGTGTCAGAGATAGTTGTGATGTCATTGGAGAGAAGTGTATCCGGAATGATAAAGGTGAGCTTGCCCTCACAAGTGCTGAGAAGAAAGATGCATGGAAGAGTCATTATGATAGATTACTAAATGAGGAGAATGCATGGGAAGAAGAGACCCTACCCCACGTAGACCCTATAGAGGGACCAGCAGTACAAGTCAGCGGCAGCGTAGTAAGTAAGGCAATCAGAGATATGAAGATAGGGAAGGCAACCAGTCCATCGGGTATAGCTGCCGAGATGCTGAAGGCATCTGGGTCTGTAGGTCACACTATAACCACACGTATCGTTAACCAGGTAATACTAGAGGGGGCCATACCAAAAGATTGGTGCAGTAGCATCATTGTCAACTGCTACAAAGGTAAAGGCGATGCACTAGATAGAGGAAACTATAGAGGTATAAAGTTGATGGACCAGGTCATGAAAGTAACAGAAAGAGTTATAGCACAGCTGATTAGGGACCGGGTGAATATAGACGAGATGCAATTTGGGTTTGTACCAGGGAAAGGCACCACTGATGCCCTCTTCCTTGTGAGGCAATTACAGGAAAAGTACCTAGCTAAAAGTAAGCCACTCTACTTGGCATTTGTCGACCTTGAGAAAGCCTTTGACAGAGTTCCACGTGCAGTAATCTGGTGGGCTCTTAGAAAACTAGGAGTAGATGAATGGCTTGTGAAAGCGGTACAAGCCATGTATAGGGGAGCAGTCAGCAAAGTTAGGATTGGCAATGAGTATAGCGAGGAATTTAGCGTACAGGTTGGGGTCCACCAGGGCTCTGTTCTTAGCCCTCTCCTGTTCATCATAGTCCTGCAGGCAATAACGGAGGAGTTTAAGACCGGATGCCCATGGGAACTCCTGTATGCTGATGACCTCGCACTCATAGCTGAATCTATGGTAGAACTAGAGAATAAATTCCAAACCTGGAAGCAGGGACTAGAGAGAAAGGGCCTCAAAGTCAACATGACAAAGACTAAGGTCCTTGTAAGTAGACCAGAAAACAGAACCCAGATCCCCTCAGGGAAATGGCCTTGCTCAGTATGTAGGAAAGGTGTAGGTAGGAACTCCATTCTCTGCCCCAAATGCAAACAATGGGTACACAAGAGATGTAGCGGGATCTCAGGAAGCTTAATTAAGAATGTAGGATTCACATGCAGCAGCTGTGCTGAAACAGCAAGCAAACAGCCACAGGAAACAAGTACCACCAATCTCTGGGAGGGCCCTGTAGAAACAGTAGACAGCTTCTGCTACCTAGGTGACCGAATTAGCAACGGAGGTGGGTGCTCAGAAAGTACAATAACTAGGGTAAGAACGGGATGGAAGAAGTTTAGGGAACTACTACCACTGCTAGCTGCAAAAGGCTTCTCCCTCAGAATGAAAGGCAGACTGTATGATGCGTGTATCCGAACAGCGATGTTGCATGGTAGTGAGACCTGGGCGCTGAAGGTGGAAGACTTACGTAGATTAGAGAGAAACGAAGTCTGCATGCTCCGATGGATGTGTAACAGTAATATACGTGAACGACAAAGCATAAAGGAATTGAGAGAGAGACTGAGCATAAGAGGAATCAAATGCTGCGTGCAGGAGAGGCGGTTACGCTGGTATGGACATGTGATGCGTATGAAGGATGACAGCTGCATAAAAAGGTGCAGAGCACTAGAAGTTGATGGAAACCGCGGAGTGGGGAGACCCAAGATGACTTGGGATGAGGTGATAAAAGCCGACCTTACCCAACTACACCTCTCAAAGTCAATGACACACGACCGTGACTTCTGGCGTCACGCAGTAATACAGGGTACCCGACCTCCCATGGGTACATGCTGAAGCATATAAACAATATGCCCCCCCCCCACCGCAAGGTGGCCGTGGAGGTGCCACGGCAAAAAAGCACCCAGCCCACACTGTAAAGTGGACGTGTAGGCGCCACGAAAAAGCACCCAGCACTCACTGTAAATGAGGTTGGTGTTAGGAAGGGCATCCAGCTGTGGAAATCAAGCCAGATCAGTTCCTGTATGAGCAAGGCATGGTCAGCCGACCAGACACTGCCCACAACAGGACAACCCGTCTAACCCATGCTAGCGTGGAAGAACGGACGTAAAACTGTGATGATGATGATGATGAATGTATTCAGAGTATATAATTTAATTGTGAATAATCAATGATACTTTACAAGGCAAAAGTTTGATCCCACACACTGAGAATATAGCTATTTATATATCTAGAATTGTGCAGTTGTTACACACTAAAGCATTTCAATCCTTTTGGTATCAAGCCATTTGAAACCACTCTTGATTTATGTTCTAAAGAGTTCATATATATCTCAAAACCTCCAATCATAATTTCATATAGGAACATTTATTATATCCCAAACAATGAGGAAGTTAGTTATATTACTATATCCCTTCAAATTCATGATTATTTTCAAAGTTATTTGAACTTTAAAGACAGTGTCTATCATTAAAAATATGGCTACAAATGGGTTAAATATGTATACACTGTTGTTAATGCAGTTCTTTAGCCCTAAATTGAGTTTGTCCTGACCAAGCAAACAATCACCTTCATATTTTTCTTCAAACTATATAGTCTCACATATTGAATAATATAATTGTTTCTACTTTAGGCACAAGGCCAGCAATTACCCAGTGCATTACTGGTACTTTATTTTATTGACCCCGTAAGGATGAAAGGCAAAGTCAACCTCGGCGGGATTTGAACTCAGATCGTAAAGGGACATAACTATGCCGGAAAGCATGGCGTCCGACCCTCTACCGATACTGCCAATCCATAATATAATGATTTATAATCTAGGTACAAAGCCAGAAAATTTAGAGGAAAAGTGAAGTTAATTAAATCAACCCCAGTACTTGACTGGTACTTTATTTTATCAACCCTGATAGGATGAAAGGCAAAGTTGACTGTGACAGGATTTGAAATCAGAATGTAAAGAGCTGACCAATACTACATTGTAGTTCGTCTAACACTGCCAATTCTGCCAAATTACACCCCTTCCATATTGAATAATATAATATCACCCTATTTAGAAAGTGAACGTCTCTGTTTATTGAATAGATCACAAAATATTTATATCCTGTAAAGGTAAAAAACAAAATAATATTAATAAAGAAATTAGTTCATTTTATTTTGTCAGTTATTCAGGGAAGATTATCTATCCTTCTCTCTCTCCTGATAAAACTATCACTAACAATAATAACAACATAAACCAATGAGAAAGCATTTGCACTATCATTTGATTAACTAAATAAAGCAGTCAAATGTATCTCATAAAAACGATCACAAAAATATACAAAAAAAAAAATGATCACAGCTGGAATGCTTTTAATCACAGTTTTGTTCAATCATGTCCAACAACAACAACAACAAATATATAATCTTATAACCTGCTAGAAATAGAAGCTAAATCTTCCCCTACTGATTCACACCCTACTTTTTTAACAAGGGAAGGACACATTGAATAATGTAGTCCTAGATACACTGTAAAAGGTTGGTTACAACTATAATGCCTTTGATTCTAGTAGTGTTTGACCCTGGCTGATCTGGAGGCTAAATAACTACAAGAACAACAACATAGCAACATCTCAAACAGAACATACTCAAAAAAGATAAATTATCCAAGTGAAATAATATTAATTTACTGATAGATTAATAAATAAAATATTGCAATATAAAAGTCATTGAAGATTTAACCCTTTTAGTAGCAAACTGCCTAAAACCAGCCCCTGCAGTTCTATCATATAAAATTGTTTGTTTTAAAAGTGTTTATATTTAAGAACCTTCCATCACAATTTTATGTAATAAACTGCAGTCCATATTATTCTTTTCTATTTCTTTCTTTTCTATATTTTTCTCTTAAGCTATCACACACCATTCTCTCCCTTATTCAGTCGGTGTACTTGGGATACTTTTCCATCTATATTTGAGTAATTCACTGAAAGGCATAACTTGTCCTGTCTTTGTCTCTATATTTTTTGTTACATCCCAATGTGCACTGGAATGAACAGTATCAACTTTAATGCACCAAAACCAAAACAAGTGATTTCCAGAGGTTGACTGAGGACTGTCCATTTTTCATTGTTTTTCCATCGTCTTTGTCCTGTGCACCTCCTATTTTGAATATATACATATATATATATATATATATATATATATATATATACCCACATATATATACCCTCATATATAGATATATATATACCCTCATATATATCACCTTGATCATCTTGACCAACCAGTCTGACGGGCACCAATTGATGCCGCTGGTCACAGCACGTTGTGCTGTTTTAGCCATAAGATAACGCCATCCCACTGGCTGGGTGGGCAAGCCAGTACTCATTTCTACAGCTGAGTGAAATAAAGTGTCTTGCTCAAGGAAACAACACAGCACCCGGTCCGAGAATTGAACTCACAACCTTTCGATTGCAAGCCCAATGCTTTAACCACTAAGCCATGTGCCTTCACTCATATATATATACACCCTCATATATATATATATATATATACACAAATGCTGTGTGCAGGAGAGGCGGTTGCATTGGTATGGACATGTGGTGCGTATGAAGGATGACAGCTGCATAAAAAGGTGCAGAGCACTAAAAGTCATTGAAGCCATGGAGTGGGGGGACCCAAGAAGACCTGGGATAAGGTGATAAAAACTGACCTTACCCAATTGCACCTCTGGCACCACACAGTAATACAGAAGACCCAACTTCCCACGGGTACAAGTCGAAGCTGAAGCATATAGGCAATATGCCCCCCCCCCCCCTGCACACACTGAAAAGTGATCGTGGAGGTGTCATGACAAAAAAGCACTTAGTTCACCACACTGTAAAGTGGCTGTGTAGGCGCCACGGTAAAAAAAGCACCCAGCCCTCACTGTAAATGAGGTTGGTGTTAGGAAGGGCATCCAGCTGTAGAAATCAAGCCAAAATCAGTTCCCGTATGAGCAAGACAAGGTCACCCGACCTGGCATTGCCCACAACAGGAGAACCCGTCTAACCCATGGTAGCGTGCAATAACAGACGTAAAACGGTGATGATGATGACACACACACACACACATATATGTGTGTGTATGAATGTGTGTGTGTGTGTGTGCCTGTGTGGTATTAGGATTTCCAGCTTACTGACAAATTCTTCATTTCATTCTTTGTTAGAGGTCAGTGGTAACTGTCATTTAGCTTAAAACCACATTTTCATATTTTTTAAATAATTGACAAACACTAGCAAGCTCACCAGACAAGGAAAACTAGGACATATACATCATTAAAATATCATTAAGTAATCCTATAGTTCATATACGTACAACCAAAATAAACATATATTGCATGCATGGGGACTGATTTAATTCCGGGAGTTATTTAAATTATGTTCTGTAGTATTATTCAAAAGGATCTGATGCTTACCAGAAGTTGTATTTAGGTTATTTCCCTTCTTTTATTTATTAGAATGTTTTAATGCTTGAATTACTGTATACATTCGAATATAAGCCAAATCTAAACTCTGTGTATAAGTCGAGGTAACTAATCAACACAGATGGTACAGTTTTGAAATTCTCATGAGTGAAGAATATGAAGTTTTAATATTTTGATATTTAAAAGGTTTTAAGTGTCGTTTAGAGTATAGTTTTTATTTCAGAATTCCATTACGTAATGATTTTTACTAAATTCCGACCATTTTGAAGGTCATATTCATTCAAAACACATCAAAAACGAATTTCACGTCAAAAGAGAAACTGGTGTAATATTCACCTCCAAAGTGAAAATATTTCAGCACCCCATTTATGTAGAATTTTGAAGTTGATAAAATCAGCAAAATTGACCTCGAATGTAAACTGACCCCCATTTTACCATCAATGTTTTTGTCATATATTTCTCAGCTTATATATGAGTATATATATGGTAACTGAAATTTAATCAGCTAGGTGTAGTGTTAGTGATATAGTTAACCCTATAGGTACCCATTCTTTCAATTTTCCTTATGTTGAAAGTTATTTATCTCTACGATAGTTACATTTTTGTTGGATTTATTGTTCTGTCCCATTTTACAAATTCCTGTATATTTAATTTTGCTTTCTTCATTTTGGTCAACTTTACCTTTCATCCTTTTGGTGCGGATAAAGTACCAATTCAGAACTAGTGGAATTGTTAAAAAGTCATATGTTTTTACATTATCCCATCTGGCTTTGTACATTCTGTGTTCAAGTTGCACTTTCTTCTGTCATGATTTGTAACTGCCAGACTCCATCAGTAATGGTAAAATCAATGTAAATATTGTTTCCTTAGTTCTATCAGACGTTTCACTTCTTTCATCTGTCAGGTGTTGAAACTGGAAGATATTATCAGCAATTAAAAGACCAATGTAAACATTGTTTCCTTGGTCTGATCTGAGGATTGGCTTCTTTTTTCTGCCAGGAATTACAACTGGCAGATAGTATCAGCAATAGAAAGATCAATGTAAACATTGTTTCTTTGGTCAGATTTCACAATGAACTCCTTTCTTCTCCCTATTTAATGTTGATAGTTGTACCCTATGTCTAATTAAATTAGACAAATAATGCCCAGTTCTTAATAAATTATATTAGCCCCATATTTTTGACTCATATCAAAATATGTTATGGTAAGCTGACTTTGTTCATAAATTATTTTACTTATTTCACTTTAATCTATCTCCTTTCATTTTATCTAATTTCTATCTTGTTTCATAATGTTTCATTTATTTCTTTTTGTCAAATACTAATTAGCCATAAATCTATATTATTATGGTCGTATATTAAACCTTTTCTAGCAGGGAAAGTGGATATTAAACAATGATAATGATGATTAAGATATATATATTTATAGAAGGTATACTGAATGTAATAGGATGTCGAAAGATAGAAAATTACAAATGAAAGATGTGAGATGAAAAATGAAGAATGAAAATGAAATAAAAAATAGAATCGAAAATGAAATAAATAGGTGGTAAAAATTATTATGTAGAAATAGAGTTAAAAAATATAAAAATTATGAAGATAAAAATTGGAAATATAAAACAGAAGTTAAATGAATAAATCAATAAAGAAATAAACATAAAACTAATAAACTTGAAATTAATAAAGGTTGCAAGTGAAAAGGGAAAAGGAAGCAAAAAGATTGAAAGTCATAAATTAAATTATGACCATGTAAAGTAAAATAAATGTATAAAAGGGGAATAAATCAAATCCAAGGATAGAAAATACATAATAGAATAATGATAGAATTAATAAAGAAGGTGGATGAAAGGTCAGAAATATAAAGAAGACAGATGAAGTGAAGACAGAATGATACATCTTAAACTCACGTATAACAATGTTTTATGATATTAGATACAATGCTTAAATAAAAAAGATTAGGAAAAATTAAATAAAATGATATAAAACAATATAAATTTATGGCTAGTTGTACTGGGGTGGGAGTGACAGCAAATTGGCAGAGTTGTTAGAATGTCAGAGAGAATGCTTTGCAGTATTTGCTACAAACTCTCTGTGATGCCTGATTTCAAATCCCAGTGAAGTCAACTTTGTCTTTCATCCTTTTATGGTCATTAAAAATAGTACTAGTTCAGTACCGTAGTCGATTGATTCTTTCTCTCCCTAGAAGAAACAGTCTATAATAAGACTGGGAGAGGGGATGGACTCTGCCAAGTTTAATGTCTTCATGACATGCTATTTGTCATAATAGTTGTTTCTACTTTTGGCACAAGGCCAGCAATTACCCAGTACATTACTGGTACTTTATTTTATCGACCCCGTAAGGATGAAAGGCAAAGTTAACCTCGATGGGATTTGAACTCAGACCGTAAAGGGACGTAACTATGCTGGAAAGCATGGCGTCCGACCCTCTACCGATACTGCCAATTCACCGCCCTTGTCATAATAGTGCTTCCATCAGGAATTATGAGTCCATACATACATAGTTGGTAGGCATTTGACAAAAAAAAAACAAAAAAAATGAATTGTTATGAAATAAGATAGAAATGAAATAAAATGAAAAGAGATAGTTAAAGTGAAATAATTCATGTTAAAGTAGGTTGGGTTACCATATATATTTTAATATGAATAATAAATAAAAGATAAATATTTTGAATTTAACAAGAACAGTAATGTTAGGGTGATATAATTAGACATAAAGCATAACTAACCACTAACAATTATTTTAGCATAGAGTTACTCCCTTTATGATCTGAGTTCAAATCCCGCCGAGGTTAACTTTGCCTTTCATCCTTACGGGGTTGATAAAATAAAGTACCAGTAATGTACTGGGTAATTGCTGGCCTTGTGCCAAAAGTAGAAACAATTATTTTAATGACCTAAGTGTTGTAATTAGCCTCGTCTGGTGAGGTTGCTGGTTTTTGCCAAATATGACAATGTGGTGTTCAGATAAATGTCAGCTCCTGTTCAGCTCTAATTAGGAGTGAAATGAAAAATATGTCCTATTAATATATATACTCTCTACAGATTAACCACAATTAATATGTATCAAATACTCATTTACACTTGGTCATATTTGGTTTTCAACTAAGAAAGTCCAACATATGTATATATATCTATACACACATACCCTTGCTAGCAGGGAAAAGGGATGTTAAATGGTGATGATGGTGATATATATATATATATATCGCCATCAGCATAATTATTTAACATCCGTTTTCCGATGTTGACATGGGTGGGACTATACGTGTGTCTGTCTGTGTGTCTGTGTGTGTGAGTGTGTGAACGTATCTTTATAAGGAATATGAAAGTTTGTCTTGAAACAATTTTCTCAAGATAGAAATGATAATTGTTTCTACTTTAGGCACTAGGCCAGCAATTATCCCAGTGCATTACTGGTACTTTATTTTATCGACCCCATAAGGATGAAAGGCAAAGTCAACCTCGGCGGGATTTGAACTCAGATCGTAACGGGACGTAACTATGCTGGAAAGCATGGCGTCCGACCCTCTACCGATACTGCCAATCCACCGCCGTGATTGAATAGATAGAAATGATAATTGTTTCTGCTTTTGGCACAAGGCCAGCAATTATCCAGTGTATTACTGGTACTTTATTTTATCGACCCCCGTAAGGATGAAAGACAAAGTTAACCTCGGTGGGATTTGAACTCAGAATTAGTGGAGACATGCAGACTTGGTGAAGACCTGCCTAGAAAAACATTTCAGCTATGTCTGTTACCCCCACTTTTTCTGTGCACACACACACATATTCATATAGATTCCCACTCTGGGATACCATTAAAATGGAGACTTTAACTCAAACTCCATTTTTTTTTCATGTACATTTTAAAATCGGGCTAAAAATGCACATTGTTTCATATTCCTTTAGGCTAATTTATTGCATAAAAGATTCATTAAAGATCGCCTCTTTCATTAGTCAACTTAAAGAAAACTGAGAACTCAAGTCATGCCAATATATATATATATATATATACACACACAATCATCATCATCATGGTTCAGGTCAATGCTGGACAGGCAAGCACAGCCAAAGCAGCTGCAGTCGAAGGTTTGGTCAGGGTTTGATAACTTGGTGTTGTGGTTTTCCTCCCGTGCCTTTTGTCCTTCAGGTTGGCCTTGTGGGTGTTAAGTTATGACCCTGCTTCAAAGAATCTTATATTTTGAGATGGGTGGAAAAATTGTCAACTTTCTACCAACATGAGAGTTGAACTTGACTCTTGTGATACAAACCTGCCTTAAACTGCCCATTTAAAGAGTTCATAATTATATTAAATCCTTCCATCATAATTTTATTTCAAAAATGTCTGTTACGACATATTTCAGACATCAGCTTCTAATGAAAAGATTAGGTTAGTTATCTTATTAACTTCTTAAAATTTTCAAAATTAATTGATATGCATAAGTATAGAAACAAGGGATATTCTTTGTACGGGCTTCCAATGATAATATTATATATATTCTCTACCTATTATACCTATTTATATGCATTGAGTGCTATTTTAAAACTGGACTAACACTTGTACTAAGAAATCTCTCTCTCTTCTTCTTTAGTTTCTTTCATTCTCAATAGAGGATTGAGCAATGGGAGATCTCCATCTCACAAAGCTGCAAGTCTGTCAATGGCTGTCTGCCAGGTCTTCCTCAACCGGATCTCAACAGGTCTGCCTTGCTTCATATGCTTCCCACCTCCCCTGTTCTAGCTTCCATTCAAGGAGGCTCTCACTGTTCTCTTTGTGATCACGCATAGAACAAGGTCAAGCATTACCTGTTATCTACTGTAGACTACTTTGGGTGATTTCAACTGTTGGGTGGGTGATGAGTAACTGTTCAGAAAAGGGTGAGTGATTGATGGATGATAAAGAAGGTATTTCAACATATGTTATTCAAAGGAGATATGCAAAGAACCTATATAAAAAAACAAGAGGCTAAATAGGCATAACAAACAAGTAATAAACTTTTACTAAACATTTTTGGCCTGCTTTTGAATATTTACTATACAGGTGGGCAGTGGAAAATTTTTCCATGTGAAAGTGGGTGATGAGACAAAAATGGTTGGGAACCCCTGATGTAGAAGGATGTGCCTTGTGTATGAAGTTGAGTTTATTTTTGTTGTTTAGCTCCAGGTCAAACCTAACTGAACAGACCTATGGTCAAGTGCATTCTAGCTTTGACAATCTTGTCTTTTTTTTGTTCAGTTATATTTTTCAATGACTCTATAGAGTGTTATATGAGGTAGATTTGAATGCTATTTCGAGCAAGTTGAGCACCTACATAAAGGCCTCACTCGCTGGTTCATATTTTTTCAAAGATTCATTGATGTTTAGATAGGTAAGAATAGCAAAGAGAATTTGCAGATTTTATGCCTTTTTGATGGGCTTTAGTGATATAAGTTAAGTGAAAGACTTCTAGCTGAGCTAGATTGCAGATTTGATTAGACTGAGATATGATTGCAGATTTGGCTTGCTCAAGATCCCACCTCAATACTATTCAAATAATAATGCTTCAGGTTACATATCCCACTTGCAGTCACTCTCAAAGGGGCATATTCTCTGTAAATGTTCAGTTTTCTGAGCCTTTTCATTGTCACCTTTTTATACTTAGAAAATATATGAAAAATAGACTTCTACACATGCGAGTGATGCTTATTATTTCGGTAGAGGGTCAGACGCCATGCTTTTCAGCAAATAGTTACGGCCCTTTATGGTCTGAGTTCAAATCCCGCCGAAGTTAACTTTGCCTTTCATCCTTACGGGGTCGATAAAATAAAGTACCAGTAATGTACTG
>OZ024745.1:32102421-32132421 GCA_964016885.1 Eledone cirrhosa | reverse complement strand
GTACTGTCGTAAACAGACGATTGCCAACGAAAACACGACCACAACAATATTACTAAACGGACTACCGTCCGTTTAGGATATATCAGTCATAAATATTGCAGTTACATTCTGCTTGCCCCTTGTCCCTCTCCTTCTTTTTCTGCTCCTCCTCCTCCTCCTCATTTATGTATTATATTTAAGTATTATCATCAACATCATTTTATATCCACTTACCATGCTAGCATGAATTGAATGGATCGTTATGGTCTGAGTCAGTTTTATTTGAGAGTACAAGACTCCCTCCTGAACAGAACAGCAGTCTATCACAGAGTTAAACCCCCAGCTGCTGCTGGTACTCATTTTCAGCTGAGTATACTGGAGCAACATGAAATAAAGTGTTTTGCTCATGAACACAACACACAGCCTAGGAATCGAACCCACAACATTATGATCGTAAGTCCAACACACTTACCACTAGGCTACACACCTCCACTCCAGCACCTGACTAGTAATTTATTTATCAATCCTGGAAAATCGAAAAGCAAAGTTGAGCTTGGTGGGATTTGAACTTAGCGGAGAGAACTGGAACAAATACAGTAAGGTATTTCTATCTGATGCTTTAATGACTGCCAGTTCACTGCTTTACATAAACTATGGACGCATAACACCGATTTCTTCAAGTGTGAAAGAGAGAAAGATATATATATATATAGAGAGAGAAAGAGATATAAAGAAAGATTCAGCTCCTGTATTAGACTGGTACTTTTTTTATAGGCCTCAAAAGAATGAAAAGCAAAGTTGACCTTGGTGTGATTTGAACCCAGAAAGCAGGGAGCCAGAATGAATACTGCAAAGCATTCTCTCCGATGTTCCAATGACTATACTAAATCGTTGCCTTTACATACACTATAAAAAAGAAGAAACCTTTAAGAGGTGCTCCTATAACATAATAGATTATTGGACTCCTGTCATATAATAGCAGTATTAAAGATATGGCTGCTACTTAAAGAAATTAAACATCAAATAAAATAAAATAAAATAATTTGAAAATTGTAAAGAAAACTGTTTTGGTAGTAATTAAAGAAGATTAATGTCAACATTCTCCCATGGGTATGAAATAAAATTTACCATATTACCACTTTATTTTTCTGTTAGGTTAATAGCTGTTAGAAGCTTAATGATATGGTTTTAGAGAGATACTATCTAATGTTTACTGGGTTCTGTCAAATTGTGCTTGGCAGATTTATAGAGGTGGTGGCTGGCAAATGAGATCGTATGCCATTCCTACCTACCTTTCTCAGGGGCATTAGTAATGTAAATGGGTAAATGGAGTGAAGTAGAATAGCTACAACTGGGAATCAAATTTGGGCTTTTTTTCATTAAAAATATATATAAAATTGTATTGCATTTAGTGAACAGTATCATCTTTTCGTTGCATTTATGATGAGGAGGAGAGTGGTAAGAAATTGTCTGTGAAACTCAGGTAGAAGAAATACTGTAAGGTATTTTCGTTTAAAAGCACTGGTTTATGAGTTCTCATTATTGATGCTTCTAACTTTTGACAATATACCTCACTCAAAGATATACAAATTCACACACACACATATATATATATATATATATATATATATATATATATATATATATATATATATATATATATATATATATAATTATATGTGTGTGTATCAATAAACTGAGAGAAAAGCTGAGCATAAAAGGGATTAGATTAGATGTGTGTGTATCAATAAACTGAGAGAAAACCAAGCTGGAATGGAAATATATATATATATATATATATATATATATAATGTATATGAACATTAACAGCTGTGCAAGAGGTAGATTCTGGCAAAGATGGGATGTGGTAAAGACTGATCTAATGAGGGAAATGTCACAGGATCTAGTTGACTGATTTACAGAAGACTTGCCTTCTCACACAGACAGGATGAAATGCAAGTAGAGAAGTGTAAGAACATTTTCAGTTTCCATTTCCTCCTCCATCACCACCAGCACCACCACCACCACCATCACCTAGTCTTTCCTTTTCTAGGTTTTCCTGTATTTATGATTTTGTCAAGTTCTTATTCTGACTTCACTGATAACTAACCTATGTTGGGAGGCATGCATTCTTCTCCCAAAAAGGACATATAGTTCATGAACACCTGTTTATCCCTTTTCTACTGAGCCAGAAGTTAATCTGGCTTGTGTGTTCATTTGATTGGTAGGTGATCAAGTGACTGACCATAATCCTGAAAGTAGTGTTACAAATAGTTAGTTCATTTGCATCATTGAATTCTAGGAGCCTTGATCCCTCTTCATTTATTCAGCTATATCCCATGATCTCTGTATATTCCAAAGTGTGCCGATATTAAGTGTGGTAGGCCTGAAATAGGTTACCCGACAGTGGTGTATGTGTGCATGTGTGTGTATTTGTGTGTGTATGTATTTGTGTTTGCGTGTGTATTATATGCCCCAACACATATATAGATAGTCACATAATACAACTATCATATATAATGGTTTAATTAGTGTTATATTTAATGCAGTGAATGATAAAAGCTAAGTAAAGTTTATTATATTATGAGTGAAAATAGTATTAGTCATTGACTAATAACTTTAGAGCTTTACCAGCAAGTATAGAGAATAACTTATGATTTAATTGTATTTTATTCTTTCACCAAAACAGCCTCCTTAACATATTTATTGAAGTAGTGATGGGAATATATATACATATATAAACACATATACAAACACACATATATATATATATATATCAGGCTATTGCCCGATATAGGTCTGTTATTTTTCTTAATTTACTACTTAAAATTAAGTCTGACAAACCATATTGCTGTAGTTAGTATTTTTTCACCCTAGCTAACCTAGTCCTTACGATTCGAACACATGTATGTTTATATTAATTTTCGTCTTTCTTGTTTATTCAATTATATTACACGGCTCGGAAAAGCTTTTTTCTTAGAGCTATTTAATTGTAAGAAACTACTCTGAGTTTCTAACTCATTATATATATATATATATATATATATATATAAAATTAACCTGTCTAAGACTAAAGTTCTAGTATGTAGGAAGGAAAATAGGGCACTGGTCCCATCTGGAAAATAGCCATGCTCAGTGTGTAGGAAAGGAGTAGGCAGAACCTCCATTTTATGTCCCAAATGCAAAGTATGGGTGCATAAAAGATGTAGTGGGATCACAGGTAAGCTAACTAAGAATATAGATTTTATATGTGGCCGGTGCTCAGGTGCAATAAGTAGCAGCAAGTGCCCACAGAATACTAGCCCATTCCATTGCACAGATGGTTCTATAGAAATAGTGGACACCTTCCATTACCTGGGTGACAAAATCAGCAGTGGTGGAGGGTGCTCTGAAAGTACTGTAGCTAGTGTCCGAACGGGATGGAAAAAGTTCAGAGAGCTTATACCACTATTGGCTGCTAAAGGTTTCTCTCTAAAAATGAAAGGCAGGCTGTATGATGCCTGCATACGAACAGCTATGTTACATGGCAGTGAGACTTGGGCATTGTGTGCAGAGGATCTATGCAGACTGGAGAGGAACGAAGCTTGCATGCTCCGTTGGATGTGTAATAGTAATATACGTGAACGGCAAAGCATAAATGAACTAAGTGAGAAATTAGGAATAAGAGGGATCAGATGTTGTTTACTCGAGAGAAGACTACGTTGGTACGGTCACGTGATGCGCATGAAAGACGACAGCTGTATAAAAAAGTGCAGGGCGATCAAAATAGACGGTAGCCACGGAGTAGGCAAACCCAGAAAAACCTGGGACAGCTTGATAAATTCCGACCTCACACACACCTCTCCAAGACAATGTCACTGGACCGAGATCTTTGGCGCTACGCAGTAATACAGAAGACCCGCCTTGTGTAAGTGCAAAGCGAAACCTACAGTCAGTAGGCACCTCTTACCAAAATACGCCCCCCCCCCCCACTACCCCCCCCCCCCTTCGATGTAAAGTTATGTTGGTACCACAACATCCAGTCCTAAATAAATGAGGTCGTGTAGGTGTCACGACAAAAAAACACACAGTCCACGCTGTAATGTGGCCGTGTAGGTAACACGGTAAAAACCTCCCAGTCCACACTGTAAACGTGGTTGGTGTTAGGAAAGGCATCCAGCCGTAGAAAACCTGCCAGACAGTCCTATACGAGCAAGACAACCAATCTTGCCTCAAGTGGGAAAATTCCGGTCCAAACCCATTCTAGCGTGGAAGATGGACGTTAAACGATGATGATGATATATATATGGCTGACTGAATATGCACGTGTGTTTTTTTCTCAATTTTCTTTTTTCCTCTTCTCACTCTTTATCTTTCTATTTCATCTTTTATTTTTTATTCTATCTTCTGATGAAGAACTAGTGTCCAAAACGTTAAAATTCTTTCCAAGTGTTAAACTAATATATTTCTTCATTGTACTGTGTTGTTTGCTTTGTTATTTCTGTTTCCTTTTTACATATATCTATATCTACATCTCTCTCTCTCTCTATATATATATATATATGTATATATATATATATAAATATATATTTACACACACACTCACACTCATACTCACACACACACACACACATTTTCATTTGCATACACAGCCATAATACCTTCATACAAAAATAAAATCAAAAAACATAACTGTCTGTTAGTGAAAATTTGTCTTTTGTTTTTGTGTAATGTTTCTAATTCCACCAGCATGTACGCTCACTTATATATCTGTCTGTGATAAAGATCGTTGATTAATAAAAACTGATATAACATTCCTTTTATCTAGTTGGCAGAGAAATTGAGGGGGTGGTGTGGGCGTATATATATGATTTGTTCTTTTTGTTCTATCCCGACCCCGCACAGGCATAAAGCCAAATATATAATATAATTCATTTGACTATCTTAATATGTATATATTTTCCTAACTCTGGATGGAATGAAAAGCCAAAAAATTTGATCTCTTGTCAATGAGGTGCCAAATAACTCCATAAATCTAACCAGCTCTTTACCATTTATATCGAGTACAGCATCATCATCATCATCATCGTTTTGCATTTATTTTCATGCTTGCATGGGTTGTCACATTCTGAGGCTAGACAGGCAGGTCAGACTACTGTGTCCTGCTCATAAATTCTATTTTAGCATGGTTTCTATGGCTGAATACCATTCTTAATTTACTTCCACCCTGGACATAATGTAAGTCTATCAAAGTGTTAAACCCCCAGCTACAGCCGGTACTCATTTTCTGTTGAGTATACTGGAGCAACGTAAAATGAATTGTTTTTCTCAATTACAAAACACATAATTCATGATGGGATTGTTGCAGAAAACAGCTTTGTTAGAAACAGCAAGGATTCTAAGAAGGGGGTTAGGAAGTTGAAGGAACAGGAATGACCCAAAGGACCTTTGGCAATTACCTATAGTCCCTTCTTTGGTATTGTGTTGGTATAGCATCTGCCAGAGCAAAAGCATTATGAATGATAATAATAATAATTTAGGCTTTTGATATTGACACAAGGCCACAAATTGGATAGGGGAACGGATGCTGTAGTTGCCTTAATTGGTACTCAGCAAACCCCAAGACATTTTGTCAGAGGCTCTACTAATACATCCACCCCTCATAACAATACTGATGAAGGAATCATTAAAATAAGTAGGGCAACAAGTGAGCCTTTACATGGTTACTTGTATGTGCTAGTAATAGTAGCTAAATTTCCACATAAACATGCATATGTGTGTGTGTGTGTGTGTGTGTGTGTGTGTGTGTGTGTTTGAGCGCAGCATGTGTGTGTTAACATAAATAAATGACTTACCCATGCTAGCATGAAAAAATAGACGTTAAACGGTGATGATGATGATGATGATGTATTAAATATAAGAAAGTAAAAAGTAAACAAAATACTTGGGTTATATATTATGTCTGTCTTTGTAAAATGGAATAGAGATGTTATATATTTGTACTGATAGCTTCACAGTATCAAATTCAATGAATGAACCTCTGCTACAGTTTTGCTGAAATAGACTCTTTCTTCAAGAAGATTTCAAGACATCTGTTGCTCCCCACACCATCTCTCCCCTTTCTCGCCTTCCTCCTTTTTCTCCTCTTACTACACCTTTGCTTCGTACATATGTTTTCTATTATCAGATTAACAGACCAGATATATAGAAGAGGATGCTCTTATTTCTCTAGTTGCTGTTCTTGTTATTAGACCTATATGATTAAAACATTCCATTCATGACCATCCCATCTTTTGAGTCTTTTTTTTTTACTTTGTCAGACTTGCTGTAATGAGAACTTTATTATCTGATGTGAATTTAACATTTTTTAAGATAGCAGGGTGTGTGTTGATGGAGATTTGGCTGCTATTTCTCACAACTGGAGTAATTGCATTGATTTTATTGGCACACATACACACACACACACACACACACACACACACACACACACACACACACACACACATGCATTTTATAGCTAAGTTGTTGGCAATGGTGTAAAATGGAGACAGGAAGCATATAGTCTACAGAAGAAAAATATTGTAGAAATTAAATACTTTTCTGTGATATATATTTAAAAAAAAAAGACTGACAGCATCAAACAAATGCTGTGCTAATTGTTCTAACTCTTTGCATTCTGAGTTCAAATCCTACAAAAGTCGAGTACATTTTTCATCCTCACAGGGTTGATAAATAAAATACCATTGAAATATTGGGGTCAGTTATTTTCCATCTTTCTCTCACTCTTTCACGATTTGAAATTCGAACATGTGGGGATTCCAGTCACAGAAAATAACTGTAACAACAGTCAATCACTATAAATAATAGCTTAGAAAATTAGGTAAAATACCCCATGGAGACAGAAAAAAGGGGCTCGTAGCTGATATGGACAGTCAACCTGCGTATCTCTCAAATAATGTGCAAATATTCAAGAGATATGGAGTTTGGTTCTTTGTACCAGTTATTGGCCACTTTTTTCCACCTCCATGGAGTATTTTACCCAATTTTCTAAGCTATTATTTTTAACAATTGACTGTTGTTACAGTTTTGTTTCTGTGTCTAGAATTCCCACATTTTCAAATATATAAACTCACATATATATGTGTATGTGTGTGTGTGTGTGTATATATATATGAGTCCCGGGTTCAATTGGGGGTAACCACAGTTAGTAAGGTACTCAATACATTAGTAGAGTGTAAACATCATGTTTAATATAGAAAGGGTTTTTACAGGACTAAAATTGTTTAATTCAAAAGAAATCATCAGGCTTTCCTGATGATTTCTTTTGAATGAAACAGTTCTAATCCTGTAGAAGCCTTTTCTATATTAAACATGATATATATATATATATATATATATATATATATATATATATATAGAAAAAAAGATGAAATCGAAAATGCAACTGGAGTCTTATTTTTTTTTTTAAATATATATATTTATTTGGTTCCTTTACCGGTTTCGCAGTTCTTCTGCTTTTCAAAAGTAGAGTTGAGATGGAGGGTCTGTGGTTTTTCTCACACATATATATATATAAACATATAAACAACTAAATTAGAAGAAATATTGGAAAGATATCTAGGCTGTTGATTTTATAGAGTATATGTTGCTATTTTTCTTTGCCATTCAATGAAACTTTTGATGATGAAGATAATGATTCAGTGTTTCCTCTTCTTACAGCTGTGACAACATGGACACTACACAGTACTGGTGATGGAATATGAATCATCAATCATGTAAGTTTATTCATTTATTTATTTAAAACATATTTCATTTTATTTAGTGGCTTCATGCCATCAATAATGATGGCAATAACGTTGAACATATTTAAATTTGGGAGTCCAGGATTAATATGCCATGTATTGGATTAAATATAGTAATCTAAAACAGGAATAGGTTTTCATCTAACAAATTTCTCTCATAGGGCGTTGGTTGATCTGGATTACTGGATTTATGGCAGAAGACACCTGCTTGGTATATCATGCAATGGAATAGAACCTGAAACAACATAGTTGTAATATGAACTTCATAATAACATAGTCAGTTCTGTATTTTGCATTGAAATTGACCAAGAGTAGCCAAGAGTCTAGCAGTGTATTGATTTACTCATATGTAATCCTACAACTCAACTGATCATCAGCATCATCATCATCATCATCATCTTCGTTTAATGTCCATTTGTGTGTATATATACATATATATATATATATATATATCAGTGAAAACATCCTTTAAGTTTCATGCTCATCAGTAATTTTGAATAGGGTTAAGAAGAAAATAAGAAATCTATCCCCCCCCCCCTCCTCAAACAAAATAAAGAAAATGCAAATAAATTTTTAAAAAAAATTTGTTTAATACTTGCTTCTCTATGGCTCATTGTCTTTTTAAGTATCTTGTATTTTCTTTGGATGGTTTGTAAGTGGGAAGATTGCCATATGGCTGAATATATGGTCGTAAACATACACATATACACATGAATGAGTGAGTACATAAAAATCTTACGAAAGTATATTTTAGTTCTACTATATTTTCTGGTTGAAGCTTATGAAACGAAACACCCGCAAATATATTAATCTATCATAAGGCAGGAGGGCTTGATTTCTAGTACATTCTACTGAGGAAGGTTAAGACTAATGGCTTATTTTGTTTTCTTCTGGGAGTTAGCAATTTAAAAACAGAACTTATATAATCTGACTACTTCTAATTTTGGATATTAGTAATCTGTGATTTCTCTCTCTAATATATATATATATATATATATATATATAGTGTACGGGAGAGGAGACTGAGGTGGTATGGACATGTGATGCGTATGGAGGATGACCGATGGGTGAAGAAGTGTCAGGAAATGCCAGTTGAAGGAAGACGTGGTAGAGGTACACCACGAAAAACATGGGCGGAGGTGGTGAGAACAGACCTCAGATCATTGAAGCTCACGGTGGAGATGACGAAGGACCGTGACGAGTGGAGAGATGCTGTGCTGAATAAGATCCGTCCCACCCTTGCAAGCAGGGAAAAGCGGACGTTAAATGATGATGATGATATATATATATATTTATATACATATATACACACACACATATATATATCATCATCACTATTTAACGTCCATTTTTCCAAGCTAGCATTGGTTAGATGAGTTGATCTGTTGTGATAAATGCCAAGTCAGGTGACCATGTCTTGCTTATACAGGAGAGATTTTGGCTTGGTTTCTACAGCTGGATGCCCTTCTTAATTCCAACGACATTTACAGTGTGGGCTGGGGATTTGGTGGGAGAGGTGTGTTTGGATTGGGGAGATGGGTATTTGGGTGTGTATGAGGGGCAGAATGTTAGGACATGGGAGGTAATGGAAGAGTGGTGGGGTGGAACACATCAGATATATGCTTCAGCCTGTGCTCTTGGGAAGGTAGGTCTTTATTACAGCATAACGCCAGAGATTTAGGTCATGTGTTATCGCTTTTGAGAGGTGCAGTTAAACAAGGTCAGCTTTTAGCACTTCATCCCAAGTCATCCTGGATCCTCCCACTCCATGGCTTCCATCAACTTTCAGTGCCCTGCATCCTTTTTATACAGCTGTCATCCTTCATGTGCATCACATGTCCATACCAAAGTGAACTGAGAGAAAAGTTGAGTATCAGAAGAAATTAATGTAGTGAGCAAGGAAGACAATTGTGCTGCTTTGGGCATGTGATGCATAGAGAGAGCAAGGGATGTATTAGAAAATATGCCAAGGGCTTAAAGTGGATAGAACTTCTGGAAGAGGGAGAAAAAAGAAAACATGTGACTAAGTTGTAAAGAATGACCTCATGAAGGAGGTGACACAAAACTGAGCTGACTCGCAATATGCCATAATACAAAAAAAAATATCCACTAGGACAAGTTCTGTGACACTAAAATTAAATATAGCAAGATCAGACACTACAATGCTTGGTGAACTGAACAGAGATAAAATAGGGTCTGAGAGGACTCTTTGGCCTGGACAATCATATGATAACCTCTCTAGTGCTGGTGTCATAATAAACACACCCAGTCTATAAAATAAAATCATGAAAAAATGCACCCAGTACACTCTGTAAGATGGTTGGCATTAGGAAGGGTTTCCATCTGTAGAAATCATGCCAAATATGAAATGTATGAGCAAGATGAAGTTGTTTTAATATATCTGGTCTCACTCTTTGAGAACCTATCCAACCCATATCATTATGGAAAGCAGATTTGAAAATGATGATGATGATGATAATGATGGTAGTGTTGATGACTTTCACCATGTATCTATATTGCTTTCCACTTTCTTTGTTCATCCTAGTGAAGGTGCTTTTTTTGTTTTGTTTTTTTTTTTGCTTTATATTTTTGGCCTGTTTCATTAAATTTTTTTGGCCCTATTTTATTTTGATTTGGAATGGGGTTTTTTCTTGTATTTGTATCTGATGCATCATGAAATGTGTTTCAAAGCTCACATTTGTTGATTTCAGCAAAAGTAAAAACAATAAAAATAATTTATTGGTGCTGTCAGTAAGATCTGAAGTTTAAGAGAAGTATTTTGGATAGAAGGAAAAAGTATAATTAGAATGATGAAGTTTTAGGAACAACTGCACTGTTAAAACACAGATGTAAAAATACTCTCTACTTTTATTTCTATGTCTCTAGTCAATAAAAGAGCTTCATTGTGGTTGCTTAGTCTGCTAAAATTTGCAGCCAGATCTGCTTTAAATTATATGCTACCACCTGTAGAAAGGTAGAACACATTTGACTATGTAGTCATAGATATGCAATGACATTAGAGAGAAACTTTGTGGTCATTGCTGAAATGCTTTTATTAAAACTCAGTTATAACTAACTTGGGGTTAAACAACAAAAACGACTTCTATGGGTTTTCCAAGACAGCCTCTATGTGGTCTCCTGACCTACTAAAATTTTAGCCACTAGAGAATGATAGTGTTGTCATAGTTGGAGCTGACCTGGAACTAAACAGCAATAATGGTTTCTGATTTAGGCACAAGGCCAACAATTTTGGGAGGAGAGGAAAGTCGATTAAATCGACCCTAGTGCATTACTGGTACCTTATTTTATCGACCTCGTAAGGATGAAAGGCAAAGCTAACCTTGGTGGGATTTGAACTCAGAATGTAAAGGGCTGTATCTCAATGCTACAAACCATGGTGTCCTATGCTCTATCAATACTGCCAAATTCAAACAACAATAATGACAACTTTTATATGTCTACTCATGGAGGATACTCATGGAGGACAAGAGCTTTCCTTGCATTTCAACTTGTTCTGAACGACCTAATCAATATGTATCCAGTCTCATTAGAGAGACAGTTTCCCACATATATGATTTATATCAGAGGGATTTTATTCAAGTTGTTGTTTAACTCCTGGTCAACCCTGATTAAGCAGATCTCTCACCAAAGGCATTCCAGCTGAATGAATATGGAAGGAAGTAGAGGAAAGGGATGAACAAGTAAGGCATGGCTAAAGATGATGGAGGAGGAAGGAAATGAAAGCCAGAGGTTTGGTTAGGGGAGATGCAGATGATTGGGCAAAATGAAGAAGCTTGTCATGGGGGCTCAAAAAGCTAACCCCTACTTTAGCAGAGAATATGGCCTAGACTTTGCCTTTCATCCTTACGGGGGTCGATAAAATAAAGTACCAGTAATGCACTGGGTAATTGCTGGCCTTGTGCCTAAAGTAGAGACAATTATTGTATTATTTTCTAAAAATATTGGCTAGAACCAGAAATTCAATGTAAAAGGATGTGAAATGATTTAAACTCATGAGTCAAACTCCTGTCAAAGACTCAACTCACTGGGAATTACCACCACACTACAACCTCCTACTCCCACTCACATAATTGTATAATACTTGAGCAGCTTTCCCGTTACTAATTCATACAAATATCCAAATTTGCTGGGCTATTGAGTCGATACTAGAATAATGAAAAACCAGATTTAAAAAAAAACATAAAAAAGAGAAACATAAAGGTGAAAAATTATTTTTGTGGTGAGATTGACTAACGATTTATATCCACTTTTTTTAGTGGTGTTAGTGGTGTTGTTGTTGTTGTTGTTGGTGGTGGTGGGGTCCTGTTTGGACACAATAAGCCTATTCAATGGAAAACATTTAGATTTGAAATATTTTCACTATTGTTCACTACTGAATGATTTTAATACCAAGATGGTTCCTACTACAATCTGGCATTTGAGAACAAAGCACAGCAGTACCATTTTTGAAAGATTAAAAGCCAATATAGTATTCCTATCAAATCAACTAACACTATGTTATTAAAATCTAAAATGAAATAATTTCATATGAACATAAACAAGCAAAACAATATAAAACACAGAAACTAACATCCATAAGTTAGCTGTTGTTCTGCCATCTTTATTTGGTAGAAATGTTTCTGGCTTAGGATTGTCATTTTTGACTTATATTCTCTTCTGTCATATTTAGTGCTTCTGTCACATTGTTAGCTTTGGAACACTTCTCATTCTATTCTGATCTTCTACACAACTTAATGCACTTTCTTATATTTCCAACTTACTCACTCTCTTTGATATCACAATTCATGCTTTCTATCATCTAGCTAAACCCACATCTTCATTTTTAAGCTTCCACTTCACTCTTCTAACTTTGATCTCCCAGCTGTCATGTATCTTTTATATTGCTTCATGAAGCTCAATGGTTTTCTCTATGTTACACCTTACACCCATATGTTACCTTTATACTGTGATAAACCCTGGAATTAAAAGATCTTAGGATCTCAGCACCTGACCAGTTTACTGTTTCTACCCAATGTAGGTTAGTGAGGGAGCCTCTATAGGGTTGGTTAAGTAAACTGCTAGAAATAGCAGCCAAATCTCTATCAAATTACACCCAACTATATTGAAAACAAAGAGACAAATTGGAAAATGTAGTCCTAGAAATATAATACCCAAGAAAAGGATAGGTAAGTCACTATATATATATATATATATATATATATATATATACTAGGCCGTTGTCATGTAACAGTTAAATTTGGAAGTATACATTTACCATTGGGAGTAATAGAAAGTAAATAAATAACAATGTATGAATGCATTAATAAAAATAAATGAATTCATTATTCCTGAAGCATTACAAATATATTTTATCATCATCATCATCATATATATATGTCATCATCATCGTTTAACGTCTATCTTCCACGCTACCATGGGTTTAGATATATATATATACTGAGGAGGCACATGGCTTAGTGGTTAGAGCATTGGCTTTGCAATCGAAAGGTTGTGAGTTCAATTCTCAGACCGGGTGATATGTTGTTTCCTTGAGCAAGACACTTTATTTCACATTGCTCCAGTTTACTCAGCTGTAGAAATGAGATGATAGGGACTGGGGTCCCTATCATTCCATTGCAAAGTGGTCGTGGAGGTGCCACAGAAAAAAAGCACCCAGCACTCACTGTAAAATGAGGTTGGTGTTAGGAAGGGCATCCAGCTGTAGAAATCAAGCCAGAATCAGTTCCCGTCCCACCCTTGCAAGCAGGGAAAAAGCGGACGTAAATATGAAATGATGATGATGAATGATGACTGTACACGATTAATCAATCAGGGATAATCAAGGAATCCACAAATTTGATGAGCTATGAATTCCAGAGTCGAGCCCAATTGATACAGATCATACCTTGAGCTGATCAATAATGAAACATACCTCACACATGAATAAATTTAATGATGTTATATTGATAACTAGTTACTACTCATTATTATTATTATTATTATTATTATTATTATTACTTTGATATCTCAATCATTGATGTTATTTAACCGGAAAATTTGCCCTAATGAACATCAAGCCACTACCTTATTTTTTGTGATGCATGGTATGGCTGGCCATAGGCAAGTCTCTAGCAGGACTAAAAAGCCATGTCTGTGATGCATGGTATGGCTGGCCATAGGCAAGTCCCTAGCAGGACTAAAAAGCCATGTCTGTGATGCATGGTATGGCTGGCCATAGGCAAGTCCCTAGCAGGACTAAAAAGCCATGTCTGTGATGCATGGTATGGCTGGCCATAGGCAAGTCCCTAGCAGGACTAAAAAGCCATGTCTGTGATGCATGGTATGGCTGGCCATAGGCAAGTCCCTAGCAGGACTAAAAAGCCATGTCTGTGATGCATGGTATGGCTGGCCATAGGCAAGTCCCTAGCAGGACTAAAAAGTCATGTCTGTGATGCATGGTATGGCTGGCCATAGGCAAGTCCCTAGCAGGACTAAAAAGCCACGTCCGTGATGCTCATGCTTAAGTATCAAGTGATGGCATTACTTGAAATCATGTGAGCATGCACCTGTAGATTGGTTGATTTGAGGATGAGAGGAGTGCCCTACCTGGGTGCCCTCAAAGCGTCGGGTGCTTCAGGATTGGTGGGTACCTGAGTCAATCCTTGGTGATTATTCCCCCTATTGGGGAATTTTCATTGTCGTATTTTTATTGTTATTTTGTTATTGTTATTTCTATTTTTTACGTTTTATATGTAAAACCGCACTGTCCCTGTATGTCCCCTGTGTGTCCTCTGTGTGTCGGCCCTTGTGGCTGACAAAGAAATTATTATTATTATTATTATATATTGATCCCTAAGAGGAAAATCAGGGGGAGGGGGAAGTGCCAACTTCCAAGCAGTTTTTTTAAAGATGGGTGAGAGAGGTGAGCATGATCCAAGTGAATGGGCCTGCTCTGAGTGTGTACCTGTAGATTAGAGGTGGAGGAAGAGGGCACTTACCCTGGTGGTCAGGATGACCAGGGCTTTTTGTGGGCTTTCTCCATGTGTGACCCTCGGAATTTATTTTGTTTTCTAAATCTCATTATATGAACTTTTTACATGCTAAAACCCACACTGTTCAGTCTGTACCACCCTTAATTATTTTTCTTCATGTAAGTTTTGCATGGCTTATAAAGAAATCATTTATACATATATATATATATATATATATATATATATATATATATATATATATATATATATATACTTTCACATCGCCCCTCAAGAAAAAAAACAAAACAAACAAACAAAATTTGAAAATGAACTAGAAGACACTTCTACAGTTATCATTCATACAATAGATTATTCAGTGCAATGTTTTTGTAGTTTACAATCTCACATATACATACAACTACCTTTAACATATTGAAAAACTCCAGGTGATTTCAGTCCACATCTACAGAATCTTCTAAACAGCGCTAAGTATTGATTTCTCTATTAGCTATTAGCCTAACTGAATTAACGCCCGCCTCATACTACAAACAGACATAAATGGTTTATCATATCATTTATATAGTTCATCTGACCATTAGTAGTTAGGAAGCTAGGAAGTTCTGAAAATAGCCATTCTCCATCTCTTCCTGTTTATTCTAATGGAGGAAATTCTGTTTGAGGATGAATATGGAATTATCTTTTGGTACCTTTTGTAAAGTGAAGTTTGAGCATGCATGAATAAACACACACATACATAAGCACACACAAACCCAAGCTTTCTTATGTACAGACATGCAGACATATATATATACACACACACAAACCCAGGCTTTCTTATGTACAGAGATGCAGACATATATATATATACACACACACAAACCCAGGCTTTCTTATGTACAGAGATGCACACATATATATACACACACACACAAACCCAGGCTTTCTTACACACACACACACACACACACACACACACACACACACACACACACACACACACACACACACACACACACATACACACACACACACACACACACACACATTCTATCTTTAACACACTATTTTTCATTCTATCTTTCTTACAGACAGACATTCATATGTTCAGAAACATAATTTACTCTGACACAACCTAACCAGTCTATGCAACATAAACACACACATGCAAGCATCCCCCCTCCCCACACACACACATACACACGTACACTAAAGACTTTAAGATACACGTTCAGCTTCAAACCCATTATTATTGGAGCTATAGGTTATATACCAACCCACCTGGACCAAAGTATCTCTTAACTTGTATGGCACAAGTGATGACAACAATTTCCTTTTCTTCACAATCTTGCCACTGGGAAGGTGGCCAGTCAAAAATAAAATTAAGAGAAAGAGAGAACATACATACATACATAAAATTCACTCCACACACATGATTCTAAGTTCAAACTCACTATGAGATACTTTGGTCAAGTGTTTGTACCATAAGCCTTTGGTTGACCAGTCAGAGGCAGACAGAGGTGATAAGCTTCAGCAGGTTTCCTCGACCAAGTATTTGTTAACTAGAAGCTTATAACATAAATACTTGGCCAAAGTACCTCATAGTCGGTTTGAACTAGGAATTATGTGTTACAAAGTGAATTTCTTCATCACATAGTATTGCCTGTGCTTATATTCATTCAGAAATTAAGACTCTCTCTCTCTCTCTCTCTCTCTCTCTCTCACACGAGTGACAGGACCTCTATTTAAATTTGCTCTATCAAGACTGACATCAGACCAAACAACAAGACTTGTAAGAACGAGTCAATACAAAAGCCTCTACATTGCTCTTCAGCTTGATAGAAGTAGCAGCCAAATCCCCCTCAAAAATAACACCCTACAATCTTAATGCCAAAAAATGAAAAAAGGGTATTCTTAAACAGGGCTGACTTGAATATAAAGAACACTTCTCCGCATTGCATACATGTGCGTGTGCACGCACACACGCACATACATATACACACACATACACAAATATATTTGATTTATAGGTTTACTAGGCAGTTATGTTCACAATGCATCATATTCTTCTTTTTTTCAATATATTTATGAGTTATTTATTATATTAATCACATTCAAAAGTAATTAAAATTATGGTTTTTATAAAATTGAAAAACGATGGAAAAACAATATCATAAATAGAAGAAAAAAGAAAAAGTACAGAGCCATGAAAGCCAGCAGTTTCCACCCAGCCGGCTGTCCAACCATCCTTCTGACCAACCATCCTTCTGACCAACCATCCTTCTGACCATTCATCCTTCCATTCTGTTCTACTTTATATTCTATTCCTTTCTTTTCATACTAGTTCTCTCTCTCTCTCTCTCTGGCTAGCTTTTTGTAGTACACTCACACACATACAAACATAGATCATCTTCATTATTATTTTTATGCTTTCTTTTTCTATGCTTGCATGGATTGGGATGATACTTTTAAGGTTTGGTTTCTACAGCCAGATGTCCTTCCTGACACTAACCCATATCTTAGTCTTTAAGTATGATATATACCATCAATATTCAATGAACCCCTATACTGTAGACGTACTGTTTATGGGGTACATAAGCCATATTACCATTGACATTTATATACAGTGTCTATATGAAAGTTGCAGCAACTGGTGTATACACACATATACAAATACAATGAACTTCGTTACAGTTTCTGTCTACCAAATTTATTCACAAGATATTCATTAGCTCAAGGTTATAGAAGACAAGCAGTGGGACTCAACCCACAACCAATTGGTTCCTAAGTGAACTTCTTAATCATAAAACCATGCCTACACTCTGCATATCCATTCTCCCATCCATATATATATATATATATATATATATATATATATATATATATATATATATATATATATATATATATGGTTGTTTAGTGGTCAAAGTACAATACCACCACAAAGATAGGCCCCAAATAAGCCTGTTACTGTACAGAAATTGTGACACAAAATATAGAACAAAAAGTGTTTAAGAATATCACAAACAGTACAGACAAAATAGACAGAAAAATAACTGAAAACAATTTTTTTTTAAAATACCAGAGGGTGCAACAAAGTCAGATGAAAGAAAAAATATATATAAAGTCAGGTATCGATATTGTGGTCAGCTTCCCTATTGTTTGGACAAAATACACATAAATAAGACAAATAGGTGATAATAAATGTTATGAGAAGAAAGAAAGGTCCTTAAGTCACCAAGAGAGAAAAATATCATCGAGTTGCCACAAAGACATAGTGTCATACCATATTTATCATTATAAAAAATGAGTCCTTTTGATTCCACAGTTGGAATTTCTTCTCTAGATCTTCCAGAGTCCTCACGATCCATTTAGTTTCAAGTAATTCATTCATTATTACATTATCTAATGTGTCTTTATTTTGTTTAAGATGGTAAGACGTGGTTTGATTAGAATGTGGCTGCTATTTTTAGCTGGTTGAGTGACAACATTGAGGCTTTCCTTATTAATTGCAGTGACTGCTATTAGTGCTATTGTATTCTCAGAAGGCTTAGAACTGAGCATTAGGCTATGGTTAATTAGCTACTAATGCACATCTACTGCTTTAATACACCCATTTATGCATTGCTACTGAAGATTGGTTTTCAAAAGGAACTAGGGCTGTCGTGTGGTTAGAGGATTTGGCATTATCACATGTAAAACAAAAAGATCATTTAGGACAAAAACAGGTCAAATAATATAACATGTGAAAAAAACGTAAAAAAGATGTTATCAAAGAAATCATAATTAGTTCAATTTTTAAAGAACAAGCTACTAATTAACTAATTAATTTATAGAATATTTCATCAAAGACATCCTTATCAAAACAATGATGAGAAATGACAAGTAATGCATTGGGTAGCAGCTCATAGCAATGTAACAAAGGGATGTTTACATAGTATCTTAACTAAAGATATTCAAATGAAACATGCCTCTATAAGAGTTAATACTTAATTAGTGGTTAGTTGAACAACAGACAAATAACTTGTAGCAATTGTTTCAGCTCTTTGTGTTCTGAGTTCAAATCCTTGTAGCAATTGTTTCAGGTCTTTGTGTTCTGAATTCAAATCCTATAAGGGTTAACTTTGTCTTTCATCCTTCTGGAGTAGAACCAATAAACAAAGTACCAGTTACTATCACTCCCTATCTGTATCAGGGACTATATTGTTTGATGTATCTTTTCTATTCTAAAATAATAGGATGTGGTTTGAGGGATATTTAGTTGCTATTTCTAGCAGGTACAGTGTCATCACATTGCAGCTCCTTCATTAGGTTGTTCTCTAGTACCCATGGACCTTGGTTATCTGTGACATTTACCAGTTATGATTAAATTTCTCTTCAAGAGTTTTGTTATGTATTTGGACATGACACTTTATTCTATGTACCCAGTCCTGTTTATTCAGCTGTAAAGTATGAGTGGCAGATCTGGAAAACATTTGAAGTACAGGCTTGGCTAGGTGGTTAAGAAGTTTGCTTTGAAATCATGTAGTTACAAATTTAATCGCACTATGTAGCATTTTGGACAAGTATTGTCTCCTATAGCCTTGGTTGAGTTGAATTTAGTAGACAGAACCCATTGAATGTGCATATGCACTTGGGCTTGTAGATTTAATCCATCATTTAATTAAACACCATTACCTGTCCTTTGGTGTTTTTAGTTTTGTTGCAAGTATTTAGGTCAGGTTTCAAGACTGAGAATAATTGCACATACTACACACACACACATACTACACACACACACACACACACACACACACACACACACACATATATATATATATATATATATATATATATATATATATATATATATATATATATATATATATACCTATATGTGTGTGTGTGTGTGTGTGTAACTTTTGCCAATATATAATGTAGACATCATCATGCGAGCCAAGAAAAAAGTGTTTTCAAATAAAATATTGTGTGTGGTATTTGTTCTGCCAAGTTATAGGCATTCTCTTGTCACTTGTGCTGTCTAAAAGTTTTTAAACCAGTGATTGGCCCACTAGAAATATACAATCAATAACACTACTGTTCATAAATACATAAAAATAAAATGAATAAATTTGCATAATTAACAGATTTTCTCTGTATGTTACTTGCAATAGGGGTGAAGTTTGTCTCTCCAACTATCACTACCATCCTTCAGGTTAGAAGCTGATGATGAAAATGAGGTTAGGGTGGGAGAGAAGGCTGGTTTCCTGAAGGATATGACTAGTGTTGCTCTATTTTAACACCCCCCCCCCCAGGTCATCCGCGATTCTGCAGTCTTTTAATCAATGAAGTTACCTTCAGCTGTGCCCATCTTATAGTGTATCTAGGACTGTATTATCTTTTATACAAACTTTAACTATATCATTTGAAGCCAATTTTGGCTGAATCTTCAAATAGTCTCCTTTCCAGATTAGGGTGAATCCATGTGGAATGTAATAAATAGTCAGCATATCATTTCAGTGTTTACAACATTTTTTTTTAATACTACATACATCTATGGGTACTTTGGAAAGAAGATTGCAAGAGATATGCCCTACTTCTGAAGGTTAAAAAAAGCATTGTGTTTGGCTGGGTAGCCTTTGGAAAAATTTAGAGCATCATTAGAAGTCCCAAGTCAACTTTTGAAAGCAAAAGAAAGCGGACACCAAGGCAGTGGAGAAGAACTAAAGTGTGACCAAAGGCAAGATGGCTCAACGATCTGACCCAATACCTTTGCCCCACATGGCCCATTATGACCAGAGATAGACAGCTGTGGAGGTCAACCAGGTGTGAAAATGCCTTGGATTTGAATTTAGACATACATCTCTCCCACACATATTCCCTTTCTTTTGTGTTTTTTTCATGCATGACATGCATAGTGAAACATGTCTAAGGAATATAATTATGTAATTGGTTTCTCCTTGTCTCATTAGCTGTCATTTCTTCACCATCTTGTTTCTATACAATTTCAAGAAATGACAGAAAGGAGCATGCTGTTAATAGAAACACACAAACCAGTTGAATTTCACTTTGGTTTAATAATTAGTTAAGCAACTAATCCATTCATTAGTTAGTTTAATAACCAGATGGTTATTTAATTGTCAATGCTCTTTTGTCACATACTCTGTGACCTTCTCAATGATTATTCTTGCCTTTCTGTATCTTCTCTTCATTTTGATTTTGTTTTCTTTATCACTACTTGTCTTTCCTACAAGGCGGAGTAATGAGGTTTGACAATTAAATAACTACTCATTTACTAAATTAACCAAGGAATGAATTAGTTACCTGATTAATGACAATTTCTCATTTCGGCACCAGGACAGTAATTTAGAGCAGGAGGAAAGTCAATTAAATCAACCCCAGTATTTTACTGGTACTTTATTTTATCAACCACAAAAACATCAGAATTCACAATCAGATAGAAGAAATATTTCTATGAATGTGTTTGATGCTCTACCGCTGCTACTAATACCTTGCATGACTAATAATTAAACGTCTACCGATGCTAATACATTGCCTTACCTGACTAATAATAAAACGGAAGTGAAACACAATTGAAGCATGTGTGTTTATTGGTAGCATGACCCTCTAGATGTATAACAATATCTGTTTCAACACACAATTTCACATCAAGTATCTTACAGAAACAAATATAAAAACAGAAGAAAATTATTTTCTTCCAAACATATCCTCTTCTTTGCTCCTTTAGTATTTTTTTTCATGTACTGCCTTCCCTCCTTTTTAGCTTTAAAATTCTAGCATTTAACTTCCTGTGTTGTCTTGAGAAATGACTCTGGATTCTCAATAAAATTTTTGTTTTTTCCTTTAAATAAAGAAATCCTTATTTATTTATTTATGTATTTATTTATAGGTTAAATATTATTTAAAAAAATATTATTTTCATTTTTTTTCTTTTTGTATTTTTAAGAAAGCTGTAAGAGTAGAAAGGAAATGAGTATTAACAATATAAGTTTTAGGAATAGCATCATGTTGAATGTTACTGAATATAGTAAAGAAGGAGGATGCAGGAGAGGGGGGGGGGGATATGTGAAGGTTAAGTTCTTGACTCATAACAAGAGGGGTTTTTCTTTTAAATTTTCATTTATGAAAATTTCTGTTCATTCACTAATGATGATGATGATAATTTTGGGGGTGGGGGTGGTAGAAGTGGTGGCTTTTGTGATGGTGGTGTTAGAAGTGGTGGATTTTGTAGGTGGTGAGGATTATTATGAAGACAATGTTGATGATGATGATGAAAGGAAGAGTCTTTTGGTTTTGTTTTTGTTTTTTAAAAAAGAAAGACATTTGCATAGAACTGAAAAGCTAAAAAGGTGAGAAAAAGAGTAAAGGAATGAAACAAATAAAACAAATAACAGCAAGTAACATTTTTTTTTAAATGGCTGCTGTAAAATATCAAATTTAAGAAATGGCTGCCAAAGTTTAAAAAAAAAATAAACTCAGCAAGAATTTATTTAGCATTGGCATTACGATGGAAATGACGGAAAAGAAGGTTGAGCAGCATCAACAGCAGTAGCAGCAGCAGTAGAAACAACAACAACAACAACAGTAGCAGCAACAACAACAGCAGCAGCAGTAGAAACATCAGCAGCAGTAGAAACATCAGCAGCAACAACATCAGCAGCAGTAGAAACAACAACAACAACAGCAGCAACAACAACCACAACAGCAACAATAACAATAACAACAGCAGTAGAAACAGCGGCAACAGCAGTAGAAACAGCAATAACAACATCAGCAACAGCAACAACAGCAGTAGTGGTATAAGTAGAGAGTATTTCTATAGTTGGTGAAAGAAACACAGTGTTATTTTAATGAAGGAATGACATTTTATTGATTTTCTTTCTACCAGATGTAAAAATAAAAAAAAACCCAGAATTTCAGAGGATGCAAAACAAAAAAAAACAAAAAAAAAAACAAAAATATGTGCTGATGTGAGGTTCATACTTTTCTTCGAGGGGAAGAAATAGCATATGTCAAATGAAATTACTTCAACGTTGTAAATTGAAACCAAATCACAAACCTAACTTGCTAAGAGCTTTCTTGAAATTTATGCATTCAAATTCTGCTACTAACTAAGGTTCCTTCCTTATCTCTATTTCATATTTTCTACTCTTATGAATACACAACACTGTTGTTTAAAATAAACAGTATCTATCTGCCTGCCTGCCTATCTGTTTATCTGTCTGTCTATCAATCTGTCTATGTATTTGTCAGTGTGTATGTATGCAGAGCTGGTGCATGAGTATTTAGTGCTGTAGGATATCTCTACAATGTACACCCCTCTTTTCCCAAATAAAATAATCTCAACTTACAGGTTGACAAGCTGACAAACTTAGTTATTGACACTTCTTGCTCTGAGCATACTAAGCCTGCATTTGCTAAAACGCAGTCCACACACACCCAGGCCTGTAGGTCATAACACCATACAATCCTCTCCACTTTTTTGGATATTTCTACAATGTAGAAATGATATTTACTGATTTATTTATTGATCACACTATAATGTAGAAATCATTTGTAAAATAATCAACAATTTGGAGTAATTTAGTAATTATGTTATTATAAAGAGGGGCTTGGAGCATAAACTTCATCATCAACATCATTTTACATTCGTTGTTCTGTATTTGCATGGGTTGGATAGGTCCTTTTCAGTACAGCATCTCTCCACTTGTTGCCTTCCTTTGTCATCTCATCTGTGAGCTTTAGCGATCCGAAATCAGCTCTCACCGCTTCCATCCAGGTTTTCCTTGGTCTTCCTCAACTGCAGCTTCCATCCATAGGGCTTATTTGGCACTTCTTCACCTAGCAAGTATCATCCATGTGCATCAAATGACCATACCAATTTTTCAGATTTGTTTTATAATAAATAATTATCTTAGTTTTTAATCATCATTGCCTTCATTATTTCTATGGTTGCTCCTCCATGGGTTGGACAAGAATTTTTAAAGCAATATTCAACAGCTGGATATCTTTCTTTAATTATTTTTAAGTATTGTTTTTATTCTTCTGATCTTCATCCATTGAACCTTTAAGCTGAGAAACATTGTTTAAGCAAGACACAAAGAAATAGCACCATTTTGTTTAAGCAATTTCAACCTGAAGACATATGTGAAGACAAATACACACACATACACATACGACAGGGTTTCACAAAGTTTCTGTATGCTAAATTTCCCTCACAAGGCATTGGTCAGTCTGAGGCTATAGTAAAAGACATTTGTCTAACATGCACACAACAGGATTAAACCTGAAACCATATGATTGTGAACTAAACCTATTAAGCACTTTTCTTTGCTTATTTATTCTTGAGAAAGTCGTGGGGTGGGGGAAAAGTCCTCAGATACACCTTCCAGAGGGTCCTATCAGAAGCAACCATCTCAATTTCATCTGGAAGTATCACCAAGTAATTCAATTTCATTTATTTAAAATTTAAAAGTATATCAAAAAACAAAAACAAAACAAAAAAACTGATATAATCAGAATATGCCCCTCCCCACCACCAATTCTTATATTGACTGATTCAAATACAAAAGATACCGAGTGAACAAGTACAAAAGTCTTTACATTATGAGTTATTATTTATACAAGTACACACTTACATCTTTATATTTTGGCATACTTACAAAAGTATTTGACATTTTCCTCTCTCAAAGAACAAATTTATTTATTCATTTCATTTATTCACTTCGTTTTCCACTGATATATTGAGAAGAAGGAGGCGATGAGGAGGAGGAAGAAGAAGAAAGAGGCGAAGAAGAAGAAGAAGGTGAAGAAGGAGAACTCCCTTTTCAACTAGCACCATTTGATTTTCCAAATCACTTACTGCAGTTCTGTTATTGATCCTAAGTGCAAGATTTAAGGACTTACAGCTATCTAGCTATATTTGACCTATTTGATTTTTCTCTATGAGTCATCTTTATTCACTTTATGATGAGTGTATAAGGGGAGGGGGTTTGAGGATTTTGTAGATAATATCTTGGAAACTATTTTCTTCAGCTTATATACATATATATTTATATTTTTTTTACAAATAGATAGGAATTCTAATCATGTTTAAAACATTTATAGGTAGGGAAATGTTTGTTAGATTTAGAATCTATAAGTAAATAGATGTATGTAAACAAATATCTGAATATTTTAGAAATTATAGGTAAACATACATACATACGTCTTAGAAGGTGCATGGCTTAGCGGTTGGAACATTGAGATTGCAATTGGGAGGTTGTGCGTTCGATTCTCGAACCAGGTGATTCATTATATCCTTGAGCAAGACACTTTATTTCATGTTGCTCCAGTTTATGCAGCTGTACATTCTTTATCGACTCTGAATAGATGAAAGGCAAACTCTATCACAGCAGGATTTAAACTCAGAATGCAGAGACCTGGAACAATTATGCAATACTCTAATGACGTTGACAAATTGACCTCCTATATATATGATAGGGATATAGATATATAAATATACAAAGGTCGGCTGAAAAGTTCATAGGCTAACCAAGATAATAGGTTTATTTTTCAGCATAGTCCCTGGAAAAAACAATGCAGTTTTTCATCAGAAGAGTTGAAATTAATGCATGCAATATTTCACAGCTCTAGTGATGGTACCATGAAATATGCACTCAGTATACTTTGTAAGGTTCTTGGTGATAGGAAAGGCATCCAGCTGCAGAAACCATATCAAAAGAGAGTTGAGAGGACTCTTAGTTGTGTTTAGGGCATAAAAACCTCTAATGTTGGTGATCTCCATGATAAATGCACTCAGTACACTCTGTACTTCTAGAAATGGCATCTATTATGTTAAATAATTGTGCTGTTCCTTTTGGTTTGAACAGTGTAGTGACGTTTACCTAACAGCACCTTAATACCGTTTTATTTTTAATAGACTTCCTTGTAAACACAGATCACTTCCCTTGCTCCCTTTCTTTCTCCTTACCAATTTGCACTACTATCTAGTTCATCACTCCCACCCCTCCTATTAGTAAATAACCTCTTGTATACATCTACACACATACATTCTCTCCTACCTCTCTACACTTTCCTCCACTCCATTTCTTCTTTATTCCTTTCATTCTCCTCATGAGTTCATACCACCATTCACTTCATCACACCAACTCCCTCCTTCTATCTGCTCTAACTATCACCTTGTTTTTTTGCCCACTTCCTATCCTAATGGTTAAACCTTTCCCATTCTACAGGATGTAGCCATTCAAACTACATCTGCACTTCAATTAGATATCATTCCAATACATTTTCTTATTTCTTATTCTTTTCTAACTCTACTAATATTGTGTTTAACCTGAAATCAGATCCCTTCTCTTTCTCTTCAGCATGTTTCTATTGTGCACATATTGTTCATATTTTCGTGCATATATTTGTCAACAACATATCTTCCTTTTTCCTTTTTTCCAGCTTTTATTTACTGTTTTAAGCTCTTACATAACTGTTTGCTCCCCTATCTTGTTTTATTGTCTTTACCTATATATATATATATAATGGCTGCCTCCACATTATCGAGTATGGCCATTGCACGATAAAAAAACAGAAAATACACACACAAACACACATATATGTATATATATATCTAATAATAATTGTTTCTACTTTAGGCACAAGGCCAGCAATTACCCAGTGCATTACTGGTACTTTATTTTATCAACCCGTAAGGATGAAATTTGTACTGCCTCTTCATTATTCTGTTTTTTGTTCTGTTTATTTAAAAAAAAAAAAAAAAAATATATATATATATATATTTTTTTTTACATGTGTATATATACATGTATATATATATATATATATATATATATATATATATATATATATACACACGTGTATATATATATACACACGTGTATATATATATACACACGTGTATATATATACACACGTGTATATATATATATACACACGTGTATATATATATATACAGACGTGTACATATATATATACACATGTATATATATATATATATACACGTGTATATATATATATACACATGTATATATATATATATATATATATATATATATATATATACACATATATACACATGTATATATATATATATATATATATATATATATACACATGTATATATATATATATATATATATATATATATACACACGTGTATATATATATATACACGTATATATATATATGGTGGCTGCCAACTCGTTTTCGAGTACGGCCACTACTTTATATCCATGTAGGAGAACCCCTACCGAAGCGCTGCATGAGTGTGACTTTTTAGTCCAGCCAGCGACTTGAAAACTCTGGTACAAACACTACACTTGTGACAATTATTGACACATAGTGCTGGGCCCATGGTACCATGTGAGGACAAGTGCAGAGAGATCTCCAGATATAAAGCAATGCCTGTGCCGTGAAGCTTTTATAGTGAGCAAAGGCACTGCACAAAGCCAGTCCCACTCTCTTAACCAAGATGATATTTACCAAAAAGAAGAACAAGTCAACATCATTGGATACCATCAAGGTTGCAGGTGTTATATCAGAGTTTTCCTTCTCCTAGAATTCTGCCTTGACAAAGGCTAAGGGGTCATCTCTCCCGGTGATTTTGGATGGCCATTGACTCTTAAGAGCTCCTTTGCCCTTTGACAGGTTTTGTTTTTAGTCCTGCAGGATGTCCAAAGTCACCCTCCTCACCAAGAAACCTTGGTGGGGTTGCCAGTTTAGTCGCCAACGACCCGACCATGAGACAGGTTGTACTGGGATACATGTTACCAGTAGCACCAACTGGTGACCTGACATCTATATATATATACTGGTGACCTGACATATATATATATATACACACGTATATATATACACACGTATATATATATACACGTATATATGTATATATATAAATATATATATATATATACACGTATATATATATATATATATATACACGTATATATATATATATATATACACGTATATATATATATATATATACACGTATATATATATACACGTATATATATCTATATATATATGTATATATATACACGTGTATATATATATATATATATATATATACATGTATATATATACACGTGTATATATATATATATATATATACATGTATATATATACACGTGTATATATTTATATATATATATATATACATGTATATATATACACACGTATATATATATGCACGTATATATGTATATATATAAATATATATATATATATACACGTATATATATATATATATATATATATACATGTATATATATACACGTGTATATATATATATATATATATATATACACGTATATATATATATATATATATATACATGTATATATATATACACGTGTATATATATATATATATATATACACGTGTATATATATATATATATATATATATACACGTGTATATATATATCTATATATACACGTGTATATGTATATATATATATACACGTATATATATATATATATATATATATATACACGTATATATATATATATATATGCATGTATATATATATATATATATATTCCGACCTCACACACTTACACCTCTCCAAGACAATGTCACTGGACCGAGAGCTTTGGCGCTACACAGTTATACAGAAGACCCGCCTTGCCTAAGTACAAAGCGAAACCTACAGTCAGTAGGCACCTCTAACGGAATACACCCCCGTCCCACTACCCCCACCCCATCCACACCACCCTCTTAAATGTGAAGTTATGTTGGTACCACAACATCCAGTCCGAAACAAATGAGGTCGTGTAGGTGTCACGACAAAAAACACACAGTCCACGCTGTAATGTGGCCGTGTAGGTAACACGGTAAAAACCTCCCAATCCACACTGTAAACGTAGTTGGTGTTAGGAAGGGCATCCAGCTGTAGAAAACCCGCCAGACAGTCCTATACGAGCAGGACAACCAATCTTGCCTCAGGTGGGAAAACTCCCGTCCAAACCCATGCAGGCATGGAAGATGGACGTTAAACGATGATGATGATGATGATATATATATATATATATATATATATATATATATATATATATATATATATATATATATATATTTATATATATATATATATATTTATATATATATATATATATTTATATATATATATATATATATATATATTTATATATATATATATATATATATATATTTATATATATATATATATATATATACACGTATATCATCATCATCATCATCACCGTTTTACGTCCGTTGTGGGCAGTGTCTGGTCGGCTGACCATGCCTTGCTCATACAGGAACTGATCTGGCTTGATTTCTACAGCTGGATGCCCTTCCTAACACCAACCTCATTTACAGTGAGTGCTGGGTGCTTTTTCGTGGCGCCTACACGTCCACTTTACAGTGTGGGCTGGGTGCTTTTTTGCCGTGGCACCTCCACGACCACCTTGCGGTGGGGGGGGGGGGGCATATTGTTTATATGCTTCAGCATGTACCCATGGGAGGTCGGGTACCCTGTATTACTGCGTGACGCCAGAAGTCACGGTCGTGTGTCATTGACTTTGAGAGGTGTAGTTGGGTAAGGTCGGCTTTTATCACCTCATCCCAAGTCATCTTGGGTCTCCCCACTCCGCGGTTTCCATCAACTTCTAGTGCTCTGCACCTTTTTATGCAGCTGTCATCCTTCATACACATCACATGTCCATACCAGCGTAACCTGTATATATATATATATATATATATATATATATATATATATATATATACACGTATATATATATATATATATATATATATATATATATATACACGTATATATCATCATCATCATCATCAACGTTTAACGTCCGTGTTCCACGCTTGCATGGGTTTGGACGGGGGTAGTCCCACTTGAGGCAAGAGTGATTGTCTTGCTCGCATAGGACTGTCTGGCAGGTTTTCTACAGTTGGATGCCCTTCCTAACACCAACCACATTTACAGTGTGGGTCTGGGAGGTTTTTACCGTGTTGCCTACACGGCCACATTACAGCGTGGACTGTGTGTTTTTTTGTCGTGACACCTACACGATCTCATTTGTTTCGGCCTGGATGGCGCGGCACCAACATAACTTTACATAGAACGGGGTGGTGTGGATGGGGTGGGGGGGTGGGGGTGGTGGGACGGGGTGTATTTTGTTAGAGATGCCTACTGGCTGGAGTAGGTTTTACTATATATTTAGGTAAGGCGGGTCTTCTCTGTTACTGAGTACCGCATATATATATATATATATACACGT